>JAQQAC010016209.1:12215420-12270809 GCA_029783875.1 Phataginus tricuspis
TTCTTCTCTATATGTCTGGTAGAATTCAGAGGTGAATCCATCAGGTCTGGGGGTTTTGTTCTTTGGTAGTTTTTTGATTTCTGATTCAATTTCGTTGCTGGTGATTGGTCTGTTTAGTTTTTCTGTTTCCTGCTTGGTGAGTCTTGGAAGGCTGTATTTTTCTAAGAAGTTGTCCATTTCTTCTATGTTTTCCATCTTGTTAGCATATAGATTCTCATAATATTCTCTTATAATTCTTTGTATTTCTGTGGGGTCTGTCGTTATTTTTCCTTTCTCATTTCTGATTCTGTTTATGTGTGTAGATTCTCTTTTTCTCTTAGTAAGTCTGGCTAGGGGTTTATCTATTTTGTTTATTTTTTCAAAGAACCAGCTCTTGGTTTCATTGATTTTTTTCTATTGTTTTATTCTTCTCAATTTTATTTATTTCTTCTCTGATCTTTATTATGTCCCTCCTTCTGGTGACTTTGACCCTCATTTGTTCTTCTTTTTCCAATTTCAGTAATTGTGTCTTTAGACTATTCATTTGGGAATGTTCTTCCTTCTTTAAATAGGCCTGGATTGCAATATACTTTCCTCTTAGAACTGCCTTTGCTGCGTCCCACAGAAGTTGTGGCTTTGTGTTGTTGTTGTCATTAGTCTCCATATATTCTTTGATTTCTGTTTTGATTTGGTCATTAACGCATTGATTAATTAGGAGAATGTTGTTAAGTCTCCATGTATTTGTGAGCCTGTTTGATTTCTTTCTAAAATTTATTTCTAGTTTTATACTTTTGTGATATGAGAAGTTGGTTGGTAGGATTTCAATCTTTTTGAATTTACTGAGGTTCTTTTTGTGGCCTAGTATGTGGTCTTTTCTGGAAAATGTTCCATGTGCACTTGAGAAGAATGTGTATCCTGCTGCTTTTGGGTGTAGAGTTCTGTAGATATCTGTTAGTTCCATGTGTTCTAATGTGTTGTTCAGTGCCTCTGTGTCTTTACTTATTCTCTGTCTGGTTGATCTGTCCTTTGGAGTGAGTGGTGTGTTGAAGTCTCCTAAAATGAATGCATTGCTGTCTATTTCCTCCTTCAATTCTGTTAGTATTTGTTTCACATATGCTGGCGCTCCTGTGTTGGGTGCTTATATATATTTATAATGGTTATATCTTCTTGTTGGACTGACCCCTTTATCATTATGTAATGTCCTTCTTTATCTCTTGCTACTTTCTTTTTTTGAAGTCTATTTTGTCTGATACAAGTACTGCAACACCTGCTTTTTTCTCTTTGTTGTTTGCATGAAATATCTTTTTCCATCCCTTCACTTTTAGTCTGTGTATATCTTTGGGTTTGAGGTGAGTCTCTTGTAAGCAGCATATAGATGGGTCTTGCTTTTTCATCCACTCTGTTACTCTGTGTCTTTTGATTGGTGCATTCAGTCCATTTACATTTAGGGTGATTATGGATAGATATGTAGTTATTGCCATTGCTGGCTTTAGATTCGTGGTTACCAAAGGTTCAAGGGTTGCTTCTTTACTATCTGACAATCTAACTTAACTTTCTTGTTAAGTTGTTGTAAACACCGTCTGATGTTTCTTTATTTCTCTCCTTTCTTACTCTTCCTCCTCCATTCTTTATATACTAGGTGTTTTATTCTTTGCCTTTAGTTAGTATTTGGATGGTCTGCTTTCTTTGCTATGATTTTATTTTCTCTGGTGATATCTTTTTAGCCTTAGGGGTGCTTCCCTCTAGAGCAGTCCGTTTAAGATATCCTGTAGTGGTGGTTTATGAGAGGCAAACTCTCTCAACTTTCGCTTGTCTGGAAATTGTTTAATCCATCCATAATATTTAAATGATAATCGTGCTGGATACAATATTCTTGGTTCGAGGCCCTTCTGTTTCATTACATTAAATATGTCATGCCATTCTCTTCTGGCCTGTAAGGTTTCTGTTGAGAAGTCTGATGATAGTCTGATGGGTTTTCCTTTGTAGGTGATCTTTTTTCTCTCTCTAGCTGCCTTTAATACTCTGTATTTATCTTTGTTCTTTGCCATTTTAGTTATTATGTGTCTTGCTGTTTTCTTCCTTGGGTCCCTTGTGTTGGGAGATCTGTGGGCTTCCGTGGTCTGAGAGACTATTTCCTTCCCCAGCTTGGGGAATTTTTCAGCAATTATTTCTTCAAAGACACTTCCTATCCCTTTTTCTCTCTCTTCTTCTTCTGGTACCCCTATAATGCAAATATTGTTCTGTTTGGATTGGTCACACAGTTCTCTTAATATTCTTTCATTCCTAGAGATCCTTTTATATCTCTCTGCCTCAGCTTCTCTGTATTCCTGTTCTCCGATTTCTATTCCATTAACAGTCTCTTGCACGTCGTCCAGTCTGCTGCTAAGCCCGTCGATCGCTTGTCTGATTTCTGCATTGTCTTTCCTCATTTCCCTCACTTCCTCCCTCAGCTCTTGCACATTTCTCTGTAGATCCATCAGCATGGTTATGACTTTTATTCTGATTCTTTTTCAGGAAGACTGTGCATTTCCATTCCTTTAGGCTCCCTCTCTGGGGTTGTCTGGTTAATCTTAGTCTGGACCATATTCCTCTGTCTTTTCATAGCTATAGAAGTGGTTGCTAGTAGTTGCCACGTATGTCAGCTGGGCTCTTTAATACTGCCTCACGGGGTGCCAAGCCCTCTCAGGTGTAGCTCCACACTGTGTGCTTTCCTGTGTATTCTGGTCTCTCTTTTAGGAATAGTTGTATTTGCTGTATCTTCATAGATATATATAGTTTTGGGAGGAGATTTCTGCCACCCTGCTCATGCCGCCATCTTCCCGGAAGTCTCGCTCATGGCGCACACAGAGTCCAAATTCTCACACACCAGTTATTTTAACAGAGAGGATTAAGTATTGGGAAGGTCTTATAAGACTGACATGGCCAATGGGAAACTGAGGTGACACAGAGATAGTGACTATAAAAAGCAACTGATAATCCTAAGGCAGAACCTAACAGGGAGCAGCTGGCAAGGAAGAAGTATTTGCAGAGTTCCCGCATAAGAGAGCAGGATATGAGAGAATAGATTTGAAACTGACAGACAATACCTTAATAGCCAGCACAATAGCTAATGAAAGCATAAGCCAGTGAGTCTGGTTTATATTAAATATGTGAGAAGTAAAGAAAATTCTGTGTTGCAGAATTAGTTTTGGAATTCTTTCTCTTTAAAAAAAAAACATTAGGAACAGCCAATAAAATTACTTGTCTGTACACATCACCACAGAATATTCTCAGCTTGACATTCTCTTGCATGTCTGAGACATTTCATTGTTCAACATATAAGCAAACAATGAACTACTACTCATGGTAAAAAGGAATGAATTACTGATACACACAATAACCTGGATGGATCTCAAAGGCATTGTGCTGAGCAAAAGAAGCTAGTCTCAAAAGGTAGGATTTCAGTTATATGACACTTTAAAAAAGACAAAGTGTGTCCACAGTGGTGGAGAACAGTTAAGCAGCAGCCAGGGCATGGGAGTTGAGGGAGACTGTGACTCTACAGGGCAGCATGAGGAACTTCAGGGGAGTGCAAATGTTCTCAATCCTGAGGGTGGCAGGGTGACACGAGTCTATGCCTGTGATAATGTTTATAGAGCTTTACTGAAAAAAAATGTCAATTAAAAAGGGGGGAAACAAACACAGGGAAGAAGTAAGGGTGGACTGTGCATGGGTTGTGTGTGAGGTTTTATACTTATTTTTAAGAAATTTGCATGGTATGGGCAAATACGACCCTACTAAACTTTTGCTACATCTGGATGGAGTTACACAGGAAAGGTGTCCCTTGGAGTGAGATGGAGTACGCAGCGCCTCTGAGCCCCCAGCCATGGCAAAGTGCAGGTGGAGGGAGAGGGAGGACTTCTCCCTGCACCTCTGTGCTGCTCTGGGCCTCACACTGCCCTCTCCTGTGATTTGGGTGAGGGTATTTGGGTTGTTCAACGCATTTCAAAGCCTCCTCCTTCTCTGGACTTCAAAGTCTGACCTGCCTTTTCCCCCTCATGGCTTTTATTTGGTGCTAGCAACCTTTCAGGATTGACCCTGAGTGGCCCTTGGTAGTGACCCCACTAATTGGTAAAGCTGGCCACAGGGTATGAATAAAGACACTCACTGGCATCAACATCACAGGGATCATTGTCCAGTGGGCCTTGTCTTGTGTTCCTCTTGCCAGTCCACAGCAAGTCCTGTGAAGAAACGACTGAGGGGCAACCAGCAGTGTTCTCCCTGCCGGCCGCCCTGGAACCCTCTTCTCCAGTCACATGGGGACTATTTTCCACACATGCTTCACAGTATAATTTGGCTGTGCTCTGCCCATTTAAATCACTTAATTAATAGAACACCATTAAACAAAGTGTTCCTGAACTTTAAAATACATAAAGTCATTTTGAATTCCATCACCCTAAGAATTTCCATTCAGTTCCAGCTGAGATCAAAAGGGGAGAGATAATTCTTTGTGGCTCCACCCTGTCTTTCAGGAAGCCTCCCTTTCAGTGAAAACTGCACTGCTGCCATTGCCAGTTCAAGCTCTCCTCACTCGCGGCTGATCTCATATGCAAAACACTTATCAGTCTATCCAGAGGATGGCATTCAAAAGTGAACGAGCATGTAGTCCTTTGTGTCTTGCTTCTTTGGCTCCACAACTGTTTTTTGAGGTCGATGTTGCATATAGCGTCACTGTGTTCTTTTTTACTAATGTGTAGTATTCCATTGCATGAATTCCGTAGTCCACAATTTGTTTATCCATTCTGCTGTTGGTAGATATGAGTTGCTTCTAGTTGTGGGGTTTTTTTTGGTGGGTGGGGGGCTTTTATGAACAAAGCTGCTATAAATATATTTGTGCAAGGCTTCTTGTGGACATACTCATTTTCCTCATCTCCATATCCCTAAGAAGGAATTAAAGGGTAGGCATACGTTCAGGTTTTTTAGACATTGCCAGTCTCTGAAATGGCTGCACCATTTTATACTCCCCCCAGCAATTTATGAGACTTCCAATTGTTCTCCATCTTTGCCAATGCTTGGTATTTCTACTCTTTTTAATTTTAGCCCCTCTAGTATATAGCAGTATATCATTGTGGTTTTCATTTGAACCTTCCTGATGAGAAATGATGTTGAGCACCTTTATGCTTATTGGCCTTTCATACATTTTCTTTTGCAAAGTGCTTCTCAGGAGAATTGAGTAAGTGGTGGTGGCAATATCTGTCAAGGAAGAGAAATAAGGGTGTGATCTCGAAAAGCAGACTTCGTAATGATAAGGCCATTTTCCCCAATCCTGAATATTTTTGCAGTTGGGTATTTTAAATAGATAACTGATGTATAAAGTGGTGAAAGAAGAACCTAGTAGGCACCTGTTCCCCAATGTTTCCCTGCTAGCCTACACCCATTGTTCAGAATTCTGCTTCAGGGATTTCTTTCCCTGGGCTTTTGAGGTAATACAAGTGCATCAGTGGGTTCTTCCTAGCCCAGCACCACCTATCTGGGAGTATGGTGTGATGGGTTTGGGCACTTGGAGGTGCCACATTCAGGCCCTATAGAGAAGCATGAAGGCCCTGGCTGCCTGGGAGACAGTGGTGACAAAGGATAAACCAGGAGATGGAGGAAAGGCTTCGGACAGAGAGAGAAGAGGATGTGCCCCAAACTTGTACTTTCCTCATCATTTTGTTTCCCCACAGTTGTTCATTCTGGTAAATGTTGGGGTTGAGGAGAGAAGAAAGAGAGAAGCATAGTCTGAGTGAAAAATGATCTTATTAAACATCTTTGGAAGAGCCTGGTGCCAGCCAGTAGGAGACTTTGGGACAGTCTCAAGGGAATAAAAGAGCTATGTAATTGTAGCAGCAAGAGTGATGTGTGAAGAAGGTATTGCCAGACTCCTTTATGTCCTCCAGAAAGATCAAAGCCCTTCATATTTAGGTACAACGCATGCACACACTCCAGTAAAGAAAAATCTGAGCCAGACAAGGTCCCCTCCATCTCACAGACAGGCCATATTTCTGCAGAAATGCAGGGACTCAGTCTAAGGACAGACACCCCCCAGAGTAGAATGAGAATAAGATCTCAGCTCACCTCACCAGGAACCCAGTGTGGCTTGCAGTGAAAATCTTTGCTCTGAGGTTTTGTTCCTGTACTCAAATGCACCACAACATCCATTCTCTAGTAAATATTTCTCATGTTTAAGACAGCAGGATAGTAATAAATCAGCTCTGAAAGTCAACTGATATAAATGCCATGTGGTGAAGGAAAAGATGGCAGTGTGAGTAGGGGGGTGGAAATCTCCTCCCAAAACCATATATATTTTGAGAATACACCAAATAAAACTATTCCTAAAAAAGTGACCAGAAGTAACAGTACACCAGCCAGTCTACATGTGCGAGAACCCAACATCTCACCAAAAAGGGTAAAGTACAAAGCCATGACCTGGAGAGACCCAAGCACTCCCCCAACCTTAGCTCACTGGTGGTAGGAAAAGAATCAGAGTGGGGAGGGAGTGGAAGCACAGAACTTCTAAATAACCAGCCCAAGTAATCTTCCCCAGGAGCACAGACACACATTGCATGGTGCTATGGATACTAGAGGAGCAGAAAAGCAAAATCCGAGACTAAGACTGCAAACAGGTTCCCACAGCTAGCTGCCCTGGGACAAAAGAAAAGCAGGCACTTTAAGAATCTTAAAGGGACAAGGGTTTAACAGGTGGACAAAATTGTCCTGGCACACTCAGCCAAGCAGGCTGGGAAATTTAAGGAGCTTCAGGTGCCCTATCCCCCTGGTTGGCAACGCAGCTCTGAGGCCCCTCACAGCGATAAGCAGCCTGCCATTCCTTCCTCCCTGCCAGCACCTGCAAGCAAACTGGCTGTCCCCGCCATTGCTGCAGACCAGCCAGAGAGCAGCCCCGCCTACAGCAACCACACAGCTTAACACAGAGGCTTCTCCCTGTGCACGGCTAACCGTCCCAGACACAGAGGCTGATCCCTGCACACGGTTGACCAGCACAGACAGCGGATACGGGGGCAGAGACCAGGAGGCATGAAGAGGCTTTCTTTTCACTGCAGTACACGGGCTGCTCCCCTACTACCCCCGCCGGTGCCCTAGGCCATCCTGACGGCCGCCCAGCCCACAGCAGCTCAGCAGATTAACCCAGAGGCTGCTCCCTGCGCATGGTTGACCGGCACAGACAGCAAAGACAGGCGCAGGGACCCGGAGACACAAAGGGGCCTTGTTCTCAGAACAGAACACACGCTGCTTGCCTGTAACCCCCGCCAGTGCCCTAGGCCAACCCAAGGACTTCCCCACCCACAGCAGCTTAGGGGATTAACCCAGAGGCTGCTCCCTGTGCTCAGTTAACCAGCACAGACAGGGGAGACAGGCAAGGCGACCAGCAAGCCGGAAGGGACTCTGTTCTCCCAGCTGACAGATGCACCACTTGCCGGCGACCACTCCCATCGCCCAGAAAAGGCAGAAGAACCTTGTTCAATCCAAAATCCCTCAAACATGAGAAACAGGGCTCAGTGAGACTGAAATCACCAATCTTCCTAAAAGAGAACTCAAAATAAAAGTCATAAGCATGCTGATGGAGCTACAGAAAAATATTCAAGAGCTAAGGAATGAACTCAAGAGGGAGATAACAGAAGTGAAACAAACAATGGAAGGATTTAAGAGCAGACTAGAAGAGGTGGAGGACACTGTTAATGGAATAGAAATAAGAGAACAGGAATACAGAGAAGCTGAGACAGAGAGAGAAAAAAGGATCTCTAGGAATGAAAGAATATTAAGAAACCTGTGTGACCAATCCAAACGGAACAATATTTGCATTATAGGGGTACCAGAAGAAGAAGAGAGAGAAAAAGGGATAGAAAGTGTCTGAAGAAATAATTGCTGAAAACTTCCCCAATCAGGGGAAGGAAATAGTCTCTCAGGTCGTGGAAGTGCACAGATCTCCCAACACAAGGGACCCAAGGAGGACAACACCAAGACATATAATAATTAAAATGGCAAAGATCAAAGACAAGGACAGACTATTAAAAGTAGCCAGAGAGAGAAAAAAGATCACCTACAAAGGAAAACCCATCAGGCTATCATCAGACTTCTCAGCAGAAAACTTAAAGGCCAGAAGGGAATGGCATGATATATTCAATGCAATGAAACAGAAGGGCCTCAAACCAAGAATACTGTATCCAGCAAGATTATCATTTAAATTTGAAGCAGGGATTAAACAATTCCCAGATAACAAAAGTGAGGGAATTTACCTCTCACAAACCATATCTACAATGTATCTTAAAGGGACTGCTCTAGAAGGAAGTATGCCTAAGGCTAAATAGCTGTCACCAGAGAAAATAAAACCACAGCAAAGGAAGTAGACCAACTAAATACTAACTAAATCAAAATTAAATCAGCTATCCACAAAGTCAGTCAAGGGATACACAAAGAGTACAGAATAAGACACCTAACATATAAAGAGTGGAGGAGGAAGAAAAAGAAGGGAGAGAAAAAAACAATCATCAGACTGTGTTTATAATAGTGTAAAAAGTTAGTTAAGTTAGATGATTATATACGACAGAAGGTGCCCTTGAAGCTTTAGTAACCACAACTCCAAAGCCTGCAATGGCAATAAGTACATATCTATCGATAATCACCCTAAATGTAAATAGACTGAATGTACCAATCAAAAGATACAGAGTTACACAAGGGATAAAAAAGAAAGACCCATCTATATGCTGCCTACAAAAGACTCACTTCAAACCCAAAGACATACACAGACTGCAAGTGAAGGGATAGAAAAAGATATTACATGCAAACAGCAGGAAGAAAAAAAGCAGATGTTGCAGTACTTGTATCAGACAAAATAGACTTCAAAACAAAGAAAGTAACAAGAGACAAAGAAGGACATTACATAATGATAAAAAAGTCAGTCCAACAAAAGGAGATAACCATTATAAATATCTATGCACCCAACACAGGATCACCTACATATGTGAAACAAATACTAACAGAATTAAAGGGGGAAATAGAATGCCATGCATTCATTTTAGGAGACTTCAACACACCACTCACTCCAAAGGACAGATCAACTGGACAGAAAATAAGTAAGGACACAGAGGCACTGAACAACACATTAGAACACATGGAACTAACAGACATCTACAGAACATTCCAACCAAAAGCAGCAGGATACACATTTTTCTCAAGTGCACATGGAACATTTTCCAGAATAGACCACATACAAGGCCACAAAAAGAGACTCAACAAATTCAAAAGGACTGAAATTGTACCAACCAACTTCTCAGATCACAAAGGTATAAAACTAGAAATAAATTGTACAAAGAAAACAAAAAGGCTCACAAACACATGGAGGCTTAGTAACATGCTCCTAAATAATCAATGGATCAATGATTAATTTAATCAAATTAAAACAGAGATCAAGCAATATATCGAGACAAATGAAAACAACAGCACAATGCCCCAACTTCTGTGGGACACAGTGAAGGCAGTTCTAAGAGGAAAGTATATAGCTATCCAGGCCTATTTAAAGAAGGAAGAACAATCCCAAATGAATAGTCTAAATTCACAATTATTGAAACTGGAGTAACAAGAAAAAATGAGGCCCAACATCAGTAAAAGGAGGATATAATAAAGATTAGGGAAGAAACAAATAAAATTGAGAAGAATAAAACAATAGAAAAAATTAATGAAACCAAGAGCTGGTTCTTTGAGAAAATAAACAAAATGGATAAACCCGTAGCCAGACTTATCAAGAAAAAAAGAGAATCTAAACACATAAACAGAATCAGAAATAAGAAAGGAAAATCACTATGGATGCAACATAAATATAAAGAACTATTAGAGACTACTATGAAAAACTATATGCTAACAAACTGGATAACATAGAAGAAATGGCCAACTTTCTAGAAAAATACAACCTTCCAAGTCTGACCCAGAAAGAAACATAAAATCTAAACAGACCAATTACCAGCAATGAAATTGAATCAGTAAGCAAAAAACTACCCAAGAACAAAACTCCCAGGCCAGATGGATTCACCGCTGAATTTTATCAGACATTTAGAGAAGACATAATACCCATTCTCCTTAAAGTTTTCCAAAAAATAGAAAAGGAGGGAATACTTCCAAACTCATTCTATGAAGCCAGCATCACTCTAATACCAAAACCAGGCAAAGACACCACAAAAAAAGAAAACTACAGACCAATATCCCTGATGAACATAGATGCAAAAATCCTCAACAAAATATTAGCAAACCAAATTCAAAAATACATCAAGAAGATCATACACCATGATCAAATGGGATTCATCCCAGGGATACAAGGATGGTACAACATTCGAAAACCCATCAACATCATCCACTGTATCAATAAAAAGGACAAAAACCACATTATCATCTCCATAGATGCTGAAAAAGCATTTGACAAAATTCAATACCCATTCATGATAAAAACTCTCAACAAAATGGGTATAGAGGGCAAGTACCTCAACATAATAAAGGCCATATATGACAAAATCACAGCCAACATCATACTTAACAACGAGAAGCTGAAAGCTTTTCCTCTAACATCAGGAACAAGACAAGGATGCCCACTCTCCCTGCTTTTATTCAACATAGTACTGGAGGTCCTAGCCAAGGCAATTAGACAACACAAAGAAATAAAAGGCATCTAGATTGGTAAGGAATTGGTATTGTCACTGTTTGCAGATGACATAATATTGTACATAAAAATCCCTAAAGAATCCACTCCAAAATGACTAGAACCAATATCTGAACTCAGCAAAGTTGCAGTATACAAACTTAATACACAGAAATCTGTTGCATTCCTATACACTAATGATGAACTAGCAGAAAGAGAAATGAGGAAAACAATTCCATTCACAATTGCATCAAAAAGAATAAAATACCTAGGAATAAACCTAACCAAGGAAGTGAAAGACCTATACCCTGAAAACTACAAGACACTCTTAAGAGAAATTAAAGAGGACACTAATAAATGGAAATTCATCCCATGCTCTTGGGTAGGAAGAATTAATATTGTCAAAATGTCCATCCTGCCTAAAGCAATCTACAGATTCAGTGCACTCCCTATCAAAATGCTGACAGCATTCTTCAACGAACTGGGACAAATAGTTCTACAATTCATATGGAACCACAAAAGACCCCAAATAGCCAAAGTAATCCTGAGAAGGAAGAATAAAGCAGGGGGGATCGCGCTTCCCAACTTCAAACTCTACTACAAAGCCACAGTAGTCAAGACAATTTGGTAGTGGCACAAGAACAGACCTATAGACCAGTGGAACAGAATAGAGAATCCAGCTAGTAACCCAAGCATATATGGTCAATTAATATATGATGAAGGAGCAATGGATATACAATGGGGGAATGACAGCCTCTTCAACAGCTGGTGTTGGCAAAACTGGACAGCTCCATGTAAGAGAATGAAACTGGATTACTGTCTAAGTCCATACACAAAAGTAAACTCGAAATGGATCAAAGACCTTGATAGGGAAAAATTTACGAGGACAGCAATTTAAGAAGATAACAGTCTAGCCCAGGTGGCTCCGCTATCTCCCCCTCCTCAACACAAACAACAAAAGCACTCCGTTGATTTCCCGCTCGGCTGAGCACCCGTTCCCAAGGTCCACACTTCCTAAACTCACTCCCCCTTGCCTGCTCGCTTGCTGTGCATGTAGGAATGTTACAGATACCAAAGCAGAAAGGTATATGTTGCTCCATTTGCATTTGTTCGGGGCTCAGACTTTTGGGAGATTACTCCCCACTGAGCCTGCCAGTGTGAAATAAAGCCTCAACACTCTAAGACCTCCGAGTGCTGCTTGGTTCTTCCATCAGTGATCCAGTCCAGGCTTTCAAGTATTTTCCGTAACATTTGGTTCCCTGACTGGGAAACCCAACCGTGCTGGCCCTTTGTTGCCACCGGTCTGGGGCAAATGGCAGGGTGGTGAAGGAACGGGCAATCGCAATGGAGAAGGCACGCCCTGCCTGATCTTTTGGCAGTCTCCCGCCCGGTCGCCCTGGGCCTGCCCCACTCCGCTGTTCCTGCTGGACTCAAGGAGGCTTGGCAGGTGAGGACCTGGTTCCAATGTCGAATCCGGTAAGGCCCCGGGGCATCTGATCCAGCCAGTCCCACCCATTGGGGTGGAAGGGGAGCCTGATCACCTCCCGGAGACTTTTTAGAAGTCTCACAAGTAGACTTCCTAGGGGGGGAATGTTTAAACTCTGGTATGTGTGAGTGAGTGTGCAGAGCAACTGAAGTCATTCAGTCTGCACTGAATCTGTGATTCCACGGCCTGCGCTATGGAATCTGAGTGGGCCCTCATCCGCATTCGCGGTCAGCCCCCACGACATATCGGTGATTCAGCGTCGGCTGACCTGGCCCGGGACTTATACGGGTGCACCTTAGTCAAGGCTGACCAAAGTCTCCACGAGGAGCGCGAACGGATGGGCATCTGACTGGTCTCCTCTCTAGAGGAGGCCCCCCTCCCTTGTCTGTTGTTGTGGCACCGCCCATGGACACATGGGGTCAGGGCACAGTAAACCCACAGTCCTTGACACTACGATCAAAAATTTCAGGAAGGGATTTTCAGATGACTACGGAGTGAAATTAACTCCCAGCAGGTTAAAGCCACGTATGAATCTGAGTAGCCCACCTGTAGTGCAGGATGACCTCCAGAAGGGGCCCTAGATGTCCCCACAGTCCGCCAGGTCTGGCGGGTCATCACTGGAGATCCAGGTCAGCCTGACCAGTTCCCACACACTGACTCCTGGTTAGGAGTTGCCCAGGCTCTTCCCCCTTGGGTGCAATTCGCTTGCAACAGGCAGGGCCAGGGTAGGGTCTTAGTTGCCTCAGCAAAGAAGCCTGCAAAGAATCAGCAGAAGACTAAGCCTCCGCAAATTTTTGCTAGAGACCCGGAGGAAGAGCTAATATTCCCCCACTTTATGTGCTTCCAAAGCCATCAGCACCCAGCCCCCTGGTCCCAGACACCCTGCCGCCGTCGGCCTCCTCGCCACCTCCAGAACCAGCGGACCCGCTCTCTCTTAGACCAGCAGCCAGACTGCACCCTCGGCCGGGAACAGGCACTTTTCAGATGCCGGTGCGAGAGACACGGGAGCCTGAGTGGCGTGATGAGGACGGGACCACCCAGCCAGGCCGGTCTATACTTTACTACCAACCCTTTTCCACAACTGACCTCCTCAACTGTAAACATAACACCCCGTCGTACTCAGAGAAGCCACAAGCCTTGGTTGATCTCATGGAATCCCTCTTCCAAACCCATCGGCCGACCTGGGAAGACTGCCAACAACTTCTCTGCACCCTGTTCAACACAGAGGAGAGGAGGCAGATTATAACAGGGGCCCACCAATACCTGGAAGAGCACGCACCAGCCAGGGTCCTTGATCGAGGGGCATGGGCTGAAATTGCTGTCCCTGAGGAGCACCCCGAGTGGGACTTCACCACCCCAGAGGGACAGCACCAGATCCACTGATATCAGGACGCCCTCCTCCAGGGGATGAAAGCCGGGTCCAAAAAGCCTATGAACATGACTAGTTTCTTCAGTCACTCAACAACCAGAAGAGTCTCCTGGGGACTATTATGAGAGACTGTGTGAAGCTTATCGCATCTACACCCCTTTTGACCCTGAGTCACCAGGGAGCCAGCAGATGGTAAACACGTCATTCATAGCCCAAGCTGCCCCAGACATCAAACAAAAGCTCCAAAAACTTGAGGGCTTTGCTGGGATGACTATCACTCAGCTGATTGAAATTGCCAACAAAGTATACATGAACAGGGAAATTCAGGCTGACAGGGATGCTGAAAGAAGAATGAAGAAAAAGGCCAGTCTCCTGGCAGCTGCCCTGAAAGAGAGAGATAGGCAGAAGGCAGAGAGAAGCCAGCCACCAAGAGGGGGGAAGCCCAGGACCCCCTTAGCCAAGGCCCAGTGTGCTTACTGTAAAGTAAAAGGGCATTGGAAGAATGAATGCCCCAACGGAGGCAAAGCTCTGAGGCCCAGTCGCTGCCGGGAGGAGCCTTACGGGGAAAGGCTCACTGGCCTGGCAGGAGCAGACTCAGAATGACAAGGACCAGGCTCTCTCGCACTCGGCCTCCATGAGCCCAGGGTCAAAATGAAAGTGGGGGGCCAAAACATGGCTTTTATGGTTGGCACAGGGGCTGAACACTCTGTGGTCACCCTCCCTGTAGCCCCTCTCAGTAAAAGGACTGCAACTATTCTCAGAGCCACTGGGACAAAAGCAGTCCAGCAACACTTTTGCCAAGCCTGCCAATGTGAGCTTGGAGGCCACAAGGTTCAACATGAGTTTCTCTACTTGCCTGAGTGCCCCATTCCCCTCCTTGGCCAAGACATACTCTCAAAGCCCAGAGCCCAAATAACTTCTGAGCCAACTGGACGCACCAGCCTCAAACTAAACCCAGGCCAAGAAGAGCCAGAGTCCCTCATACTGGCAATAACCACACCCAGGGAAGAGGAGTGGAGGCTATTCTGTGCCCAGACCCTCTCAAGTAGCCCACCTGAATTCAGGGCTGCCTTCCCTTCAGTATGGGCTGAAGACAACCCACCTGGACTTGCTCATAACCGGGCCCCTGTCATTGTAGAATTGACTCCAGGGGCCCAGCCACAAAGACAGCAGCAGTACCCCCTCTCACAGAGGTAAGAGCAGGCATCCAGCAACATCTGATCAGACTCAGAGAGGCAGGAATTCTAATAGAGTGTCAGTGTCCCTGGAACACCCCGCTTCTACCAGTCAGAAAGCCAGGAGGAGAGTACCGGCCGGTTCAAGACCTGCGAGCCATTAACAAAGTGACTGGTTCTTTACACCTGGTGGTCCCAAACCCATACACCCTCCTCAGCCAGATCCCAGGGTCTGCCAAATGGTTCACTTGCCTAGACTTAAAGGATGCCTTTTTCTGCCTCCGGCTTGCCCCTCAAAGCCAGCTCTTGTTTGCCTTTCATGGACTGAGCCAGACACAGGGCAGCAGATGCAGTTAACCTGGACACGGCTCCCACAAGGGTTCAAGAACTCACCCACTCTCTTTGGAGAGGCATTGGCTGCAGACCTTGCCAGCTTTCCGAGGGAAGCCACGCACTGCACCCTCCTCCAGTATGTAGATGACCTCCTCCTTGCCAGTGACACCCAGGAAAATTGTGTGAAAGGCACAAGGGCCCTCCTGCAACTCCTGTCTGATTCAGGATACCGAGCCTCATGGAAAAAGGCACAAATCTGCCAACAGCACGTCTGGTACTTGGGCTTCCTCCTCACCCAGGGGAACAGGGCGCTAGGGCCAGAGAGGAAGAAGGTCATCATCTTCTTACCCCAGCCCCAGACAAAGAAAGGCCGGTTTTTAGGAGCCGCCGGATTCTGCAGAATCTGGATTCCTGGGTTTTGAGCAATGGCAAAACCCCTCTACAGTCTCCTGTGTGTGGGGGGGCAGAACGAGAGCCCCCTGTCTAGACAGAAGAGGCAAGGGCCACCTTCCTGGAAATAAAAACTGCTTTAGGACAGGCACCAGCACTAAGTTTGCCAGATATAGAAAAACCCTTTAACCTTTTTGTACATGAAAAAGACAAAGTGGCCCTCAGGGTTCTCACACAGACTTTTGGGCCCTGGCAGTGGCCGGTTGCATACCTGTCAAAGAGACTGGACCCAGTTGCACCAGGGTGGCCACCCTGCCTCAGGACACTGGCAGCCACAGTTCTATTCATTAAAAAGCAGATAAACTTACTCTGAGACAAAAAATAAATGTCAAGGTCCCCCATACTGTTGTGTCCCTCTTAAACACACAGAGACATGGATTCCTCTCTAACTCTCAGCTGGCACAATACTAAAAGTCCTCAAGGCTGTCTGGCTCCAAGAAAAAGTAGTAATTCTGCATGGCAAAGAACACCAAAAAAAGAAAACAACCCTATAACACGGGGGAACCAGCTGGCAGGTAAGGCAGCTAAAACAGCAGACAATAAAAACAGAAAGCTCCTTCCTCACCATGGCCCCAACACCCCCAGTGGAGGCCCCTCCACCCAAGTACACTGAAAAAGAGAAAGACTGGCCCATGGCTGAAGGAGACACTCCAAAAAAAAAAAAAAAAAGATGGTTGCTGCCTGACAGACACATCTTTATCCCAACTGCAACCAGAAGGCATCTAGTCAGCAAATACCATCAAGCTCACCCACCTAAGAAAAACTGCACTAGAAGCCCTCCTCGAAAAGCAGCACTAACCTGCCTTTGTAACAGATGCAGTACAGATTTTAACTAAATCCCTCAACATTACCTGGAAACTTCACACTGCATACAGGCCACAGAATTCAGGGAAAGTAGAGCAAATGAATCACACCCTCAAGAGAACCCTAGCTAAGTTTTGCCAAAAAACTGGCCTCCTATGGCCAGACCTACTGCCCCTGGCTGTCCTGCATGCTCGCTGCATACCTGGGACTAAAGGCTTTTCCCCTTTTGAATTAGCGTATGGACACCCTCCCCCATGTCTCGGAAGACTCCCAGGGAACCTACACCGGATAGGAGATAAGGGAGCAAGCGAACAGTTCCAAACCTTAAGAGCCACCCTAAATAAGCTGCAACAATATACCATAGAAAGAGCCCTGATCTCTCTAGGTACCCCAGTACATTCCTTCCAGGCTGGGGACTCAGTCTGGGTTAAAGATTGGAAAAAGGATCCCTTCAAACCTCAGTAGACTGGCCCACACATTGTTGTTGTAACTACTCCTACTGCCCTCAAGGTTACAGGCATTACTCCATGAGTCCATCATTCCAGAGTGAAAAGGGCCCATCATCCTGATGAAGAAACACATCAGTGGAAAGCCCAGCCAGACCTCCAAAATCCTATCCACCTCCACATACAATGATTGCCCTCTGACTAATGGACACCTGCATGCCAGGGATCCTGGCTTTCGTCAGAGTACTGTCTTTCATTCTGGGCATTGGACTCTCTGCTGCTGCCCCTCTGACTAAACTGTTCCTCAAAAGATTGCCCTTTCTATTGTGTATTGGGGAATTGTTAAGTTGTTTTGCTGTGCTTACCTGTCTCTCCTAGCTGAACTCTAGTCTCAGCCTGCATTTCCAAAATACCTCTCTATAATGTTTAACTGTACAAAAGTAATGAAGTGTATAGTGGGCCTGAAGAGAACTACCTCCTTTCCCCGGGTGAGATTTCCTGGGTGAAACGGGCTACCCCTTTGCTGATCCCTGCTCTAGTCGGGCTCAGTGTAGCTGGATAAGCTGCATTAGGCACAGCGGCCCTAGTAAAAAGAGACTTGGGCTCACTGCCCTAACAGAAGAAGTTGTTCAAGATTTAGAGCAGCTTGAAACCACCATGATTCAGCTGCAAGATCAAATTGATTCCCTGGCTAAAGTAGTGCTGCAGAATCGTAGAGGACTGGACCTCCTGTTCATGTCCCAGGGATGCTTCTGTGTAGCCCTTGGAGAAGATTGTTATTTTTATGCAAATAGGTCTGGCATAGTTAGAAGGTCTCTAGCCAAAGTAAAAGAAAACATCCAGTGTAGGAATAAGATGTTAGAAAACAAAAAGTCTTGGTTCCAAAGATGGTTTGAATGGAATCCATGGCTAACAACTCTTCTAACTGGCCTTGCTGGGCCAGTGATTCTGCTGTTCCTTAGACTATTAGTGGGACCCTGCATATTTAACTGGCTCATTAACTTTATCAAGGAACGCGTTTCCTCCACACAGCTCATGTATATGCAGAGCCACTATGACCCTGTCATAAACCAGGGAGATGATGCCCCCTAAAACAAAGTGTTTAAAGGGCATCAGAGGGGGGAGGGATAGGAAAAAATTTACAAGGACAGCAATTTAAGAAGATAACAGTCTATCCCAGGTGGCTCCACTATCTCCCCCTCCTCAACACAAACAACAAAAGCTCTCCTTGGATTTCCCTCTCGGCTGAGCACCCGTTCCCAAGGTCCACTCCCTAAACTCACAACCCCTTGCCTGCTCGCTTGCTGTACACATAGGAATGTTACAGATACAGAAAAAGAAAGGTATATGTTGCTCCATTTGCATTTGTTCGGGGCTCAGACTTTTGGGAGATTACTCCCCTGTGAGCCCGCCAGTGTGAAATAAAGCCTCAACACTCCAAGACCACCGAGTGCCGCTTGGTTCTTCCATCAGTGATCCAGTCCAGGCTTTCAAGTATTTTCTGTAACAACCTGAATGTAAGTCATGAAACCATAAAACTCTTAGAAGAAAACATAGGCAAAACTCTCTTGAATATAAACATGACAACTTCTTCATGAACACATCTTCCTGAGCAAGGGAAACAAAAGCAAAAATGAACAAGTGGTACTACATCAAACTAAAAAGCTTCTGTACAGTAAAGGACACCACTAGTAGAACAAAAAGGCATCCTACAGTAAGGGAAAATATATTCATTCATAAGTGACATAGCCAATAAGGGGTTGACATCAAAAATATATAAAAGCTCACAGGCCTCAATAATCAAAAAGCAAATAATCCAATTAAAAAATGGGCAGAGGTGTTGGCGACCGTATGGGATGAAACAATGAGACAGGACAAACAAAGACTCAGACACACACACACACTGACTTGAGGAGCTTCCCTGCTTCTGCAGTCTCCTTGTTTATTTTTACATCCCAGCCTGCAAGGCTAAATTTTTCTTTTATCAGGAAGAGAAAAAGAACACAGAACAATCCTTAAGTTGATACGCTTCCATGAACTCTGGTACACTCCCATCCTCTGAAGTTCGGTGTTTGCAGCAAACTTCCTTAGACTGGTTTTGCTTGCGACAACAAATCTGCAGCCAGAGCTGTTTGCAGACTCAGGCATGTAGGACTTTGTGTTCCCAGAAGACAATAAAACTGCTCATCTATAGGATGGCTCCGTCACAGAGGATCTGAACAGACACTTCTCCAAAGAAGAAATTCAGATGGCCAACAGGCACATGAAAAGATGCTCCACATTGCTAATCATCAGAGAAATGCAAATTAAAACCACAATGAGATATCACCTCACACCAGTGAGGATGGCCAACATCCAAAAGACTAACAACAACAAATGCTGGCAACGATGTGGAGAAAGGGGAACCCTCCTATACTGCTGGTGGGAATGTAAATTAGTTCAGCCATTGTGGAAAGCAGTATGGAGGTTCCTGAGAAAACTAAAAATAGAAATACCATGTGACCCAAGAATTCCACTCCTAGGAATTTACCCTAAGAATGCAGGAGTCCAGTTTGAAAAAGAATATGCACCCCTATGTTTATTGCAGCACTATTTACAATAGCCAAGAAATGGAAGCAACCTAAGTGTCCATCAGTAGATGAATGGATAAAGATGATGTGGTACATATACACACTGGAGTATTATTCAGCCATAAGAAGAAAACAAATCCTACCATTTGCAACAACATGGATGGAGCTAGAGGGTATTATGCTCAGTGAAATAGGCCAGGTGGAGAAAGACAAGTATGAAATGATTTCACTCATCTGTGGAGTATAAGAACAAAGCAAAAACTGAAGGAACAAAACGGCCGCAGACTCACAGAACCCAAGAATGGACTAACAGTTACCAAAGGGAAAGGGAAAGGGACTGGGGAGGGTGGGTGGGAAGGGAGGGATAAGGGAAATAGGGGTCATTACGATTAGCACACATAACATGGGGGGGTCCCAGGGAGGGCAGTATAGCACAGAGAAAACAAGTAGTGACTCTGTAGCGTCTTTCTATGCTGATGGACAGTGAATGTAATGGGGTATGTGGTGGGGACTTGATAATGGGGGGAATCTAGTAACCACAGTGTTGTTCATGTGATTGTATATTAATGATACCAAAAAAATAGTAATTAGAAAATGAATAAATAAATAAATGCTATGTGGTATCAGTTAGATCACAAACCAAAGCCAATTTTTCAAAACATTTCCTGCTGGAATACCTGGAAAATTTTAACAGATGTCTTTTGGAAAGTTTTGAAGCAAAATAAGCTCCCATCAGCATATAAAATAAAACCAAAAGGAAAGTAAAATACAGAGGGGCTATTTTTTTCCTTTGGCAGTAAGAGAAAGGTTGGGGAAATTTTTGAGATCTTTGGAGAAATGCTCGTTCATAACCACAAAAGCAAAGAAATGAACTTTCTCACACACACCCCACAAGAAAGACTGGGTTTTAGAAAATGTTGTCATTATTCACCACAGAAATTTATTTGACTGGTTTTGAATATAATGTCTGTTATTTCTTGTCCTGAACACTGGTTGTAAGTATAACTCTAGCTTTTGTTGAAGCAGCTTCATGGGAATCTAGGCAAAGGATTTGAGGGTATAACTGATGGAGCTAACAGAGACAGAAATGGTGTGAAAGCATCAATTAAGCATGTTTTGTCAGGACAAAATGGGCCTGCCCAGTGATGGCTGATTCTAAAGTAGTGCAACTTGGAGTCTACGGCCTCTCAAAATCAGTGATAGAAAGGCAAGAATGGAAGCCTGGAAAAGGAAGGAGAAAATTTTCTTTGTATTTTTCTCTAACATTTTATTATGAAAATTTTCAAAAGTACAGAGAAGTAAAAGGAATTGTACAGGGAGCATGCATATACCCATGGGGGGGGGATATTTTTTTTCATCTGATTTTGACCCTGATCAAAGAAATATGAATAAATGAATAAGTGGTCTAATAATCCTCCCATGCACTCATTCTGGGGAAGCGAAGGCTGTTCACTGCTACTTCGGCAGGGAGTGATACTCCAAAAGCAGGAATCTCTATGGGTCTACTTCTGTCATCTGTTGTATTGGATTCTCCTTGCTAATGCTGTCTGGTCTCCTCCTTGCCTTGTTATTTTTGACTTGGTGCTGGATGTTCTACTGAAAAATTATATGTGGAAATAATTTTATATTATTTCTTTAGAAATGATTTTGTTCACTTATACCAGGCACATGGGAGTGCCATCCATATAACAAATATTGATTATTACTGAGGCAGTAGGAATACAATTATGAACAAGAAATTGTTCCTGCCTTTACAAGTCTTACTCAGAATAAACAATAGGATTCATGTATATAGAGCCTTTAAAGAATAATGTAGTTCATACAAATCTGATCAGCCTGCAGCTTTTCCTAACCTTATCCATCTGCACCCACTAAGGATTGGCATGCTGGACCATGCAGAGATGCCCTGAGGTAGCAGTTCTCTTGCAGTTTTATTTCTTAGATAATTTGGAAAATTTTTTCTATGAACTGATTATTGCATTCACCATATAAAAATCTAATCAGAAATAATCAGAGTGATTTTACTTCCTTGAACTAAACACTCAGAAAAGAGGATGCTTTAAAACACTATAGCAAGGCAGTTACTAGTTCATGGCAGAAATAAGACCATCGCCCATTTAAATATTATAAACTTGAATACTCTAGATGAACAGGCAGAGAGAATTGAGTGCTTGTGTCTAGGTGGTGGAACCAAAAAGCACAGCCCTTCCACACACAAGCTCAAGAGCACCAAGTTTCAGTACTCACAAGCTGGAGCTTAGAGCTATAAGCAAAATAGTGAAGAGGCCGATTAGCTGAGAAGGAATCTTCTATGCAGTGTAACCCATAGAGACCTTGACTTAATGATGGTGATCAAAATTGAACGGTCTGAGCTCTTGCTCTGGACTTGCCATCCTTAGTCATTTCCGGGAGTTATCTCATGCTTGTTTAACAGGATGGGGGTGTTTCTCAGACGAAAAATTGAAACCACTCTTCACTCACTGTCTCCTGGAAAAAATACTCAACAGGAGAGCTGATTTAGGAGATTTAAGACAAACTACACAGATTAATATATTCATATTAATATCATTAATATGTTTTCTACCCTGCAGTTTCCTGCTGTGCAATTTTTTGAAATCCTTTCATGAGATGGCAGAGCCTGTGGCTTCTTGGAAATAGGTTCCTTTTCCATGTAGGCTTTGCTTTCAGCCTCTCTTTTTCCTACTCTGATGAGTTTTCTCTCTGTTTTGCACATCCCAGTGCTTGAGACCTGCCCATCACTATCTGTGACTGATTTTTTTTGGGGGGGGGGATTAGAGTAAAGGTAAATGGATTTATGAGACAAATTATCCTTAGTTGTCACATTTATGAATTATTCACTGGTCACATATCCCATCTTTCATACTTTGCTTTCTTTTTCATTGTTTCTTCCCAATTTGCTTTACAACAGGGTTAGCATTCTGCCTAATCTACAAATAGCTATAATGAGCAGGGATCCATTTTAACTTCAACTAAAACCAATATAAGGCACAACTATTCAGGAATATTTTATATTTTCAAAGTGCTTAGGAATTATTTAATTAGAAAAATAAAGGCAATGGGATTATCTATCAGATTCTAAAAGTACCCATGAATTAAATCACTCACATCACTCTCTTAAAAATCAAAACAAAACCAAACCTTAAATCACATTTGCTTTTAAGCTTTCTTACAGTAAGGAGTAAGACCAAGCTATACTAGAGTATACAAACCTGACATTCTGATCATGAAAATAATTTATTGATTAGACATCTGCTTTATTCAAGCATTAGGCCTACTGAAGATAGAATTAACACAGCCCATGGGGTGGGAGGAAAAAAAAACCCATCCAGCACATGCTTCATTTCAAATTCCCTGGGGACAAAATGTACACATTCTTTACTACAGTCTCACCCTAAGGCATCCACATGTGCTTGATATTATTAACTGGAATAGGATATGAGAAACCTTCTGTACACTCTATTTGGCAAGTATCATTAGTGATGCCGCTTTCAGAAACATTCTTAGGCACAAGAAATAGCACTGCCTGCAGTGAGAGTCTTTGATAATCAAAAGAATATCATTAAATATAATCTTACAAATAGGAAGGAAAATATATGCATTTCTGCCAATGGATTGCTTTACGTATTAGGAAAAATGCCGTGAGATTTTCTATGAGATTAAAACATTAATGCAATTGATACTCAAGTTTTGTTATTTTGCAGTATTAAAAATCAGAGAAAAAGAGGACTGATTTAGGGAAGAAATGCAGGACTAATAATATGAAATAGTAGCTGCACTTTTTTGGCAAACCAATTAAAAAATGCTAAACATTTTTAGTCAAATTTTATTTTAAAAAAGCAGCAGCTCAACATTACAATGCAAGGACCTAATTCAAATATGTACTTGACAATGAAGCACATCTGAATATGGAATGAAAAATGCTTTCCAAAAAACCTTCAAATGCATTATTTCCAAATACCCAAATAATAAATCACTTTTGCAGGCCTTTTGTTGGATGGAATTATAAACAAAGAACTGAAGATTTATTGCTATGGAAAGAAATCTGTAGCACAGCAGTATGAATCTTGGGTATTAAGCATAATCAGCTGAATCAATTAAGTTAAAAATCTAATAAAAAATTTGTGTGTGAAAGTCTCTAAGCCAGTTGACCCAAGAGCAACTGAGATATCTAACTTGTTCAGTGAGACCAGATATTATTTTGAATCTCCATTTTTTGAAGGCAATTAAAAGTTACAATTACAACAGCCCATAAACCAAATAAAAGGAATTGTAGAAAGCAATTAAAACTATGTTCAGTCTTTTTTTTTGAAGCCCAATTTCAGCACCCCAAGGAAAAAGAAAGCATCCATGACTATCATAGATGAAAACAAATAAATGTCATTGGAATTAGTTATTTTTCCCCACTAAGGTATAAAATCTATAAATTTGATACTTTAACAAACTGTACTTCTCATAGTTGTTTTAATTTCCTTTAAACCCTGTTTAATATAGCTTTTTAATTGTAAACATTTTTTCATGATTCTGAATCTAGTTTCCGTTCCTTTTCCACTTGTTTTTATATCAATATTTAATATACTACCAGTTCTAATCAGAAAAAAATCTTGGAAATCTCTTCACTATGACAGCACATTCGGTAGAAATTACTGGTGTGCAAGCAAACCATAAAAGGTGCAGCTCTCTGAAAAGCACATTCTGTTATTTCATTGTCTGATTATTCTTTACAATGATTCTTGATGAAAGATTCTTCCAATCTTGTAAACATCAGTGTGCACAGTCTTGCTACTATGTATTTTCATGTCCTTGGGCAGGAAGGCTGGTTCACAGCTAGTGAAAAGCACGAGGAGTCTAAGTTTTAATAGCTGATAAACCTTACATCCTGCAGGAGGAAAGCATTTTTCCTTTTTTGCACGTAAGAATGTGGCAGAAATGTATGCTGAGGTAGCCCAGTCAATCTTTTTTCTTCTGTAAATTTGGTCTCAGAATATTTCTGGAAGGGTGACATTTCGAAGAAGCCACTGCTGGGACCGGCTTCCATTGCAGTCTCTAATGCTGGGCACCTGACTGTCCTCTTTTGTGGCTTTGTCCAGGCACTGATTACTGTTCACATGCTACAGGGTTCATTTCACTGGGTCATACTCCCAAAGTTGGTTGCCTTTTAGGTGGTGGCATTTGAGCATTGTGACAGGGCCATTAAGTTTGGAGACATCCAAGCAAAGGTCATCTGTTCTAATTTCTTTGTTAGCAGTATAAGAGAAAACCTGATTACCTCCCATACCATGACAGTTAAAAATTCCAACTTTTTCATTCTCTTTTCTAACCATGTTGTCTAGACACTGATTTGTTTCCACATTTCTTATCTCTCCCAAAGAGAAATAGTGACGTGGAATCTGGGATTCAGGATAAATATTCTCTAGGTACCAAGAGAAAGGTCTGCATTGTAGTTTGTGTGTTAGACCAAGTCTTGATGATACGTCTCCATAATCTACCTTCGTAACACCTGGAGAAATTCTATAGAAGAAATTCTTGAATTCATCCATCCACACTTGTGCAAGTCGTCTGTTATTTTTATTGATAATCTGCCCTGTGCCTCCAGGAAATGTGTGAGGTGTGGCTTTCTAAAACACATGTCCAACATGTAAGCAGGTAACAATCTCCAAAGTTCCCTCACACAGCCAAATCCTAAAGGAAATTTCTAGGTTTTCTCCTCCCCAAATATCCATTCCAGCATCCTAGGTTCCAATTTCCTGAAAGTAATCTCTATCTATTGAAAAAAGGCCTCCTGCCATTTTGTAGGTGTTCTGACCGGAAGAGTCCGATCACCTTTCCTCCTATCCATTTCTCTTTGGGGAACAGGATACCAGCGAAAATTGAGCTTCCAGTTGAAGCCACCATAGGTCATATCAGAGCCTGCCATGTACTCAAAAGTATCATCACTGATCACATCCATAATAGGGCATACCACTGTTTTCCTGTCATGTTTGGTCCTGCCTAAGAGAGGCTCCAGCCATCCCACTGTACACTCACAGTGAGCATCTAAGAAGGGGATCACTTGTCCTTTAGACCCAGCAGCTCCTTTTAATCTAGCTCTGATCAATCCAGAACGTTGTTCCATTCGAATTACATGAACCGGTACTTTAAATTTTTCCACGTAACTCTCTAGAGGTCTTTTCAAAAAGTCTCTTTCACTGGCATCATCTACTAGAACAATTTCTTCTACCATGTGTCTTGGTGAGCGATTAATGACACCATGGACAGACAGTTCACAGAAGTGTGCTCCAAGCCTCATTGCGGAAAACAATCACCACACTTTGTTGTAGGAAGGTATCTGGATTCACCTTTGTTTACACCCCTGTAACCTGACATCTGGTAAAGATCTGTTGAGTGCAGTCATCTCACTTGCCATTAAATTGAACTGATTGATTTTAAACATCTCTTTCACCTTATTTTGATCCTCTTTAGGAATGACGCCTGGTTTCCCCATGTCTCCAGGACCTTCATGAGGCTTTTGTACTGGCTCTAGAACATCCCCCTCAGAAAGTCCTCTCTCCTTTTTTTCATCCCATTTGTTGCATTCACTGAAGTAAAGCAGCAGGAACATATCCAAGAGTACCCAAATCAAGGAGGTGGCAAAGACCACCTTGCAATATGCAATTTTTCTCATGGCACTTTAAGTCAAATGCAAAAAATTTAAAAATATATACAAATATCAAAGATCATGAAAATTATTCCAGTGCAGTTTCATCAGAAATCACATGCATAACCTTGGGTGTTTGTGAAATTCAGTCTTCGACTCGGCAAACAAGAACCCCGGCATCAACGGGATACTTCAAAGAAATAATGCTGATTTTAGGAGAAAAATCATTGTGTGTATTTCCCCAAAGTGGTTTTTCAAGTGAATTCATACCCCAAATCCACGTCCCACATCTCCTCCTTCCGCGCCCGGCGGCGGCGGCGGCGCCGGGCGCGCCTCCGAGCCGGTTCGGGCGGTCGCGGCACGGTCCCGCGGGCCGCAGCGCGGGGGCTAGTCTGGGGCCGCCGTCCGCCGCGCAGCCTTCTCGGCCCCTGCCGCCGGCCCCCTGGAGGGAGGGCGGGCCCGGCACGGGCCCCGCCTCCGCCGAGCCCGCGCCGGACCTCGCGGGCTCGGCGCGCTACTCGGGACCGTCCCGCATGCTGCCGGCTCTGCGGCTCGCTCGGGACTGACTCAGCGCGGGGGGGGGGGGGGGGGGGGGGGGCGCAGGGCGCCTGCGCAGGCCTCTAGGGCGCGGTAGTCGCAGCGCGCGGCGTGCGGCCGCCGGCGCGGCTGCCTCTGTGACATTCTTAAGAGGGAGCCAGGTTTGCGCCTGAAGTCAAGCCATGTACACCACATCTTGTCAAAATGATCGCTTTCGGTGAAGGAGCCATAGACCTTCCAAGATCATTTGTCTTAAATAAGAGCTAGATCAAAGTTAACCGGGGTAAGAAGATGGCATTTGCTTTGCTTAAAAATTAATGTGCGCCGGGCGCGGTGGCGCGCGCCTGTATCCCAGCTACTCGGGAGGCTGAGGCAGGAGGACCGCTTGAGCCCAGGACTTCTGGGCTGTAGGGCGCTGTGCCGATCGGGTGTCCGCACTAAGTTCGGCATCAATATGGTGACCTCCCGGGAGCGGGGGACCACCAGGTTGCCTAAGGAGGGGTCAACCGGCCCAGGTCGGAAGCGGAGCAGGTCAAAACTCCCGTGCTGATCAGTAGTGGGATCGCGCCTGTGAATAGCCACTGCACTTCAGCCTGGGCCACATAGCGAGACCCCGTCTCTAAATAGAGAAGAAAAAAAAATTAATGTGTAACCCTGGCAGTTAAAACTTAGGAAGTCAGACTAGAATTAGATCTTGAGTGTGCCTCCACCAAACTCATGTCTACCATAGGTTTAAAGAACAGCGAGAACCAGTGTACGTCAGTACTGCGCCTCCAGTGGAACCAAGTGTAGCTTGTAGTTCCCCCCATTTCCTTTCCCCCATGTACGCTAAGATGGTAAGTACCCTTGGATTCTGGGGTGTCTGCCTCTTCCTGAGATCTTGAGCATGACCCTTACTTTATTTGGATTTCCCAACACTGTTAAAACACACAGACCTTGTATCATTCAAGTGCAGAAATAATTTGTTGAGCTCTTACAGCGAGGAGGCATTTTGCCGGCATCATGGAAGACTGAAAGGAATATTAAATATGGGTTCTGACCTCCAGGAATTCATAATCTAACCGCTGAAAAAGAGACTTCCACACATAACTCATGTTCCATTAAAGCAATGGTGTATGGAAAGTGCTGTAATAGAGGCCTAACTGAATCCAGAGCTGACATGGTTTAGAGCTTAAAAGAGTTTCAGTGTCCTTCTCAGTAGATCTTGAAAAGGGAATTCTCGTTAGCAAATTATTCTCCAAACAGGACAGGCTACATAATTTGTGGGGCGCAAGGCAAAATGAAAATCCGTACTCAAAAACGAAGGATTTCAAGACAGGGACAGCATTAAACCAAGCGTGGTGTCCTTCTGAGCGTGGGGCAGTGTGACTCCATGTGCCAATGATACAGGCCCTGTCTTCAAATATAGCCTATGAATATGAGGAAGAGGCAAATTTTGAGCAGTCCAGAGGAGGAAACTACACAAAACTTTTCCATGAAGTAGTTCACAAAAAATAAACTCACTCTAAGGAAAGACAATAATTCAGTCTTTCCCAAATTAGCAAATGGGATTGGGATCTAAGAGATAGAAAGTTAGCAATTTGCGAGGACAATTTCACAGCTACAAGGGAGGGATAATAGTATTAGCGACAGTAGTAGCCGCAGCTGACACAAACATAGAGAGCTTATTACATACCAGGCTTCTTCCATTAGGTGTATTTACTCATTTAGTCCTCAGCATAGCCCTGGAAGGTAGACACTTCCTTCCAGGTAATGTTTCCCTATCTCACAGATGAAGAAACTGACCTTAGAGAGGTTGGGTGCTTGCCCCTGGTCACACAGCAAGTAAGTGGTAGAAAGAGGATTTGAACGCCGACAGTGTGGCTCCAGAGTCTGTGCTCTTAACCACCATTTATGCTACCTCTCGTAAAGCAAAGGTGAATTCGGAAGGAAAGCAGAAAGGGAGGAAGAGAGGGAAGAAGGAAGGGAGTTATCCCTGTATGTTCATTCATTAGTATCATAGATTTGGCATGACCAGGGTACACTATGTGTTCTGTGCATGTTTTTAATGTTTTCTTTTTTTGCATTTCATGTTCATAGTTTAACAGCACCCGTTCGCCCTCCCCCACTGAGTGTTGCCACATGGCCCCATGGAGTAGAAAGGTACTGGTTCTGAGAACATTCTCTCACAGCCCTATCCCACTCTCTTCAGACACTGTCACTTTCTTCTCTCTTTTAAATTGATGTCAAACTCTGTTGTTTCTAACCAACTAACAGGTGTTCTTTTAAATCAATTTAAACAGTGGTATGTTCCTGACTTGAATTAAATAAAATATAATTTAGACAGACAGGCCATTGGCTTTTTTTTTCCATTTCCTTGTCCCCCTAAATTGCAATTAGGGCTTTGTTCAAGATGGGCATCACCTAATGCCACTCCTCGACTTTGTAGTTCAGAGGAAAGAAATTCTAACTTGCCCTATACTTATTGGAACTGTAAAGGTTCAGCTTCTCCAATCAAAAGAGAGACCAGGACAAAAGGATTCTCTGGCAGTCAATTGTCCCTGTCGCCATTAAATAAAAAGTGGTTTTGGCTGCTAGTCAGAGCCTGTAGTCTGGTCACTATTCTTTCTTTGTTTCCCAGACCATTGTTAAGTCAAGGAAGGACTCGCCTATAAAATGTGGCCTTTGGTGGTACGGGTTTCTCTCCAGCTCTTGCTCTCTCTCCCTCTCTTTCTGTCTCTCCTTTTGCATGTGCCAAACTTTTTTTCTTTTTGGAAGTGACCTAGGAAACAAAGTCTTTTGTGCTCCAACTTTATTTGAGCTATTTGCTTCTCTGGGAATCTGCGCAGAACCTGAAGAGACAAAGAAGGTTGCAATGTTTTACTAAAACGTTCATGGTGGACACATTTTTCTTAAGGGGGGGAACCCTAGCCTGTTGGGGGGCCTTGCAGATACCTTTGACAAGGTAACCAAATGCTGCGGCTTAGTTTAAACAAGTGGCTCCGGACTCTTCTCTTTAAGGGGACTTGAGAGCAGTTCATTTCACAATATGTGAAATCTGCTGAATCAACAGGCCATGACACGTCCAAATGTGAGGATGAGAAGTTTTTTTTTTTAATGATCCTGATTTGGGGGTACAATATTATTAAAAACTAACTGAAATTAGAGGAAAAAATATTTATTTTATACAAACACTCACCTTCCTCCAAATGGTGGAAAAAAGGAAAACTAGGTTCAGTGGTGAAAAGTGGGTCTTTTAATAATCCGCTTTAGATACCCAACCCTGAAATCAGAATGGGGATGGAGCCTTTTCAGTAATCTAGGCTAGGAGCCCAACCCTGAAGTAAAAGTTAGGCAATAGTAACATCTATCAAGGGTTGATGGAGAATTTTCAAGTGTCATATAGAAGTCATGGCCTCTAATTACACAGCTGGAAGAAAAGCTTCATACTGCAAAGCTGAAAGAAAACAAACTAAGGCTGTTTCACTCTTCTGAATTTGGAGAAAAATAAAACCACTTGAGTCTTCCCCCCCAATAACAGCTTTTGTATTTTCCTCTATAGGTAGTGGGGGGGGGGACAGTCTTCACTTTTGCTTTTCCATGTGCATACAATGTTGATGCAACTGCACTTTTAGAATGTTACTCACAAATGCCATAGTCCTGTAGTAAAATTAACTAACTCCTTGTGTTTTAATCCAGCCTCTCGGATTGGGTTGGCTTGTCCTTCAGGTGATGTGTTCTGGAATGTCTCCTGATTCCAGGTTTTCTGGCACGTTTTCCAAACCTTTCCATAGGCACCTAAATCATCTTCTCCCTTTGATGCTAGTCATTAGAGTTCTCAAGACTTTCAGTAGGACTTGATGGCGAGATGGATATCCAGAAAGTGGATCTACCTCTCACTGGATTAGAGATTCACATTTTTCTTCAGTTTGAAGTTTGGGGATTTCAGGCTACCTTGTCTCTCCTCTTAATTCCATTTGACCTGAAAAGCATGTCTCTAGCCCATTTTTTTCCTTTTGTGTCACTTGACTATTAAAATTATAACTTTCAATTCGTTGTGCTTACTCACTATTTCTAGCAATTCTTCCTTTGACCTAAAAGCTTATATCTGGCCACACTTTTCTTAACTAATCTCTGGAAGTCCTATATGTGTGCTTATGTATAAACCACGATGGCTGAGTCTGAATGTACTTCATTTGCAGTCCCATCCCCCGGAGGATGAAGATACAGATGTCATGTTAGGACAGAGGCCAAAAAACCCAGTACACAATATCCCCTCAACACTGGACAAGCAGACCAACTGGAGCAAAGCACTCCCTCTCCCGACCCCGGAGGAGAAGATGAAACGAGATGCCCAAGTGATTTCGTCTTGCGTTATTCCCATCAATGTCACTGGTATCGTTCTGTTCTTTTCTTAGCGGGCACTCGGTCAGAATATATTGTCTGTTAAAGATGTTCAAAGCCTGTGCTGCTGGGCATACCAGTTAAGAATAGTGCTTTGCAATCAAGAAATACCTTTTTTATCAGAATACACCTAGAAGATGTTCAGTATGCCTTTGTCACGTTTTGAACATCAATTTGCATATGTTCTGCTGGGCCACTTGTTATGTAAATGATGGACAGTTTCCTTTTGAAAAAAGTCAAATAGCTCTTTGGCCATAGCTAACCGAAATAATGGAGAAAGCAGTGGCGATTAATCATATGATAATGATGCATGGCACCGCAAGAAAGAAACCAGAAAACCCCATGTTTCTAAACTGCAAGTAATGATCCTGTAGACCAACTATAAAATCTGTTTTGCATGCTTCTCTGGGTGAAGGTAGGCTTATTTCAAAGATCGTTTAGACTTCTGCACTGATTTCAGGGATTTGTGACCTAGAAATGTGAGGATTCATATACAAAGGCTGAATTCTACTCTAAACCCGACAAGCCTGTCTCCTGTTCACTCTCTGTGCCCCTCCTCCTATATGTTGACAGTTTGGATGTAAGTCTAGGTTGAATGCCAGCCTGTTTGAGCTTTTGAAAAGTTAATTGGCAACAACTGTAAATTCCAGAATTGGATCTGGTAATCTTAGTTGTAGGTAAAATGTTATAGACTTTCAAAGATAGAAATTAAGGGGTCTGTCCATTGGGCTTCCTTTAAACATCTCTAATACTTTATTTCACCTTATTTGTATATTGAAAATTTCAAAATGGCCATATTAAGACTGGTTTTGGTACCATGTGACTAAAGATTACATGTCACTCCACATGCATTTTGAACATGGCTGTTTTTAACCCCACTCAGATCTCTCTGATGGAAAGTAGAGAGCAAATGATGGCCAGGTATCTGGGATAGATATTATTTTCTTCCTGAAAATAAAGGATTTCTAGTTGATTGGCTGGTTGTGAGCTGAGAGTTAATTTTCTTGATGACCTGTTCAACTGGTAGGATAACTTATTCTAAGGATGTGTACTTTATCTGATTTCTGTAATCTAAATGGGATGCGTTAGGGGAGTTCAGCTGTCAAAATGTCTCATTTTGGCATCCTCTTTAACTTTCCGTTCCGACAACATCCAATTGTTAGCAGCACCTGCTTTCTTCATGGCACTGTAAGTAAAATCTGTTTTCAAATTTAGTTCTTTGATTATGGTTCTTGTGGTTCAGGAAACGGGAAGATCTTTCCTTATGCTTTATTTCAGGAACTCTCAGACTAAAGCCTAGATTATAGGTTGATTTAAAGAGCTTTAATGAGAAGGTTGTTAATTATGTCCATATAACACAGTGTGTCTGTAGGCCATGTGTTCTATAATCATTATGATTCAAATGGAGGGTTTTAATTTTTGGTTGCAAGTAAGAAAGGAAAATCCCATTAGTATGAATTCTCCAATAATACTGTAATTATTCATCATGTGACATACAGATTTTTAAAAGTGAGGTCTAGAAACTGTTGTCACTGTGATGCTAAACAGAACTCAAACGGCTTCATTATATAGCTGAACCAAGGTTTAACATGGTATCCTGCCCTCTGCTGAACAGGCAGAAGAAATGATGAAGCAACCAGATTCCAAAGCACTTTTGGCATTATGGCTTTCTGAGGCAAAGCCCACTCTGAAAACCCCGTGGTGCATGCCTGTGCCAGACAGGAGTTTGAGTTCCTTAGCTCCCCCCTCAGCATTCGAGTTTGGTCAGGACGGCATGTAATGTGTCAGTAATGCGATTATGGAGAGAGAAACCAACAAGCATCACGGTTGCCTCTGGTATTTACAAAAGCAAACAGACATGTAATGTAGTAAAGACTGGGAATTCCAGCTTTATTTACAGTTGGTACAGAAGGTAGAGCCACTTAACTGCAGAACTGGGAACTGCCTTGTGCTTTTATTTTATATTGGTAAGACACTGATGCTAAGCCAAAAGGTGCCCAATTTAGTTGGTAGAAGAAAGTAGACAGAGTTGATTTAAAAACAAATTTCTAGCTGTTGTTCCCTCACAGCAAGTGTGTGTGTGTGTGTGTGTGTATGGTTTGGGTACAGTGGGTAGAGGGAAAAAATACCCACAAAGATGGCTTTTAATGAAGAAACGGGTCAGGATATGTTAGCTGAACTAATTCAGGTTAAAATTTTGGCTATGGATCTACTATGGTGCCCCAAAGAAGACCAGTAAATAGTAGTGACTAAAGATTTTAAGTCCTAAAGGAGCCATTTCTATGTGAGAGTGAGCCTTTGATGTTATTTTCCTCTCCTCTTCCTTTTGGTTTTCCTTCTTTGTGAGTTATTTTTGGCAGTGCGGTCTGCTGTGGAGAGCTGCATTTAGAAGGAAAGCTTAATGTACTTCAGCATAATTTAAATAAGAGCTGAATAAGGGCTCCCTTATATTTGTTCACAGTCTTAGTCCAACCTCTTCCTTTACCTCCAGTCAATAAATATCACTGTGTTCCAAGCAAATGAAAATTTGTTTGCCATTTCTAAAGGCTAATGAGACCTATTTGTGGATTGCAGGAGTCGGTTTTGACAGAGAGGCTAGTATACGCTGCTCTCTTGTTCATTCACAATCCGTACTGCAGCGGAGGCGAAAACTGAGGAGGAGGAAAACCATCTCGGGTATCCCCAGAAGAGTCCAACAAGAAATAGGTGCAGTATAAAACTGTTCATGGTTAACATTCCTATCAAGTGCTAATTATAACATGAAATGGAAGCTGGCCTTTAACCAGCTTCCTTAAAAATAGTCAATGTTGTAACTTGTAGAGGTTTTTGAAATGGTATATACTTGTTTTGTGTTCAGCAGCCAGGTAGTTTTACTTTTTAAATTTCTGTTCTTGACACTGAAGCTTTGGCCTTATGGATTTAGGCCTATATGTTCAGATTTTATGGCTGAAATATAGTATTTTGGTAAACTGTAAAAGTTTTATTAAGGTGAAAATTGTGAATAAACAGTAACAAGATGCAATGAGTCTTTTAGAAAAGCATACTTTTATTTCAAAAGCAATACATTTTTATGGCATGAATTATTTAGAAAGGTACATTTCAAGCATACCCAATGAAATATTGAAGATTGATAATGTTACCTTTCATGACATTTTTCTGTTTATTCTGTTTAATGTGTTTACCATATCATCTCTTCCTATGTTTTTTAAAAATCTTATTATGGTAGCATCTCTTATAAGTAAGATTTTTATTTCTTATAATTTATTTCTTATAATATAAAAATCCTATGATTTTTATGTTGTTAGCTTTACATTTCAAAATACAAATGAATAGTGGCCAAGAAAATAGAATGTGCTTTAGTTAAGAAAAAAAATAGTAGTTGCTTACTAGGGCAAAGTAATTTGATAGTGAAGAGAGAGAATTCACAAAAGATCTAAAAGCAATCTTCTCTTAGTACGTCTACATACATATAGTGTGTGTGTGTGTGTGTGTGTGTGTGTGTGTGTGTGTGTGTGTGGAGAGAGAGAGCAAGAGAGAGGCAGAGGGACAGAGATTCTCCAAGCATTTAAACTTTCTGCTATTTCTATATGCTGATTTTTTCTGTAAGATAAAGCTCCAAAATGCCAGCCCCCAGATCTGTGAACATCTCTCACAAGGTCTGTTAGTCTGATGATGTATAAAATTTCTCATTGTGTTTTCCACGTATGCCAGATTCTGATGAATCCCCCGTGGCCAGGGAAAGGAATGTGATTGTACACCCAAATCCAGACCCTTCCAACACTGTCAACAGGAGGTCTGGAACCAGGGATTCAGAGTGCCAAACTGAGGACATTCTGATTGCTGCTCCATCCAGAAGAAGAATCAGAGCTCAAAGGGGTCAAAGCATTGCAGCTTCCCTCTCTCATTCCGCTGGCAATATTTCTGCATTGGCAGACAAAGGCGACACCATGTTTACTACTGCAGTGAGCAGCCGCACAAGATCTCGGAGCCTTCCCCGGGAGGGCAATAGAGGTGGAGATGCTGAGCCCAAAGTTGGTGCTAAGCCCTCAGCATATGAAGAGGGGGAGCCTTTTGTGGGTGACCAAGGCAGAACCCCTAATGAGTGCAGCGAGGCCCCCAGCAGCCCAAGTGCACAGGAACACCAGCCTGCCTTGGGCCTGGCCTGTGCTCAACATCTTCACAGCCCCCAGCACAAGTTAAATGAGAGGGGGAGGTCCCGTCTGTCCCGAATGGCAGCCGACTCTGGCAGCTGTGACATCTCCTCCAACTCAGACACCTTTGGGAGCCCCATCCACTCCATCTCCACAGCTGGCGTTCTCCTCAGCAGCCACATGGACCAGAAAGATGACCACCAGTCATCCAGTGGCAACTGGAGTGGGAGCAGCTCTACATGCCCCTCACAGACCTCAGAGACAATCCCTCCTGCCGCTTCTCCTCCCCTCACTGGCTCTTCACACTGTGACTCAGAGTTGTCACTAAACACGGCCCCTCATGCTAATGAGGATGCCAGTGTCTTTGTGACAGAGCAGTACAGTGACCCGCTGGATAAGGTGAGAGGCCACCGGGCAAACTCCTTTACCTCCACCGTGGCAGACCTGCTGGATGACCCCAACAACAGCAACACCAGTGACAGTGAGTGGAATTACCTACACCACCATCATGATGCCTCCTGCCGCAATGATTTCAGTCCCGAGCGCCCCAAGGCAGACAGCCTGGGCTGTGCAAGCTTCACAAGCATGGCCACTTATGACAGCTTTCTGGAAAAGTCTCCATCGGACAAAGCAGACACTAGCTCTCACTTTTCAGTGGACACAGAAGGATACTACACCTCCATGCACTTTGACTGTGGGCTCAAAGGAAGTAAGAGCTATGTCTGTCACTATGCAGCCCTGGGCCCAGAGAATGGCCAGGGTGTTGAGGTTCCTCCTACCCTTCCGGACCGTGCCTGGCAGGACTACTTAGACCCCAGGAGGCAGGGGAGACCAAGCATCTCTTTCAGGAAACCAAAGGCAAAGCCGACCCCACCTAAACGAAGCTCATCGTTGAGGAAGTCCGATGGAAATGCAGACACTTCTGAGAAGAAAGAACCAAAGACCAGCAGGGGCCAGCTCCTGCCTCATGGTGCCAGGGAAATGAAGCTGCCTCTTGATTTCTCCAGTGCACCTTCTCGAATGGAAAATTCCAATCTTCCCGCCAAGCAGGAGCCTTCTTGGATGGACCAGAGTGAACATGGGATTAAGGAACCTCAGTTAGATGCTGCAGATATTCCACCATTCAAAGATGAAGGTGCTGAATCAACTCACTATGCAGACCTCTGGCTTCTGAATGACTTGAAAACAAATGATCCTTACAGATCTTTATCTAATTCAAGCACTGCTACGGGTACCACAGTTATTGAATGCATCAAATCTCCGGAGAGCTCTGAATCCCAAACTTCCCAGTCAGAATCGAGAGCCACCACCCCATCCCTTCCTTCTGTTGACAATGAGTTTAAACTGGCTTCACCAGAAAAGCTGGCTGGCTTGGCATCTCCATCAAGTGGCTACTCAAGCCAGTCTGAAACGCCAACATCCTCTTTCCCTACGGCTTTCTTCGCTGGTCCACTGTCTCCTGGAGGTAGCAAAAGAAAACCGAAAGTCCCAGAGAGGAAATCCTCCCTCCAGCAACCCTCTTTAAAAGATGGCGCTTTATCACTGAGTAAAGATCTTGAACTTCCAATTATACCTCCTACCCATCTTGACCTAAGTGCTCTTCATAATGTCTTGAATAAACCATTCCACCACCGTCACCCACTGCATGGTTTTAGTCATAATAAGCAGAACACACTAGGAGAAACACTGAGGTCGAATCCTGCACCATCCCTTGCAATTACACCGACAGTCCTGAAATCTGTTAACCTTAGGTCCATCAGCAAGTCTGAAGAGGTTAAGCAAAAAGAAGGCAAGAGTAAGAATCTCCCCTACTTAGAGGAAAGCACTCTCACAATGGCTGCCCTGTCCCCAGGTAAGATTAGGCCACAAGTGGCTAAGAAATCAGTGTCACGTCAGTACTCCACTGAAGACACCATACTGTCCTTTTTAGATTCCTCTGCTGTTGAGATGGGACCAGATAAACTGCAGTTAGAAAAAAACCATACTGTTGATGTGAAGAATCATTGTGATCCAGAAACAGTAAACTCAGCTGGTAGCAATCTTCTAGAGTCAAGTGTCACCGAAGACCAAATAGCTATGGAGAGCGAGCCTATTCCAGAAACCACAGCAAGTAAGAATTGGGACTTTCCCACAGAAGGATCTCCGAGGGTATGTGCTGCCCACCCAAATGATTTGAATGGTAACATACTACAGTATGGAGCTGGCCCAGAGGGATCCCTCACACGGGTGCCAAAGGCATCCCCTGGGGATCGGGAGGAAGTGGCACACCCAGAGTCGGTAGACGGGCTCGCATCTTGGTCGCACTCACCAGCTAGAGTCACAGACACAAGCAGTCAACCTAAGCCTCCACCAGGAATGAGCCACCACTATGACAAAGTGCCTGGGAACATCAGCTACGAAGCAGAGATATCAATTGTAAATTCATGCCCTGAAAAATGTTCTGGCCAGGAAAATATTGCTTCAGGTATTTCAGCCAAAAGTGCCTCTGATAACAGCGGAGCAGAGGAGACCCAAGGAAGTGTGGACGAGGTTTCACTGAAAGGTCAGTTGTTGGTACCCTTGGCCCAACGGAAAGGTGTCTCCTGGCATTTCCTGAAGTTTTTCTTTCTCACATGCCCCATAACACAGTACAGCCCCAGGTGTTGGTTCCCCTCCACCATTGCTTTTCACTTACTGAAACAAGTGAAACGAAGCTTTTGTTATTGAGGGTCTAAGCTGGGACAGATCTCTCTGTCACTTTACAAATGGCAGTAAGAGCACTGCTGCTGATTTGTCCCCTGAGTCAGTGAAGCACAGCAGTGTGCCGGGTCACTGCCCCCTAAAGATGCTTTTGTTCTTAATTTAAGAATCGTCACCGAGTGATGACTCTGTGATTTCACCACTTGGTGAAGAGTCTCAGGCTGAAGGGGAAGGTGTGTTCGTGTCTCCAAACAAACCTCGAACAACTGAGGATTTATTTGCAGTCATTCACAGGTGAGGCAACAATCCCCAAGCTTCTTTTTCTTTTTCTTCTTAACAGGGCTTCTCATCAAATGCAAATAAGGGAAAGCCTGCTGAATTTGTGATACATACAGCAAAAAAACAAAGCAAGCAAAGGAAAAGCGTTTTTCTAAATCAAACTGAGGACTTATATTCGAATTGGGAAATATGGGAAATATACATATATAAATATATGGGAATATGGGAAATATAAATATATATTATGAATATAAATAATATAAAATAAAAATAATAAAAAATATAAATATATATAAATATGGGAAATGAATAGATAGATAGACACATAGCTCTCAGTTGAGAGACTTTCCTAAGAACTGCTGAGGGAAGATGTTTTTTCCCTAGGAGAGACATTCTGGAACAAGTTTTGAAAACAATTTTTGGCTAAGTAACCTAGAGTGAAAGCTCAAACTCTAATATAATCTCTGACTGAAATAATTTTTTGAACCTAAAAAAAATATGCTCAAAACTGTAATCTTACACTAGCAGAGATAAGTGTAAGCTGATTCGCTGAACAGTCAGAGCCCCAAATTTGAGACAAGACCGTGTATAAACCAGCCCATATCCTAGATCAGAACTACTCACTGCTCCCTTTTTTCCTCTCTTCGCAAAACTTCAATTTCTTTAATAACACTGGCCTCCTCTAAAATTAATGCCCCATATTCCAAGGACAAGAGCCGTCCTCTGGACTGCTACTCCAGGACGGTGTTGTGTTTATGCTGCACACCCATTCTTTCATCTGCCCACGTGTCCTTGTGATCAAGGCCCAAACTGGCAAGAATAGTCCCTACAACCTGTGACCAAAGAACAGAGCAGGAACTAGCCCTTGGAAACTAAACCCGTGTCAGGCTGGGCCATCCAGTCATGCTGTGCCTACTTCTCTCCCAACCATGATTGCCTTCTTCCACTAGGCCTCAGTGACCTAGATGGGACTTCCAAGGGACGAAACTTGGGGACTGTCTTTTCTACCTCATGAAGTTACACTTTTTGAAGCAAGTTCTTTGCCAGCAGTTTACCACTGTTTTTCCCGGGATTCTGCTTTTGAAGGGAACTTGCGTTTTCTGTTGATCTGGTTCTCTCATAAAGGAGCACTACCTTCCAACACCTTTTTTTAAAGGAGCCAATTGGAAACACCTTCTGGGTATATATGCCTTAGCAGGCATGCTTCTCTACTCACAGAGTGAAGAGTCATCTTTCTTTGCCCCATGTGTAACTTAAGCTCCTCACCCCACTTTATCCTCAATCTCAGGACTAGTTGCTAAAGTGCTATGTAAGTTAAAGAGCCAGGTTCTTACCCCAAAGAACCAAATGCTAGTGTCTGGAATGGTGGGCAGAGTATAAGTAGTGGAGTCAGAAAGACCTGGAACTGAATGCCAATGCTGCCAGTTCCTATCAAGTCTTAAGTCAGTTAACACATCTGTACCTACTCCCTTACTGTAAATGGAGAGACCTATGGCTCACATATTCAATATTGATGATACAATAACCTTGTAGTGTCTGGAATATAGTAGATGCTAAAAGCAAATGTTAGTTTGAAACACTGGCACCATGAAGGTTTCAGGGATCCAAAATCAGGCCGGCGTCCAGTTGGAAAGCTGACCTTTTTTCTACCCCATGGATTTTTAGGTTGGTGAGAGAGCGTGTTGCCAATATTTACCAGTGAATGAGTCCTGCTGAAGAGTCATTGGATTTATTATGCCTGCTTGCTCATCAAAAGAAACAATATGATGATAGGTGCCTAGGTTTGATAGGCTGGCATTTGTGCAGGCTTTCTGTATTTATGTGTGTATAGCACCATGACAAGAATGATTTTGTTTCTTGAGCACTTACAGTGTATGGAGCTTTAAGAGCTCCAGACGTGGGCTAGGTTTTCAGCTCCTCACAGAAAGTTGGCTTTACTGATTAGTACACCATTGGTGTTCCTAGGCAGCTACAGAAAATGCTATTCACAGATTGTAGATCCAAACAGGACTGATTTATTTGAACTCATGTAAGAAATTTTTTCATATGGAGGAATTTAAAAAGCCAGAATAGTATAATGTGTCCCCCCAAAACACACACACACACATCCATCACCCAAGCCATCAACCAATGGCTGATCCTGCCCCATCTGTAGTCCTTCACTGTCTACAGTGTCACCAGTAGTCAGACAGCAGTGTTTTCTTTTACTTGCATAAAACATCCCAACAAGTCCTCCTCTAGAACCTCTAGCCTCCACATTGGGCATTATTTGAAATGGTCATTTCCAGAACCTAACCTATGTCTGCTGGCTATTGGGGAATTTCCCTCAGGCTGTGTGCTACAAGGGCAAGAAATGCCCCCAATCCTCAGCCCATAAGCCTACTGTGTCCCATCCGATGGGGGGGGGGGGCAAATGCCCCTGAAGGAGATGCACCAATGTGACTTAACACTTTTCATTTCATAAACATGTATGTGGACTGAGATTCATCCTTTTCTTAAAAGGTCCAAGAGGAAAGTGCTTGGAAGAAAAGATTCTGGGGACATGTCTGCCAGAAGCAAATCAAGGGCTTCCCTTGGCAGTGGAAGTGCGGGCTCTGTCCCTTCCCCAAACAGCAGTGTGACCACGCCAAACAGCCAGAGGTCTCCCGGCCTCATCTACCGAAGTGCCAAGAAGTCCAACACATCGAACGAAGAGTTTAAGCTGTTACTCCTCAAGAAAGGCAGTCGCTCAGATTCCAGTTACCGCATGTCCGCCACTGAGATCCTGAAGAGTCCCATCCTGCCCAAACCACCTGGGGAACTCACCACCGAGGCTCCCCAGAGCTCCCATGACACCCATCAGGGGGCCCCTGGGGCCGAGGCGTTGTCACCACTTTCTCCGTGCTCCCCACGAGTTAATGCAGAAGGGTTTTCCTCAAAGAACTTTGCCACCTCAGCATCAGCAAGGGTGGGCCGTTCCCGTGCCCCCCCTATGGCCAGCAGCAGCCGCTACAGTGTCCGCTGCAGGCTGTACAATGCACCCATGCAGGCCATCTCCGAGGGCGAGACAGAAAACTCCGATGGAAGCCCACATGACGACCGGTCCTCCCAGAGCCCAACATAGGTGGCCATGCCAGGCTGTCAGAGGCCGAAACCCTTAGTCGTTTGAGGATGGAGGAATGGAACCGAGGGCTTGGGAGAAGTCAGCACATCGTGGGGTGCCATGATGTGATGGGGTACCATCACTGCTTGCCAATGGATTCCTAAACATTTGCTGGGGAAACAGGAGGTGGTTTGGCCTTTCTGGATTCTTTTCCATGTTTTTAAGTAGCTGCACTGTCTTTCATAATTTTCTTTCACTCAGTTTGACTTACCTAATCTCATTCCTTTTGATAATATAAAATTTAAAAATGTCTGCTTTTCATGAAACCTAGAAAAAACTTTTCCAGGAGCTGCCTATTCAGAAAACAAAGCCCTCACTGTCATAATTCTTAAGAAGATGAAATTACTCTGGAGGTTTGGTATTTTTTTACAGTAAAATGAACTAAAGCAAAATTTAGAAGAAAGAACTACACACATGTAAATACCATATTTTTGATAAAAATATGTAAATAGATTTATCAATGACAAGTGGACATGTGGCCAATTACCTACCACACACCAACTGTTTATAGAACACAGCAAGTAATGTGTAATAACTGTATTCTGTGAATACCATTTTCATATGAAATACCATATTTAAATGTCCACCAATATGATTTCTGAGTGATAAACCTCAAATACGAATTTTAAACTAGTGAAATAAAGGAAATCTTGAGGCCATATAATGAAATATGATTAATTTAAAATAATGAATTCAGACCTAACTATTTTTCTGACAAATTACAACACCCAACAAATTAATAGTAACACATGGCTATGATCTGCCATGTGGTATCTTGGACAGAATGAAAAGCATGCTTTTGATTTTTTTTTTTAAGTCAATGAGAGGAATCATCAATCTCACCTCACAGCCCTGAACAACAGCATTTAACAGTGTCCTTTAAACTCTAATTTTTTGAAGGATTGCTTTAAAGAGAATGAGTAGGGACAACAGTAGTTAATTTTAGGTTATGTTTTATATTAGGCTACTGGGGACATAAACAGTCATAATCTAATGACCATAATCTTTAAACTCAAACTGTTTAGCAATTAGCTTCAGGTTCTTTAAGGAAAATAAAACATAAGCATGCCACAGAGCTGTTGATTTATCAGTAAGTACCTGCAGTGAGTTTTCAGTGAAGCTTTCTCTCTGTGCTGATGAAATTCATGCTACCTAAAAATTAACAGAAATGACACTGTGAACAATGTAGTTGGGAAATAGGTATGTGTATATGCATTATTTATATTCACTGTTAAACTGGGAATGGGGAACAGCTTTGGTTCACAATGCTACATACAACTAAGTTTTTGTCTGATTTTACTATATCTACTTGATGGCAAAAGGGGAGGGTGGTGGGTGGGAAGGGATATGTCAGGCCAAGAGCTCTGATGAAATGAAGGCAGGGAAACAAGCTGAATTACTTGAAATTACTTGAATTTTCTTGTCTTAAAACTGAGAAAAAATGTAGTTACAAGTTGAAATCTGCAAATGGTTTTTACACCTCCGGTTTTAACATAAACTGATACTAATGTTTGAAATGATATGTCAGACATATAAGCAGCTATATACTAAGAATATGCTTTGAATGGGAGAACGTAGAAAGTAAAACAGAACTAAGAAGGGATATAGCCTATAAAACAATAGAATGTGATTGGAATGATAGAACATACCAGAGTTGCCAAGAAATTGATAAGCAGCTGGCTTTAAGCTTATGCAAGTGGTATTTGGGAAAGTAGGATGTGTGAAAGCAGGTTTGTGGTTTTGGTTTAATTCATCAATATGAAGGAGAAAGCCTGGTCTAAGAAGATGCTATCTTTCAATAGAAACATTTTCTAAGATGTTACAGATTGAGAAATAGATCATCTGATTGCTGCTGGGTTTTGTTTGGAAAGGAAAAAAGAAGTGACTGGCTTCTTCTACCTGTGTTCACTATCAAATTGTGTTCCTTAGTTTCTCGTCATCCTTGTATGTAAAATTGGGGTGCTGGGGTGGAGGGGTAGAGGAGGGAGAATACATGTGTGTGGGTGGGTGTGTGGGTGCTTGTGCTGGGATAGATAAGCTACCTGGTAAAGGGTACATTTGAACATTTACAAAGCGTTATACTTCTTACTCAAAGAAAAATTTTTGGAGGTTTGAAATAAATGGACCATCGTTTCTCATTGGAACCCATCAGTTAAGAAAACCAGCATGGTTTGACACCACATGGGAACATGAATAACCTTTTCTTGTGCTTTGAAAAGTACACTTGGCAAAATTTTAAAAGTAAAGTTTTTAGACAAATGTGATATTAAACAGTCATTTCCAGTCACAGTACGTGAGCTTTTGTAATTTTCATAAAAGCAGTTCGTTTGCAGTATGGCTTTTGTGTAGTTAGGGATTTTTTAAGCATAAAGAAAGGTAGGTGGGCTTTAAAAGTGATTCTAAATCTTGAATAGAAAACATGAATTGGCTTTAATAAATATGTCACCTTTTTATTACTGACATCATTTAAGTAATGGTACCATATATATTTTAAAATACATATTGACTTGAATTGTGAGGCAATAAGATACCTTCTATATGTAATGATCACAGAACTAACCCTTATAATATAGTTTTACTTATTTTGTTTACTCTAAAAATCTATAGCAGAGTTTCTCTATTTTATATTTCATAGATTTAAAAAAACCCAAATAAGGATGGATTTTAAATTCACTGTGAAAGAATATTGAGTAACAAAACTGAGTTTGAAAAAGCAAGAAATTCCTTAGTAATCTGGAATATTCTACATAGCATATAAGACCAAGATTTAGAGGGCTGTCTTCAACATCACTGCCGTCTTAAAGCAGGGTACACACATTAGGTATTGTGAAGAACATCAATCCAAACTTTTCTTCTGTTGTTTGCACTGATGCTATTTTTTTGTTGTTGTTCTTTTGTGTTTATATAACATGTCTATGTTGTGTGGGGGAAATTTTTTTTCCTTACGTTTTAATTTTTTTTTGGCTAAGTAGAGGACATGGACTAGTTGTAGCAAACACACAGTTTGCTCTTGCCAAAGGTCAACGAGTGAGTGCATTTGCTGCAGTGGTAGCAGACTTAGAGAACTAGATCATGACAAAGATTTAAAACTACAAAGAAGGTTACCGTATAGCTATTTTGGTACTAGAACCAGTTCATGCTGGCCAAAATGACAATGGTTTATGGACTTGCATCCATTTTGTATGTTTGTAATATTTGTAAATATGAACTTTTTAAATTGTTGCAGAAATAGTTTCTTTTGTAAGATGTTTTCAACGTTTACATTCAATTCAAGGCTTTGTATATTTTAGAGCTGTGCAACACTTTGTCTTGTATTTATTTTTAGTAAAAATGGTGACGGTTTTATTGTGAACCCCTCTTCAAAAAATGTACCTGAAAAGTTTGATTACCTAGAAAGTGTGTATAGAAACTGCAAATAAACGTGACTGCAATTAAACAACCGGTTTCTGTCCACATTCTTAAATTCTTGCAATCTTCAGGCTTCACAAACAGCAAGTGATTTATAGGGGCCTGGACATCAAGGAGGGGAGCTGCTATGCAAAGTATGGACAAAATAATAAATACTGCTTCTGTCATGGGCTTTAATCTAGCTTTGTATTTGAGAAGAGAAAATACATTTCCAATGTCCAGTATACATTCCTTGTTGCTCCTCTCTGGACCAGGAAAAGATTTCTGGCTTTACTTTGAAATACCTGCTTTACTTCGGGTAGTTACTCAGACTGTGCCTCCTTCTAAGATAGGCAGCCTCGACATACCTAAGACAATATGCCAGTAAATAATGTTATATACCCTTTATTACAAGGCAAATTTACGTGCCAAATACTATTCTAAGCGCTTTGCTTACTCTAACTCATGTACTCCCCATGTTGTGCCCATTTTACAGACGAGGAAACGGAAGCACAGAGCCGTTACTTGACTTGCCCAAAGCCATAGAGCGACTTAGTGTTGGGGCGAGGGTTCAAAGCCAGCAAATCTGGCTCCAGGGTTTAACAGAATTTTAAATAACTTTCTCCTCGGTTGTACCAAACTAAGATCGCAAAAGTTGACTGCTAAGGACCTGCTCCAATCCCCTTCAAATTCCAGCACTGACTTTGTACACGTACAATCAAATTAACATGGACGTTTGTGGTGCGTTATGGAGTGGGGGGAGGGGGAAAGTGGCTGAGTCACATTTTTTAAAAAGCTTCAAAGAACCAACCAACCACAGCCTAGCTGCCCCACTCCCGCGAGCCCCCTCCAAATTCCAACACCGAGACTGTAAGGTGGCTCGCGACCCCGCGCTCCTGCGCAGTCGCAGAAACACCGCAGTCTTGGAGGCTCGCGTCTGCGGTCTAGCGCCAGCTTCCAATGCCATTGGCCCCCGCGAAGGGAAACGTGAGCTCAGACACCGAATCCACGCGCAGCAAAGCCCTTCCCCTTGGCTGTCGCCCTAGCAACAGCCCCTTCCGAGCAGCTGCGCAGGCACCCGCGGGACTGGTTGGTCAGCAGCGACCTGCGTGCTGCCTGCTGTTACCAGTAGTGCGCGCGCTGGTTCAAAGCAGCCGCGGCTTTTGGCAGACGCGTTACGTGATTGAGCGTGACTTTTGGTGAATGTACTGGAACCCCTAGTGATCCTTAACGGTCGTCGCAGTTGTCGCTTGAGGAACGGGCCACACAGCTAGCCGGCTCCCGCCCCCTTCGGAGACCGACGCGGCCGTCGCTAACGTCCGAAAAGGTCTGTCTGGTGACATTTTCTCCTCAGGAAACTTTCTTGCCTCAGGTGTTCACGATGGTCGGCTGGGTGCCTCAGCTTCCCGACGGAGAGCTCCGGGGCGCGGACGGGGCGGCGGGCGGGGCAGGACGCTCTCTGAGGGGCAGGAGGCTGGGCTTTTCGCGACGAGCGAGGGGCACTCAGCGGTCCGCAGTGTCTGGGGCGGCTGGGGCGGCCTGGGGTAGCGCGGGTCGCCGGCGCGCGGGATCTTTGAGGTCTGGCGGCTGCTTGAGGGCTCTGCTGACTTCGGGGACGAACGGAGCCTTTTTCGTCCTTTCTCTTCCTTGGCCTAGGCGGCTGGGAGACGAGGGATGGCCGGCACTTTCCGACTTTATATGGAATTTTGAGTTTACAGAGCTGATGAACTAGCGAGTTGATTGGTTATTACACTTTGAGGTTGAGACGTGGATTCTGAGGCGTTCATGCTAACCGCCTCTGATCAAAGATGGTGCAGCCGCCGGCTCTATTGTAAATATGTAACTGAGGCTAAAGAAAGATGCGGGTTGAGCACGGTCGTGTGGTAGCGCCGTCTTGCTGCGGATCGCCCCCCTCCCTCCACCCGACGCTCCCCGAATTCGGCATGCGCTGTGCTCTAGGGGTTAAAACTAGTTTAAGGCTCACAAGTCATGCTTTTTACAAGGAACTTTGCGGCACGGTTTTTATAAAGCAGGGCCCGGGCTCGAGTCACGGCGGGGCGATGGGATACGGTCTCGGCGGCTTTCTCCGCCGGCTGGCCGACCTCGCCGTCCCCGAAGTTTAATGCGGGCAAGAGGAGGGCTGCTTTTGAGAGTCCTGACAGAAGTTTTTAGACATGATTGTTCAGTGTATTGACACACAGTTTCGTTTAAAGACTTTTGGAGTGGTCTGGCTCTTGTAATCTGCCCAGTTGTGCCGTTGTGTTCCTTGCCTTGGTTTTCGGGTGAAACGCCGTTTTCATCTCTCGTCATTGCGATAATTTGATGGCAAATAGACGCCTTGCACCTCGGGAGCGAAAACTTCAAATGACTTGAGAAAATGGCTTCGAAATGTCTTTAATGTCTAAAAAGTGTTTTTTAAGAAAGCAAACGGTTTCTTGTTCTTATGTATCAAGAGTTTAAATTTACTATCGTAAAATACAAATGAGCATTTTAACGAAACTCATTTTACAGGATTTTGAATTTAACGAATTATGTTAATTTTGCATAATGTAGTCGTGGTTGGGCTCTAAGAAAACGTGGCAGAAACTTTATTGTGGGAAGACGTGGAAGGGAACTAAAATTGATGCTGTACCTGCTATGAACCAGACATGACGCTGTGTTTAACTGTGTCATTTGGTCTTACATTGCCTTGTGAAGTAGCTATTATTCGAACTTTACAAGTTAAAAAATTGAAGCACAGAAAGATTAAATACCTGCCTAAAGCAAAATAGCAAATTTTGGAATTTGGATTTGGATTCAAGTGTTTCTTAAAGCCCAGTTCTTTGTACTATGCCTTGGTACTTAAGACTAGTTTACAAGAAATGGTTGCTGTATCTGCAGTGTACAGGGGCAATGTGAATGCAAATTACATGTTATGACCCTGAGGGCTTGTTGTCTGTGTGCTCCATGACAAATAGTTATGTTGGGGGAGTGGGGGGAAAGTGTTGTGAATACCCAAATAATAAAATAATAGTAGCCAACAGTGGGTACCCTTGCTATGCCAGTCATTGTTCTAAGCACTTGACGTATATTAATTCATTTAATCCTCTTAACTCCATGAGGTTTGTACTATTATCCCCATTTTACAGATGTTTTAAAAAGCACAAGGAAGTTAAGTAGGTGGTCCAAAGTCACACAGCTAGTAAGTGGAGGAACTGGGACCCAAACCCAGGTATACTGACCCCAAGCCTAAAGTGTTAATGCTCTTTCATGCCTCTCATATAACTGGCCAGTGTATGAAAGTTGCTTTAAAAGCACTAAAGTTTGAGTGTTCTGGTACTTTGGGGAAAGCAGTGTCACTTCCAGATGGGGTGACATAGTACCTTTGCTCTGTGGAGATGGAACTTGAATTATCAAGTTGGATAGGTTCTTCTAGGTAGAGGGAGAGAGTAATTGTGGGCAGAGGGCATGACAGGAGTGAGAGGTTCAAAGAGTGCAAGATCGGTGTTGATTTGTAAATGTGCCAGAGGTAGAAATGTTGGGAGTCCAGTGGAAGACTCAGTGTGTGCTGTTTCTGTGTCTAGCTACAGACAAGTTTTAACAGCGTTGTAATTAACCCAGTAGGAAACTGTCTAATTATCAGAGTCCCTAACAGTGTTGGTGAACTTTGTCTATAAAAGGGCAGAGAGTAAATACTTTAAGCTTAGAGCAGGGGGACAAGTGCTAAGGGGTAACCTCTGAGAGGTGTCGAGACTCCTGACCATGTAACGACCTTGTAGGCCATGGTAGGGGTTTGAGTTTGTTTCTGTTATAGAAGGGATTCTAGGTGATTTTAATAATGAAGAAGTAAAGTGCATAGACTCTGGGGCCAGCCTGTACCACTTACTGGGTATGAGACCTGGGTAAATTATTTAAGCTCTCTTTGCCTTAGTTTTGTGTTAAGGAAAACAGGGATATTAGTTAAGCCTGCTGGTAGCGTTGTCAAGAATACGAAATTCATTAACATACCTCAAGTGCTTAGAACACTGTGTACTACCAAGTAAGCACTGAAAGCTGTTAAATATTATCTGTACTTTGTGGTATATTCCAAACTTTCTGTGGTGAAATTATATTTAATGAAAAATTATGTCTGTAAATCTGCAAACTAAATTGTTAGATGTTGTAAGAGTATTAGAAACACTGTTAGAGTAGGGAAATTTTAACTCACTATTTTCAGTCTGTGAAGTTCAAGTAGAGGTACAAGACGGCTCTTGTAGCATTCTGTGTAAGAGCAAAACTTTAGGAGTGACAATATCCATGAATTGGGGACTGGTGAAATAAATCATGGCCTCTTTTTTTTCAAGATTGGAAACTAAGAAGTTTTCTGAGTGACTGCAGTATCTCTAAAGGTGTTGGCTTGGAAAGATTTCTCCCACCACTGACTACTTTTGCCTATTTTTGAGCGTTAGGTCAATTGAATCATACACTATGCTCTCTTGTGTGTGGCTTTTACTCAACATCATGGTGGGGAGATTTGCCCTCATTGTGTGGCTATAGTTGGTTCACTCTCATTGCTCTATGTTTTCATTGTAGGAAAACACCGCGGTTTAATTATTCATAGCTTCGTATCTTGTATTAGTTTTATAACCAGGAATAATAAACGTAGTCAAAGAACTAAAATTTAGTTGAAGTTACAGCTCAAATTGGAGGTATTTTAGAATTTGGAATTTCCCACAACTTTAACCTGCATTTCCTTGAGAGGTAATTCTTTTTTCTTTTATTATTTTAGTATCATTAATGTACAATTACATGAGCAACATTGTGTTACTAGATTCCCCACATTATCAAGTCCCCACCACATACCCAATTACAGTCACTGTCCATCATCGTGGTAAGATGCTATAGAATCACTACTTGTCTTCTCTGTGTAATACTGCCTTCCCCGTGCCCTTCCCCCACCCACCATATGTGTGCTAATCGTAATACCCCTTTTTCCCCCTTATCCCTCCCTTCCCACCCATGCTCCCCAGTCCCTTTCCCTTTGGTAACTGTTAGTCCATTCTTGGGTTCTGTGAGTCTGCTGCCATTTTGTTCCTTCAGTTTTTGCTTTGTTGTAATACTCCACAGCTGAGTGAAATCATTTGGTACTTGTCTTTCCCCACCTGGCTTATTTCACTGAACACAGTACCCTCTAGCTCCATCCATGTTGTTGCAAATGGTAGGGTTTGTTTTATTTTGTTGGTTGAATAATATCCCATTGTGTATGTGTACCACATCTTCTTTATCCATTCATTTACTGATGGACAGTTAGGTTGCTTCCATTTCTTGGCTATTGTAAATAGTGCTGCGATAAACATAGGGGTGTATATGTCTTTTTCAAACTGGGCTCCTGCAGTCTTAGGGTAAATTCCTAGGATTGGAATTCCTGGGTCAGATGGTATTTCTATTGTTAGTTTTTCCAGGAACCTCCATACTGCTTTCCACAATGGTTGAACTAATTTGCATTCCCACCAGCAGTGTAGGAGGGTTCCGCTTTCTCCACATCCCCACCAACATTTGTTGTTTGTCATTTGGATGGTGGCCATCCTCACTGGTGTGAGGTAATATCTCATTGTGATTTTAATTTGCCTTTAGCATCTTTTCATGTGTTTGTTGGCGATCTGGATTTCTTCTTTGGAGAAGTATCTGTTCAGATCCTCTGCCCATTTTTTAATTGGATTATTTGTTTTTGTTTGTTGAGATGCGTGACCTCTTTATATATTTGGGATATCAACCCCTTATCAGCTATGTCATTTATGAATATATTCTCCCATACTGTAGGATGTCTTTTTGTTGTACTGATGGTGTCCTTTGCTGTACAGAAGCTTTTTAGGTTGATATAGTCCCACTTGTTCATTTTTGCTTTTCTTTCCCTTGCCCAAGAAGATGTGTTCATGAAGAAGTTGCTCATTTTTATGTCCAAGAGATTTTTGCCTATGTTTTCTTCTAAGAGTTTTATGGTTTCAAGACTTACATTCAGGCCTTTGATCCATTTTGAGTTTACTTTTGTGTATGGGGTTAGACAATAATCCAGTTTCATTCTCTGACATGGAGCTGTTCAATTTTGCCAAATCAGCTGTTGAAGAGGCTGTCATTTCCCCATTGTATATCCATGGCTCCTTCATTGTATATTAATTAACCATATATGCTTGGGTTAATATCTGGAATCTCTATTCTGTTCTACTGCTCTATGGGTCTGTTCTTGTGCCACTACCAAATTGTCTTGATTACTGTGGCTTTGTAGTAGAGCTTGAAGTTGGGAAGCAAGACCCCCCTGCTTTATTCTTCCTTGCCAGGAATGCTTTGGCTATTTGGGGTCTTTTGTGATTCCATATGAATTTTAAAACTATATGTCCCAGTTCGTTGGAGAATGCTCTTGGAATTTTGATAGGGATTGCATGGAATCAGTAGATTGCTTCAGGCAGGATGGCCTTTTTTTTTTTTCAATTTATTTTGGTATCATTAACCTACAATTACATGTGCAATATTATGGTGATTAAACTACCCCCTTCATCAGGTCCCCTCCACCAACCCCATTACAGTCACTGTCCATCAGCATAGTGAGATGCTATAGAATCCCTACTTGTCTTCTCTGAGTTGTACAGCTCTCCCTGTGCCCCCCACCCTATGTCTGCTAATCGTAATGCCCCTTTTACCCTCTTATCCCTCCCTTCCCACCCTTCTTCCCAAGTCCCTTTCCCTTTGGTAACTGTTAGTCCATTCGTGGGTTCTGTGAGTCTGCTGCTGTTTTGTTCCTTCAGTTTTTTTTCTTTGCTCTTATACTCCACATATGAGTGAAATCATTTGATACTTGTCTTTTTCGGCTTGGCTTATTTCACTGAGTATAATACCCTCTAGCTCCATCCATGTTGTTGCAAATGGTAGGATTTCTTTTCTTCTTATGGCTGAATAATATTCCATTGTGTATATGTATCACATCTTCTTAATCCATTCATCTACTGATGGACACTTAGGTTGCTTCCATTTCTTGGCTATTGTAAATAGTGCTGCAGTAAACATAGGGGTGCATCTATCTTTTTGAAACTGGGCTGCTGCATTCTTAGGGTAAATTCCTAGGAGTGGGATTCCTGGGTCAAATGGTATTTCTATTTTGAGTTTTTGAGGAACCTCCATACTGCTTTCCACAATGGTTGAACTAATTTGCATTCCCACCAGCAGTGTAGGAGGGTTCCCTTTTCTCCACATCCTCGCCAACATTTGTTGTTGTTTGTGTTTTGGATGTTGGCCATCCTCACTGGTGTGAGGTGATATCTCATTCGGGTTTTAATCTGCATTTCTATGATGACGAGCGATGTGGAGCATATTTTCATGTGCCTGTTGGCCATCTGAATTTCTTCTTTAGAGAAGTGTCTATTCATGTCCTCTGCCCATTTCTTAATTGGGTTATTTGATTTTGTTTGTTAGGTGCGTGAGTTCTTTATATATTTTGGATGTCAACCCCTTATCAGATACATCGTTTATGAATATATTTTCCCATATTGTAGGACGTCTTTTTGTTCTACTGATGCTGTCCTTTGCTGTACAGAAGCTTTTCAACTTGATATAATCCCATTTATTCATTTTTGCTTTTGTTTCCCTTGCCCGGGGGGATATGTTCATGAAGAAGTTGCTCATGTTTATGTCCAAGAGATTTTTGCCTATGTTTTTTTCTAAGAGTTTATGGTTCAGGTCTTTGATCAACCTTGAGTTTACCTTTGTATATGGGGTTAGACAGTAGTCCAGTTTCATTCTCTTACATGTAGCTGTCCAGTTTTTCCAAAACCAGCTGCTGAAGAGGCTGTCATCTCCCCCTTGTATATCCAAGGCTCCTTTATCAAATATTAATTGACTGTAGATGTTTGGGTTAATGTTTGGATTTTCTATTCTGTTCCACTGGTCTGTGGGTCTGTTTTTGTGCCAGTATCAAACTGTCTTGATTACTTGGCTTTGTAGTAGAGCTTGAAGTCAGGGAGCGTAATTCCACCTGTTTCATTCCTCCTTCTCAGGATTGCTTTGGCTATTCGGGGTCTTTTCTGGTTCCATATGAATTTTAGAATTATTTGTTCCAGTTCATTGAAGAAAGCTGTTGGTAGTTTGATAGGGATTGCGTTGAATCTGTAGATTGCTTTAGGTAGTATAGCCATTTTGACAATATGTATTCTTCCTAGCCAAGAGGATGGAATGCATTTCCATTTGTTAGTGTCTTCAATTTCTCCTAGGAGTGTCTTGTAGTTTTAAGAGTACAGGTCTTTCAATTCCTCGGTAGGTTTATTCCTAGGTATTTTATTCTTTTTGATGTAATTGTGAATGGAATTGTTTTTCTGATTTCTCTTTCTGTTAGTGTATGGGAAAGCAACAGATTTCTGTGTGTTAATTTTGTATCCTGCAACTTTGCTGAATTCAGATATTAGTTCTAGTAGTTTTGGAGTGGAGTCTTTAGGGTTTTTTATGTACAGTATAATGTCATCTGCAAATAGTGACAATTTGACTTCTTTACCAATCTGGATGCCTTGTATGTCTTTGTTTTGTCTGATTGCCGTGGCTAGGACCTCCAGTACTATGTTGAATAACAGTGGAGAGAGTGGGCAGCCCTGTCTTGTTCCTGATCTTAGATGAAAAGCTTTCAGCTTCTCGCTATTAAGTATGATGTTAGCTGTGGGTTTGTCATATATAGCCTTTATGGTGTTGAGGTACTTGCCGTCTATACCCATTCTGTTGAGAGTTTTAATCATGAATGGATGCTGAATTTTATCAAATGGTTTTTCAGCATCTATGGAGATGATCATGTGGTTTTTGTTCTTCTTTTTATTGATGTGATGGATGATGTTGATGGATTTTCGAATGTTGTACCATCCTTGCATCCCTGGGATGAATCCCACTTGATCATGGTGTATGATCCTCTTGATGTGTTTTTGAATTCGGTTTGCTAATATTTTGTTGAGTATTTTTGCATCTACGTTCATCAGGGATATTGGTCTGTAATTTTCTTTTTTAGTGAGGTCTTTGCCCAGTTTTGGTATTAGAGTGATGCTGGCTTCATAGAAAGAGTTTGGAAGTATTCCCTCCTCTTCTATTTTTTGGAAAAATTTAAGGAGAATGGGTGTTATTTCTTCTCTATATGTCTGGTAGAATTCAGAGGTGAATCCATCAGGTCCGGGGGTTTTGTTCTTGGGTAGTTTTTTGATTACCAATTCAATTTCGTTGCTGGTGATTGGTCTGTTTAGTTTTTCTATTTCCTGCTTGGTGAGTCTTGGAAGGCTGTATTTTTCTAAGAAGTTGTCCATTTCTTCTAGGTTTTGCAGCTTGTTAGCATATAGATGCTCGTAATATTCTCTTATAATTCTTTGTATTTCTGTGGGGTCCATCATTATTTTTCCTTTCTCATTTGTGATTCTGTTTATGTGTGTATATTCTCTTTTTCTCTTAATGAGTTTGGCTAGGGGTTTATCTATTTTGTTTATTTTTTCAAAGAACCAGCTTTTGGTTTCATTGATCTTTTCTATTGTTTTATTCTTCTCAATTTTATTTATTTCTTCTCTGATCTTTATTATGTCTCTCCTTCTGGTGACTTTGGGCCTCATTTGTTCTTCTTTTTCCAATTTCAATAATTGTGTCTTTAGACTATTCATTTGGGAATGTTCTTCCTTCTTTAAATAGGCCTGGATTGCCATATACTTTCCTCTTAGAACTGCCTTTGCTGCGTCCCACAGAAGTTGTGGCTTTGTGTTGTTGTTGTCATTAGTCTCCATATATTCTTTGATTTCTGTTTTGATTTGGTCGTTTACCCAATGATTCATTAGGTGAATGTTGTTAAGTCTTCATGTATTTGTGAGCCTTTTTGATTTCTTTCTGAAATTTATTTCTAGTTTTATACCTTTGTGATCTGAGAAGTTGGTTGGTAGGATTTCAATCTTTTTGAATTTACTGAGGTTCTTTTTGTGGCCTAGTATGCGGTCTATTCTGGAAAATGTTCCATGTGCACTTGAGAAGAATATGTATCCTGCTGCTTTTGGGTGCAGAGGTCTGTAGATATCTGTTAGGTCCATCTGTTCTAGTGTGTTGTTCAGTGACTCTGTGTCTTTACTTATCCTCTGCCTGGTTGATCTATCCTTTGGAGTGAGTGGTGTGTTAAAGTCTCCCAAAATAATTGCATTGCTGTCCATTTCCTCCTTCAATTCTGTTAGTATTTGTTTCACATATGCTGACACTCCTGTGTTGGGTGCATGTATATTTATAATGGTTATATCTTCTTGTTGGACTGACCCCTTTATCATTATGTAATGTCCGTCTTTATCTCTTGCTATTTTCTTCGTTTTGAAGTCTATTTTATCTGATACAAGTACTGCAACACCTGCTTTTCTCTCTTTGTTGTTTGCATGAAATATCTTTTTCCATCCCTTCACTTTTAGTCTGTGTATATCTTTGGGTTTGAGGTGAGTCTCTTGTAAGCAGCATATAGATGGGTCTTGCTTTTTTATCCACTCTGTTACTCTGTGTCTCTTGATTGGTGCATTCAGTCCGTTTACATTTAGGGTGATTATTGATAGATATGTACTTATTGCCATTGCTGGCTTTAGATTCGTGGTTACCAAAGGTTCAAGGGTTGCTTCTTTACTCTCTAAGAATCTAAGTTAACTTTCTTGTTAAGTTATTGTGAACGCCATCTGATGTTTCTTTATCTCTCCCTTCCTATTCTTCCTCCTCTTTTCTTTATATATTAGGTGTTTTATTCTTTGACTTTAGTTAGTATTTGCATGGTGTGCTTTCTTTGCTATGATTTTATTTTCTCTGGTGATATCTTTTTAGCCTTAGGGGTGCTTCCCTCTAGAGCAGTCCATTTAAGATATCCTGTAGTGGTGGTTTATGAGGGGCAAATTCTCTCAACTTTCGTTTGTCTTGAAATT
>JAQQAC010016209.1:12271309-12293369 GCA_029783875.1 Phataginus tricuspis
CAAAAAGCAAATAACCCAATTAAGAAATGGGCACAGGACATGAATAGACACTTCTCTAAAGAAGAAATTCAGATGGCCAACAGGCACATGAAAAAATGCTCCACATCGCTAATCATCAGAGAAATGCAGATTAAAACCACAATGAGATATCACCTCACACCAGTGAGGATGGCCAACATCCAAAACACAAACAACAACAAATGTTGGCGAGGATGTGGAGAGAGGGGAACCCTCCTACATTGCTGGTGGGAATGCAAATTAGTTCAACCATTGTGGAAAGCAGTATGGAGGTTCCTCAAAAAACTCAAAATAGAAATACCATTTGACCCAGGAATCCCACTCCTAGGAATTTACCCCAAGAATGCAGCAGCCCAGTTTGAGAAAGACAGATGCACCCCTATGTTTATTGCAGCACTATTTACAATAGCCAAGAAATGGAAGCAACCTAAGTGCCCATCAGTAGATGAATGGATTAAGAAGATGTGGTACATATACACAATGGAATATTACGCAGCAATAAGAAAGAAACAAATCCTACCATTTGCAACAACATGGATGGAGCTAGAGGGTATTATGCTCAGTGAAATAAGCCAGGCCGAAAAAGACAAGTACCAAATGATCTCACTCATATGTGGAGTATAAGAACAAAGAAAAAAAAAATGAAGGAACAAAACAGCAGCAGACTCACAGAACCCACGAATGGACTAACAGTTACCAAAGGGAAAGGGACTGGGGAGATGGATGGGAAGGGAGGGATAAGAGGGTAAAAGGGGCATTACGATTGGCAGACATAGGGTGGGGGGGCACGGGGGGTACTGTACAGCTCAGAGAAGACAAGTAGCGATTCTCATCTCACTACGCTGATGGACAGTGACTGTGGTGGGGTTGGTGGGGGGGACCTGGTGATGGGGGGAGTTCAATCATCACGGTATTGCCCATGTAATTGTAGGTTAATGATACTAAAATAAAATAAATTATTTAAAGAAAAAAAAAGGGCCTCAGTTTCCTCATCTGCTAAGTGGGATTAAGTTGTCATGGTAATGAAACTGAGCTTATAGATATAAAATATTTAGCACAGTGCCTGATATATATAGTAGATACTCAGTAAATGCTGGTGGCTCTCTAAAAATTTTCTTAATTCTATCTGCCCATACTTTCCAAATTATCTTCTGAGAACACATTCACACTCAGTAATAGAGCTCTGAGTGTAATTTCAGAGTGTAAAAGGGAGCAATGGGATCTCAGAACAACATGTTTACATGCACCTCTCTGGCCTAAGAATTAACTTTATTCAAGACAGTGAGCAGATTAGTTCAAGTACAGCAAATTCAAGACTAGCAAAGGTGAAAAATGCTTAAAGTTATGCCGATGGCATCAAAGAGACTCATTAAGGAAAAGAAGAGTTAAGTATGGAAAAAAATTCACCGAAGTAAAAACTTGTGAATTAGAAATCAGTTCGTTTGATTTTCTTGGGCACTTTCATGATAGCCTTGCATGAAAAAAACAAGGGTTTTCCTTTTTCCTCACATTTTTAAAGGCTGTCTTGGTAATCCAGAAAGAAATGTCAGGATTCTTGATACTCATTTGAGGACTGCCCGACATAAGCCCAGTCCTAGGAATGCAGCCTGCTACCTGGTTCGTGTATTGTTCTCCAAGGAAACCCTGATGGGCAGCTGGATAGGTCTCGGTTCCCAAGTCTGCCAGCCCCTAGATAGGAACAAACTGGCTGCAATACTAGGTATGTAAAGTCATTATGGAATCTTGTTTTCTCATCATTTGGTCATCTGATGAATTTTATTGGTAGTTTAAGAGATGATGTAAATTTTATGACTGCTCATTTTTTTACCTGTCTGATCCAGATTTTATAATTTAATAGTATGTAATGGGTACCAATGTCTAAAGAGTACAACTTGTACATAGACTGGTGCACTAAGACAAACTTTATTGATTCTAGTTGCTTATGGTTAGTATTAAGCCAATTCTTCAGTGCTGAAACTTGGTACTAAAAAATAAAGAAAAAGCAAAAGAAAAAAATGGGAGAACAAAACACATTTTAGTCAACACAGAAATAGACTCTCACGATCATGCCATGCTAGCTTTCTGCCTTCCTGCCTTCCAGAGATGTGTGGTCCTAGAACTGGAGATCCTAGAACTCATAGGCCCTGAGGATACAATGATATATAAGTATTTCTGCTCACAAGGTGTTTCACTGTCTAGAAAGGGACACATTGAGGGAAACAGATCAATTCCAATCCAGTGTGGTAATGTTGTGGAAGCTAAGAGAGTAGAGTGATTCCTTTGAGGGCATTAGGGAAGGCTTACTAAGGGCAAGACACTAGATTTGGAAGGGTCCCTTAGTTAGGTAAAGAAAATTGGAAGGGACTTCTAGGCAGAGGGAATAGTTTATGGGGAAAGTAGACATGTCATGTGCACAAATAAATAGAGCATGGTGTAATAATGTTCGCAATAACACTGTTTTCTCTTCACAGGTTTCCTTTTACTTTTTGTTCTAACTTACCCATAGGTTTATGAAATGGCCTTAACACCCTGAAACAGTTGACTTTTTGTTACATAAATTTTTTTTAGAGCACCAAAACCTCATTATTGGCTCTCTAGGTCAGTATTTTAGGGAATTGCACATTAGAGGAAATTAGATGTTAAGCAGAGTATCCTCTTTGGGTGGAGTTTCTAAACTCTTAGAAAGAGTTAGAGAAAAGAATGGTTAAAAATAGAAAATGTTAGTATTTTAAATAAATATCTTTTCAGTTTCTTTGTTGTTATTATTTTCAAATTTTTCATGAATGCTTTCTGCTATTTTCAGAGTATCTGGCAACAGTCTTTCCCAACTATGATTTGCGTGAATGTGGAAAAGACTGGAAAATGTGTATTGCTGGTATCAATTCTATGATCTTCTCTCTCTATCCCAAAGCCAAAAGAACACCGGTAAGTCTTTAAGAGCGTACTGTATACAGCTCCAGAAGTGATAGCATGACACACAGGTTCTGCAGGCCATGTGCTCAACATCTTGTTTATTTAATTTAGGGACAGAGTGTGTTCTCTTAAAAGCATACTGCCTATTTATTTCATGCTTTATATTTATGCTCCATAAAAATCCCCAAAAGATAAAATAAATCAAATACAGTATTACAATGAGTATATTTGAAGCCATGGGCTATAGTAGAAAAAAGTTTCAGTTACAAAGCAAATCTTTTTCAGTATCTTACTGAGTAACACAGAACAGAGCATGGCACTGCTTGGCTGTTTGAGTGGTAGCTAAGGATGGCACCGGAGGAAAGGAAGGCAGTTTAGGACTTGTTCCCTTTGGGTGATGGCAAAACCTGGCAAAAATACTGCATATCATGGGAGTAAGCTATCGCAGATACCTTATACTCTGTGCATTTGCGTGGTAAACAGGAATCTGGCTTCTTTCTCATGCCTTGTATTTTCAGAGTGCACTGGAGATTTTTTAACATGAGTAGGCCACTAGGGGAGAATGTCACGTCCATGGCCTTCTCCTGACAAAGCATTTAACTTAAGGACAATTCCTAATTTCCACCCACTTCTCTAAAAACCACATTTTATTCCCATCATGTCTACTCACCCCTGTGTGTCAGGAGTAAGTTTATGGAAAGTATTTGCCAAGACTATTTATAGCCAAGCTTATGTTTTCCTGGTGAATGGTTTGATTTCAGTGACAGCTCAAGCACCATCTGTCTGAAACCAAGTCTGCTTATTTTTCACATTCCCTTTTATATCCTTCAAAAATTGCACCCTAAACATTTGAATGTAAAATTATAATATTGCCTGGAAGATGGTAATTTGCATATTTGCTTAGGTGTCAGAAGAGAGTCAGTGTCTACCACGTGCCTGCTGTGTACTTGAGTAGAGAGGGATGGGTCCTTGCTACTGAAAGTGAGTCCACAGACCAGCAACAGGAGCAGCACTGGAAAGCTTGTCAGAAAAACAGAGTCTTGAGTTCCACACCAGACTCTCTGAGGCAGAATTTGCATTTTAGCAAGATCCACAGGTGATCTGTGTGCACACTGAATTTCAGAAGCCTCAACCTAGAGCAGTGGTTATCTGCCCTGGGTATATATTAGAATCTTGTGAGGTACTTTTTAAATAAGTAACTGATGCCTGAGTTCTTCCACTCCCTCCACCAGAGATTGTTTGAATTTGCCAGGAGCGGTGACCCAAGCACAGAAAAAAAAAATTAGGTTAATTCAAATGTTCAAATGTGCAGCCAGAGTTGAAAGCCACTGTGGAAAGAGAAAAACAAAAACTTAAAAAAAAACCCAAAACTTGTCATCTTCTAGAAACTCATTTGTTTTTTCACAACATGTTTATTAAGCACTTATTTTGTGCCAGCAATTATTATTCAGGTCATTAAATGGAGCTACTAAGTCCTCCAAGAAGCAGTCAGTCATGGCAGCATGAATCCACCCCTGCACCTCTTCTCTCCTGGCTCAGGATATTCGTGGGCTTTAGCCCACCTTATTGGAGACAGCTGCTTCCCCACCCACCCTGAGGACCTGGTACATGATGGAGCAGGTCGCATCCATAGTTTTTCACTATAGGACTTTGTTTATAATAAGATATAATTTTGTGTCTCAACAGGCAACCACTGACAACAGTAATACAAACCTCAACACACCAACATCTGTAGCCTCAAATGTTAAGAGGGCTGGCAACAGCAGGAAGCACATCTTCCGCTTACGTCAGCAAACCACCACCTCACAAAAAAGAGCAAACAGGGTTCCTCTGCCACAGAGCGGGACTTGCCATGAAGAAATTGAAGAGGCTTCTGATAATTCAACAGCATCTTTTGAAGAACAGGGTGAGTTCTAAAAGTTCTCTTGATAAATGCTGTATTTGGGTGATGCGTTTATCAGGCCCATTTACTATTCTATTTTTGTGTATGTTTGAAAAATTTCATAATAAGAAATCTAACAACTTCATCACTTGTATTAATGAGTTAATGAAATATAGATACCTAGTTTTGAGACTGGTCATTTTTAATGTTAAGCCAAGTCTGTTGTTTCCTTTGGAAAGCAATTCTGGGCTGACTCCTTGGCCTAGAGTGAAAACTTAGGCTAGACCCTAGCCCTGCAAGTCAAGTACAAGCAGGGAAGCTGGCCGAGCCAGAAGCAATTCAGGGCTCTCACTCTGGGTGCCAGACACATTGCAGTTGCCTCGTAAAGACTTTTTGCATGAATTACTGAATCCCATTCTTCAGAACATTGTGCCCCCATGGCTAGCTGTCTTAGTGTCAAGTGGTAGTGGGTTCCATAGGTGACTGCCACCTGCCACTCATGTATTCTGATGCCTCCTCCTTAGGATGCTGGGGTTTAGTGGCACCTGAAGTAGCAAAGTTAGTTTCTGTCTCTCCCCTGCTGCCATGTCAACCCTACATAGACTATTACCTAAGAACTTGTTCAAAGGAAATATCTTTATAGTGTATTCCTTTGCATTATGAAATTAAGACAGCTATTGTATTTGTTCAGGGCGAACTTAAACCACCACACCAAAAATCACTGGCCGAATAGCTCCCAGACTGAAAAAAGCAAAGAAGAAACTGAGCCACAGACAGGAGCCAGAGCGGCCCCACGGCTGTGGCATCTGGGCTCCATCGAGGTCTCTGGGGCTCTGTGTCTATAGCTTCTGTGGTATCTAGGTTCTGGTTTTCTCTTGTCACTGTTCAGGTTCCCAGGAGGAAGAACCCAATTTGGGGAGCTTGGGTCAAAGGTCTAGAACCAGGGAACAGGGCAACTAAGCAAATTGTGAGCCAGGCAGCCACCCCAGTTTGTGTATAGTCTAAATGTTGGATTTGGGGAATTCAACAATTTATATTGTCACCCAATAAATGATGGATGTTCCAACATGAAAAATAGGCTTATTGATTTGTTTCTCTAATACGTTTTCTTCAAAAAATAATTATATGTAAAATATAATATTTTTCAAGTATGGTTAATCTGAATCACTATGGACTGAAGAGAGATGGTGACGATTAGGTTGTAGGGTTGAGAAATGAAAACAGGCTTAAAATTTATTTTTCAGTTCAAATAAGTTATCTCGAATATGGTATATAAGATGATTTGTTGATTTTTAAATGAGCTTAATTCCAAATAGGAAAACTACATTTTAATAATTATAAATATTTCAGTAAGACTCATGGTGCTTATTTTTCAAAAAGCCTTTTTCATAAGTAGGAAAACAATGCATTAACATTACTTAAAATTTGTTACTAAGTGTAATGTTAAAACTGATTGCATCCTAAAAGGTAGGAAAACACTGAATCTTCCTCTTTGGTGGTTGCACCATGTGAAATCACATCACCTGTAATTCTATCTCCTTTCTTATGCTGGCTAATGATACACTAAAAACTTAAGGCTTTAATTTTTTTAAGCTCTCAAATTAAGAAGCCTAAAAATTCAGAAAAATCAACATTTCTATTGCAGCCTTTTTTTTTGGTATCATTAATGTACAATTACCTGAGCAACATTATGGTTACTAGACTCGCCCCATTATCAAGTCCCCACCACATACCCCATTACAGTCATTGTCCATCAGCATAGTAAGATGCTATAGAGTCACTACTCGTCTTCTCTGTGCTATACTGCCTTTCCCGTGCCCCGCCCCCACCTTTTGTGTGCTAATCGTACTGCCCGTTTTTTCCCTTATCCCTCCCTTCCCACCCATCCTCTCCAGTACCTTAACTTTGGTAACTGTTAGTCCATTCTTGGGTTCTGTGAGTCTGCTGCTGTATTGTTCCTTCAGTTTTTGCTTTGTTCTTATACTCCACAGATGAGTGAAATCATTTGATACTTGTCTTTCTCTGCCTGGCTTACTTCACTGAGCATAATACCCCCTAGCTCCATCCATGTTGTTGAAAATGGTAGGATTTGTTTTCTTCTTATGGCTGAATAATATTCCATTGTGTATATGTACCACATCTTCTTTATCCATTCATCTACTGATGGACACTTAGGTTGCTTCCATTTCTTGGCTATTGTAAATAGTGCTGCGATAAACATAGGGGTGCATCTGTCTTTTTCAAACTGGACGGCTGCATTCTTAGGGTAAATTCCTAGGAGTGGGATTCCTGGGTCAAATGGTATTTCTATTTTGAGTTTTTTGAGGACCCTCCATACTGCTTTCCACAATGGTTGAACTAATTTGCATTCCCACCAGCAGTGTAGGAGGGTTCCCTTTTCTCCACATCCTCGCCAACATTTGTTGTTGTTTGTCATTTGGATGTTGGCCATCCTCACTAGTGTGAGGTGATATCTCATTGTGGTTTTAATTTGCATTTCTCTGATGATTAGCGATGTGGAGCATCTTTTCATGTGCCTGTTGGCCATCTGAATTTCTTCTTTGGAGAAGTGTCTATTCATGTCCTCTGCCCATTTCTTAATTGGATTATTTGCTTTTTGTTTGTTGAGGTGCATGAGTTCTTTATATACTTTGGATGTCAACCCCTTATTGGATACATCATTTATGAATATATTCTCAAATGCTATAGGATGTCTTTTTGTTCTACTGATGGTGTCCTTTGCTGTACAGAAGCTTTTCAGCTTGATATAGTCCCACTTGTTCATTTTTGCTTTTGTTTCCCTTGCCCGGGGAGATATGTTCATGAAGAAGTCGCTCATGTTTATGTCCAAGAGATTTTTGCCTATTTTTTTTCTAAGAGTGTCATGGTTTCATGACTTACATTCAGGTCTTTGATCCATTTTGAGTTTACTTCTGTGTATTGGGTTAGACAGTAATCCAGTTTCATTCTCTTACATGTAGCTGTCCAGTTTTGCTAACACCAGCTGTTGAAGACACTGTCATTTCCCCATTGTATATCCATGGCTCCTTTACCATATATTAATTGACCATATATCTTGAGTTAATATCTGGACTCTCTATTCTGTTCCACTGGTCTATGGGTCTGTTCTAGTGCCAATACCAAATTGTCTTGATTACTGTGGCTTTGTAGTAGAGCTTGAAGTCAGGGAGCGTAATCCCCCATTTTATTCTTCCTTCTTAGGATTGCTTTGGCTATTCGGGGTCTTTTGTGGTTCCATATGTATTTTAGAACTATTTACTCTAGTTTGTTGAAGAATGCTGTTGGTAATTTGATAGGGATTGCATTGAATCTGTAGATTGCTTTAGGCAGGATGGCCATTTTGACAATATTAATTCTTCCTACCCAAGAGCATGGGATGAATTTCTATTTATTAGTGTCCTTTTTAATTTATCTTAAGAGTGTTTTGTAGTGTTCAGGGTATAGGTCTTTCACTTCCTTGGTTCGGTTTATTACTAGGTATTTTGTTATTCTTGATGCAATTGTGAATGGAATTGTTTTCCTGATTTCTCTTTCTGCTAGTTCATTGTCAGTGTATCAGAATGCAACAGATTTCTGTGTATTAAGTTTGTATCCTGTAAGTTTGCTGAATTCAGATATTAGTTCTGGTAGTTTTGGAGTGGATTCTTTAGGGTTTGTTATGTACAATATCATGTCATCTGCAAACAGTGACAGTTTGACTTCAGTCTGTGCCTAACCAGTCTGGCTGCCTTTTATTTCTTTGTGTTGTCTGATTGCCGTGGCTAGGACATCCAGTACTATATTGAATGGATGTTGAATTTTGTCAAATGCTTTTTCAGCATCTATGGAGATGATAATGTGGTTTTTGTCTTTTTTATTGATACAGTGGATGATGTTGATGGGTTTTTGAATGTTGTACCATCCTTGTATCCCTGGGATGAATCCCACTTGATCATGGTGTATGATCCTCTTGATGTATTTTTGAATTCGGTTTGCTAATATTTTGTTGAGTATTTTTGCATCTATGTTCATCAGGGATACTGGTCTGTAGTTTTCTTTTTTTGTGGTGTCTTTGCCTGGTTTTGGTATTAGAGTGATGCTGGCTTCATAGAATGAGTTTGGGAGTATTCCCTACTCTTCTTTTACTTGGAAAACTTTAAGGAGAATGGGTATTATGTCTAACTCTAAATGTCTGATAAAATTCACCAGTGAATCCATCTGGTCCAGATATTTTGTTCTTGGGTAGTTTTCTGATTACCAATTCAATTTCGTTGCTGGTAATTGGTGTGTTTAGATTTTCTGTTTCTTCCTTGGTCAGTCTTGGCAGGTTGTATTTTTCCAGAAAGTTGTCTGTTTCTCCTAGGTTATCCAGTTTATTAGTTTTCATAGTATTCTCTAATAATTCTTTGTATTTCTGTGGGGTCCATCATGATTTTTCCTTTCTCATTTCTGATTCTGTTTATGTGTGTAGATTCTCTTTTTCTCTTAATAAGTCTGGCTAGGGGTTTATCTAGTTTGTTTATTTTCTCCAAGAACCAGCTCTTGGTTTCATTAATTTTTTCTATTGTTTTATTCTTCTCAACTTCCTTTATTTCTTCTCTTATCTTTATTATGTCCCTCCTTCTGCTGACCTTGGGCCTCATTTGTTCTTCTTTTTCCAGTTTCAATAATGGTGAGTTTAGATTATTCATTTGGGATTTTTCTTCCTTCTTTAAATAGGCCTGGATTGGTATATACTTTACTCTTAGAACTCCTTTCACTGCATCCCACAGAAGTTGACGCATTGTGCTGTTGTTTCTTTTGTCTCTATATATTGCTTGATCTCTGTTTTAATTTGGTTATTGATCCGTTGATTATTTAGGAGCACATTGTTAAGACTCCATGTGTTTGCAAGCCCTTTTGTTTTCTTTGTACAATTTATTTCTAGTTTTATTCCTTTGTGATCTGAGAAGTTGGTTGTTAGAATTTCAATATTTTTGAATTTACTGAGGCTCTTTTTGTGGCCTAGTATGTGGTCTATTCTGGAAAATGTTCCATGTGCGCTTGAGAAGAATGTGTATCCTGCTGATTTGGGGTATAGAGTTTTGTAGATGTCTGTTAGGTCCATCTGTTCTAGTGTGTTGTTCAGTGCCTCTGTGTCCTTATTTATTTTCTGTCTGGTTGATCTGTCCTTTGGAGTGAGTGGCGTGTTGAAGTCTCCTAAAATGAATGCATTGCATTCTATTTCCTCCTTCAATTCTGTCAGTATTTGTTTCACATATGTTGGTGCTCCTGTGTTGGGTGAATAGATATTTATAATGCTTATATCCTCTTGTTGGACTGACCCCTTTATCATTATGTTATGTCCTTCTTTATCTCTTGTTAGTTTCTTTGGTTTGAAGTCTATGTTGTCTGATACAATTACTGCAATACCTACTTTTTTCTCCCTATTGTTTGTATGAAATATCTTTTTCCATCCCTTCACTTTTAGTCTGTGTATGTCTTTGGGTTTGAGGTGAGTCTCTTGTAGGCAGCATATAGATGGGTCTTGCTTTTTCATCCATTCTATTACTCTGTGTCTTTTGATTGGTGCATTCAGTCCATTTACATTTAGGCTGATTATCAATAGATATGTACTTACTGCCATTGCAAGCTTTGGATTCGTGGTTACCAAAGGTTCAAGCGTAGCTTCTTACTATCTAACTGTGTAACTTAACTCACTTATTTCACTATTATAAACACAGTCTGATAATTCTTTCTCTCCCTTCTTTTTCTTCCTCCTCTACTCTTTTTATGTTAGGTATTTATTCTGTATTCTTTTCTGTTTCCCTTGATTGATTTTGTAGATAGCTGATTTTATTTTGCATTGAGTTAGTATTTGGTTGGTCTCCTTTCTTTGCTGTGGTTTTGTTTTCTCTGGTGACATCTATTTAGCTTTAGGAGCACTCCCATCTAGAGCAGTCCCTTTAAAATATACTGTAGAGATGGTTTGTGGGAGGTAAATTACCTCAACTTTTGCTTATCTTGGAATTGTTTAATCACTCCTTCAAATTTAAATTATAATCATTCTGGATACAGTATTCTTGGTTTGAGTCCCTTCCATTTCATTGCATTGAATATGTCATGATATTCTCTTTTAGACTGTAAGGTTTCTGCTGAGAAGTCTGATGATAACCTTATGGGTTTTCCTTTGTATGTGATCGTTTTTCTCTCTCTGGCTGCTTTTAATACCCTGTCCTTGTCTTTGATGTTCACCATTTTAATTATTATATGTGTTGGTGTTGTCCTCCTTGGGTCCGTTGTGTTGGGAGATCTGTGGACTTCCATGATCTGGAGTCTATTTCCTTCCCCAGATTAGGGAAGTTTTCAGCAATTATTTCTTCAAAGACACTTTCTATTCCTTTTTCTCTCTCTTCTTCTTCTGGTACCCCTATAATGTGAATATTGTTCCATTTGGATTGGTCATACAGTTCTCTTAATATTCTTTCATTCCTAGAGATCCTTTTATCTCTCTCTGCTTCAGCTTCTCTGTATTCCTGTTCTCTGATTTCTATTCCATTAACAGTTTCTTGCACCTCATCCCATCTGCTATTAAATCCTTCCATTGTTTGTTTCATTTCTGTTATCTCCCTCTGGAATTCACCCCTAGCTCTTGCATATTTATCTGTAGCTCTATCAGCATGTTTATTGCTTTTATTTTGAATTATTTTTCAGGAAGATTGGTGATTTCCGTCTCACCAGGCCCTCTCTCTGGTGTTTGAGGAATTTTGGACTGAACAAGGGTCTTCTGCCTTTTCATGGTGATGGAAGTGATCGCTGGTGAGTCGCGCATGTGTCAACTGGGAGAACAAAGTCCCCTCCTGTTTGCTGGTTGTCTTGCCTGTCTCCGCTGCCTGTGCCTGTCAGTAGCACACAGGGAGCAGCCTCTGGGTTAATTCCCTGAGCTACCATGGGTGTGGCAGCCTCCAGGATGGCCTAGGGCATTGGCAGGGGTCGCAGGCAAGCGGCGTGTATTCTCCTGTCAGATCGGCACCCCTTCATGCTTTCAGGAATCTGCTTGGTCTCCGCTGCCTGTGCCAGGCAACTGCACACAGGGAGTAGCCTCTGGGTTGAGAACCTGAGCTGTTGTGGGTGGGGCGGCCCTTGGGATGGCCTAGGGCACTGGTGGTGGTTGCAGGCAATCAGCACATGTTTGCCACAAGAACAGAGCCCCTACATGCTTCTGGACTCCGCGCCATTTTCCTCTGCCTGTGCCGGTCAACCAGGTACAGGGGGCAGCCCCTGGGTTAGTCCCCTCAGCTGCCGTGGGCGGGGTGGCCCTTGGGATGGCCTAGGGTACTGGCGGGGGTTGCAGGCGAGCAGTGCGTGTTTGCCACGAGAATAAAGACCCTTTGTGCCTTCCGGACTCTGCTGTGTGTTTCAGTTGACTGTGGGCAGGGGGCAGCCTCTGGGTCTGGCCTGGTTAGCTGCGCGCTGGGAGAAGCCTCTGTGTGGTTTCTGTGGGCGGGGCTGCTCCCTGGTTGCTCCAGCCATGGTGGGTCGGCTGGTTCACTTGCAGTGCTGGCTGGGGAGAATGAACGGCAGGCTGCTTATCACCATGAGGGGCTTCGGTGCTGCATTGCCACCCAGGGGGTTTGGGCGCCTGAAGTTCCGTAAAGTTCCCAGCCTGCTCAGCTGAGTGTGCCAGGACGATTTTTTCTACCTGTTAAACCTTGTCCCTTTAAGACTTTTAAATCGCCCACTTTTCTTTTGTCCCAGGGTAGTTGGCTGTGGGAACCTGTTTGCAGTCTTAGTCTCGGATTTTGCTTTTCCGTTCCCCTAATATCCAGTACACCATGCAATGTGTGTCTGTGCTCCCGGTGCCGATTACTAGGACTGGTTATTTAGCAGTCTTGTGCTTTCCTCCCGCCAGTGATATGGGGTTGGGGGGAGTGCTCAGGTCCCTCCAGGTCACGGCTTTGTGTCTTACACTTTTCGTCAGATGTTGACTTCACGCAGATATAGATGTAGCCTTGCTGGTGACTGTACTGTATCTTCTGGGTTACTCTTTTAGGAATAGTTGTATCTGCTATTTTTTCAAAATATATTTGTTTTTGGGAGGAGATTTCCGCCACCCTACTCATGCTGCCATCTTGAGAATCCCCTTCTGTTGCAGTCTTTTAAAAACTTTAACCTAACATCTGTCATGAATATTGACATCTTCTTTCTCTTTTGCTTCTAGTATATCTTGGAAATCCATCTAGAAATACACAGGTACCATGTTCAGTACTGAGAAAAGCGAAAGCAAAGGATTGTGCACCACTGTCAGCCAGATATCTCATCCGTAAAGTGTTTACAGACGAAGTCCTGTTGAAAAGTAATGTCCACGGCTGTGTGAAACTAGGCCTGTGTGCCCTGAACCCTGACCGGATTCATGCTATCCGAGGTTTGTTACATGCCAAGTATGTGAAAACAAGTAAAAGTGAATTGCCTTAGAAGAGGCCGGGAAGGAAAATGCATTCAGTTTGTGTGTGTTCTGAGGAGAGACGGAGCTTTTCTTATTAATACCCTCATTGTGGTATAACAAGGAACAGTTTCAGGAATGATGTTTCTTTTTGCATTTGGTTTATCAGGATGAATTGCTCTGTCTTGCATGGCATTATTAGAACAGGAAAGGCATTTATTGCCTGTGGCTTCCTGGTAGAGACTGCCAGGAGTATGGAAACTCAAACACTTTCATTTACTGTGGATCAAGACTGAAGATGCTGTGCTTTGTCAATTTGCAGAAGTGTCCACAACAGCACAGCAGGTCAATTTGCTAGTTTCTTTTGTGTACATGAGTATAGTGTAGTCTTCATTTATGACATAATACAGATGAAGTAATAAAGCTTCCAAAAGCAATTCTGTGAAATCTTAAATTTGGGCAAAATGGGAAACAGAATATTTCTTACCTGTGTCACTGCTTCCCAGCAAAGACATAGTTATGAGCTCCAGCCTGATTTCAGCTGGTTCCTGTTTGGTTCCTACCTTCATATCACATGTTTCTTATGCCCAGGTTTGTCCTACTTTCTCAGGATTTGGCTGCTGAGTTGTATGAATTCTTTATATATTTTGGATATTAGGTGTCTTGCCGATGGGTTTCAGCCCTGAGCAAGTTCACTATGGATTCAGTGTGACCAAAGAAATGACAGTAGAACATTCTCGGGGTGAAAGGGTTATACCCAACTTTACTTCCACGATGGCAGGTCAGTCACTAAAATCCCATCCATTCAGAGCAAGTCTGCATGCAGCAAGCTGGTCTCTGCCTCTGGGCCTCTCTACCCGCACAGCTGTCCTCTGGGCCTATGACTTCTGCTCTGCTCTCCTACAGCCTTGCAGCCATGCCACTGTGTCATGCAGAGCACTGGGCGGAGCTCTTTATATAGAGTTAATAGCAACGTATTGCCCACAAGTGTGTTGAGCTAGCCAACCAGGGCCAGATGATAATCCTGGGCACAGGAACTTTCATTTTATCCACATAGGCCTTTATCAGATTTATGGTTTGCAAATATTTTCTCCCATTCAGTAGGTTGCCTTTTCACTTTGTTGATGGTTTTCTTTGCTGCGCAGAAGCTTTTTAATTTAATGTAGTTCCATTTGTTTATTTTTGCTTTTGTGGCTTTTGCTTTTGGTGTCAGATTCAAAAAATTGTCACAGAGACTTACATCAATTTTAATGCATCCTAAAATGGCACTTGCTGTTCTAAAATTTGTGGTCAACTAGGATGCCTAGATTTTATTTTAATATACTGACTTTATCCAGTACTTATATTAGCATTTAGGCTTTTCCTATTTATGCTGTTAAGTTTTTAAAAATGTGACTATAGGATTTTATATTTACCCCTCCTTTATATTTATTCTGTTAGTCTAGAGCAGCATTCCCCAAACTGTTCCTTAAAGACAGCTGAATGTTAATAGGTGCTTCATGAATACAGGGCTTTTCAGTCAGATGTTGAGGAAAGATCTTGATCTGGCACCTCCAGGGTTTCAATCCATAGATCTGTTTCACTTGACTCTGTTTTAAAACATGTTTTAAATACTTCTAGGTGTCAAGCCCACCTCTCTCCACAGTCCTGACCCTTACCTTGTCCATGGCCACCTTGCCCATTTATGATCCCTCCCAATGCACCTGCATCTGTCACCTCTGAGTCAGTATTGTCTCTTTACTCTGAGACTTCTCAGTGGGGACTGACTCTGCAATGTAGTATTTCTCATTTGCACAAGTGGAACCTTTTCTCCCCAAGCAACTTCTTTGATGACTAGTGTTTCAGAGAACATATTTTGGGAAACACCAGCCACTTTAGGCTCTTCATCACAGCCTGTGGAGAGCTTTGCAGATATTGCATTTGTCTTCCAGACGATGAGTTCTCCATCCCAGCTTTGCTGTCATAGGCCGATGGGACAAGCTTGCTTTCCATAACTTCTTTTTTGTTAATAAAAATGTTGAGCAGGATAGAGCTTGATAATGAATCCAGGGACATACCACTGAAAGCCTCCTTCCAGGCTACCACTGATCTATTAAGTGGTCCTTTGAGTATGAAAGCTTTTTAATTTCATCACATCCCTTGCTAAAAAAAAATTAGGTATATGCTGATATGGCATTGGACTGATTTCCCAGCCTATTGATACTATTGAAAAATAAATGAGGCTAATGTAGCCCACGAATGCTGGCCTGCAGTGATTGCCAGATCCTTTTCTAAGGGCTCACAAGTACTGAGGGAGTTCTCTAAACAAATATCCGAGGGCAGCTGTGCTCCTGTAGCTAATACCTCTCTCCCCCACCTTTCCCTCCACCCTCCCACCTTCTGTAAGAGTGCTCCGTGAGCTATGTTGTTCTGTCACTTCCCTTATAGAATTTTTACTTTAATTGCAAGACCTTAAGTCCTTCATTCCTTTGGTCTGAGATAAACCAAGTAGTACCAACAAATTTAGTAGTTATAGGCACTGCCCTTGTCTCTAAAAGTGTGAAAGAGACTGCAGCCTCTTGTGTGTTACAAAGCCTCAGCCTATCTCTGTAGGAAAAAATGAATGACATGCATGTTTCATAAATTTAAGAATGAGAAAAGTTTGCATAGTGTACCGAAGGCAGCAGAAGATTCCCATTCTGGTTCTGTATCTTGGGATATTGTTTTATTGTGGTTTAAGAATGGTGCTATTTCATATTATTATCCTCTTAGATGAAAAAATTTGTTCAGCTAATTTAATAATAGTTATCGTCCATGTGTTTTAATGAACCTTTCACAGATACAGTGACAGAAATAAGGTTGAATAAATCTGTTTCTCTGAGAAGTGATTTCTAAGTAACTTATGTTTTGGGACTTTTATCACCAGAGTTTCTCCAAGAAGGTTTTCCCACTTGTGATCTGTCAGAAGATGGGCAGGACTGGAAGTCATGGCGTGAGATCTATCAACAGCTGTATCCATACTTGGAGATGTGTGCTCAAGAAGGCTGCTTCCAAATCACAGCCACCTCCAGAGAAGACCCCTTCAACAGAGTCAGAGATGGGAAATACTGAGGTAATGGACTGAAGTGCCTGAATGCCAGCCCTCCTACTTTTTTTGTTTTTCTGTTGCATTATCCTGCATGTTTCTTAAGTTCTAATTTCAAAATTGGCCTGTTGCCATGGCAGTGATAGTTTGATATTCATACCGGAAGAAAGAGCCTTTTTCTGTCCACCCAGGAAGCAGAATTACATTAGGAAGATGTTTAATGTCTCCTTTCATGAGCAAAGTGATAAGTAGTATTGTGTAAGAGCCTCTGATTAGGTAATGGTAGTAAGGTTGTAAAGGTTGTTTTCATTGTTGTTTTAAGGTAGAATGAGGTAATAGCACATTTAGTTCTTAATGACAGATGAAACCTGAGTGTCAGTTATGCAGATGGAGATAGTTGGGTAGGAAGCCAGTTGGATAGGCAGGCCATCCGGCTGAGCATAGGAACCTACAGGAGGTAGACACTAAGTATCTGCCAAGAGAATCGTTACTACAGACCTTAAGTCTAAGCTACACTGATTCAGAAGAGAAGTATCGTGTACTTAAAATCAAAACACCCTTGCTGGCTTTCTTCAGTAGGGGATTGACATCATACTGTTTGACCTAATAAGCTTTCCAGAAGTGAGACCTATGTTCTTTCGATTTTAATTGCCACCTGATAATACTTTATCATAGAAGTTTGCTCCGTGTCAACATAGAAAATGATCTCAGGAGAGTTTTTGGTTACATTGAAGTCATTTACATTTAGAAATACATCACAATGAATAAAAAGTCTGACCAGATTCACATGCTTTTTTTTGGTTTCTAAAATGCCTGAGTGAAAGTTTAATACATTTACCACATTTTCTGATTAATTCTACTGGTTGAAATGCATATAAATTTAAATCTTACAATGTTCAAATGAAAAAAACTGATAAAAATTCAGTTACAAAAAAAGTGATCTTAAAGGATATTGGCAGGATTATTGGAGAACTAAAAAATTCCCTTTTGCCCACTAGCAGTATTTTATTTCTAATTTAGGCATTTTATTTGAATGTTCTTGAATGCTTCAGCGATAGAAAATACTGTAAAATTTCGTTGTTTATCATTTGTGTTTATGACATGTGTTGTCAGTTATAATGCTTTCTCTCAGCTTTCAACCTACTGAACAGTCCTCAGTTACATTTGTTCGATAGTATTTTTAGTTACTGGTCAAAAAGCAAATGTTTTCCATTTGCTTGTGACCCATGGCTTTATCTTAGATAACTGACACTAAATAACTTCAGTTTTTTTGATTAGACAAAGAAAGAATTCAAAACAAGGTTGTAAGTGGGTCAAACAATATATTTGTGTGAAAGTTGACAAGCCTGGTTATTTTTGTGAGTTGTGAGATAGTTTAAGATAGTTTTATAGGATCTGTTTAAAGAATAGATGCATATTTTCATTTGCTAAATCTTAAAGTTAAGTCCAAATTACAGAGTTTTCAGTGAAATATAGCATAACTAGTTTTAGAACGATAAAAGATTTAATTTTAAAGACTCTGTTCTCTGAATAACTTGCTGTTAGCTGCCCTTAGCTTAAAACACTATAGTATTTCTACACATATCTTTATATGTTTAGGCTATGCCTACAAAATAGTCTTAAAAAGTAGATAATTCAAGCCAAAAAAATCTTCCATGGAGGGCAAAAGAGTTTTCAAAGTTATTCAGGTTAATTCATCTAAGATAGTCCTAGTCTTTGGCTTCACCATTCAGTTTCACAAATAATTTTACAAACTACTGGTAATAGATCCAATATGGAAAAGTGAAATTATATCCTAGGCAAGATTAAATTTCAAATTGTATGTGCAGATATCAAATTTGATTTGTATTTCCTGGATCAGAAACAAAATTACAAAACCAAAACTTCATATTTACAAAACTTTTTCAAGATTGATGTGGTTAATTTTATTACAGTGGTTGCTTATATGTTATTAGACCTGCCCTGTCCAATTCAATGATTTCACATTGTCCAATATATGTAGTCACTAGGCACATGTGGCTCTTGAACACTTGCAATGTGGCTAATTAGAGGAGCTAAGTTTTAAATTTTATCTCATTTTAGCTAATTCAAACAAATTTAAATAGCACATGCTCTATTGGATAGCATTTTAGAATGCCCCTCCCCCTTTAAAGTGCTCATAAAATAGTTCCCTTGGTTTGATTGAAATAACACACAACTTCTTTAACACTGATTGAGCAAAGTAAATTTTTGTTAAGGTGTTTCATATTTTACTTTAAAGCTAAATTAGACCTTCTCTGTCTTCAAAACTTCACAGCTTCATTCTGTCATTGTATTAGTCCTGTGGTAAACATTTTGAATGTCAAAGACTTGTTTTTGATAATATATTTATCTCAGTATATTGTTTTGGAACAAGATTAATAAGCATTGAAATGTTCTCAATAGGGATGCTTAGTCTTTTTTTTAATGGGGTGATTTTATAGAACTTCTACTAATGTCATCTACAGTGCTTTTTAAATTAATGATAATATATTTTTCAGCCAGTTCCATAAATGTGGCATAGTTAGAATGTTTACTTTCTTGCTTGAGAAGCAAAACAGAATAGTTTAATTCAGAAACAATAATTTTCTATTGTGGGTGTAATTGTAAGGATGCTGAAAATTTGGGGAGTGTTTTGTCCTTCCTAGGTAAAATATGAGTGTTACTACAGCATAATATTATTTTATACTGTAATATTTATTTAAATATATGGTAATATTTTTATTTTGGTCAGCAAGGCTTAGATTTTCAACTCTGGTTTTCACTTTTCTTTATAGGCCATACCCACATCTGGTAGAATAGAATCTCTACTGACAGCGGTGATTAAACCACATGTTCACTCTCATTTGGGTGGAAAGCTCTTGTCACTCCTTCCTACACCCTTATTCCAACTCCCAATACATTAAATTTGCAATACCCTTTTTCACCATGATAAAAAAAATCTCCTCTACTTTGAGACGAAATCATTGGTAATCCCAAATAATTAGTATTATTAATTTGGACGATTGATGGATGACAGGTACAAATCTCTACACCAACACAGGTGGGCAAGAAATATTATTCTTTTGTAATAACTGAATTTCTAGGTTGATGACACATCTTCCAGATACTCCCTACCAGCCTTCTGGTCAGATGGGGCCTGGGAGCCGAGGTGGGTGGGGCTAGGCTTCCCCTCTCTGGCAACTTGGCAACTCCCAACTTTTTCCAGACAGGCTCTGATTGAGAGAGGCCAGGGACCATTCTCAGCCTGGGCTGGGTCGATCCCCAGTCTGGATGTCAGGGGCACGCAGCTGGGTGCGGATGCTAGCTTTGACTTGGGGGTCGCCCCGCCCACTCGCCTCTGGCCCCTCCTCCCGGAGTTCCCACCGCCCTCTGGTCAGGTGGGGCTGGGAGAAGATCGCTCCGCATCGCGAGGCTGACGCAGCACCTGGCGGCGCGTGCGCAGAACAGGCTCTAGGGCCCGCTCCCCTCCTAGCTTCTCGCTGAGTACCTGCAGCTACGCTGCGCAGCGAACCCTAACCCCGCCCCTGGTCAGAGAGCGCCCGGACCTTGTTGTGCAGAAGAGCCAAGCCGCTGGTTGGGAATACCACGCGGGCTCTGCAGGTAGGAACTCAGTGGGCCAAGGTGCTCCCCACTTCTCAGTCACCGTCATATTCCTCTGCAATCCCTGTGGGGCAAGACCAGAGTCGGGCCTCCCACGAGGCGACCCACAATGCTGGGGGCCTGGCGGTCTTCCCTGGGCTCTCTTTTCCCTCTGGAGGAACTGGAGGCCCAGGAGAAACCTCCCCGTGGCGTTGCGCGGGCCGGTGGAGGGCAGTGCGGTCCGCTGGTAGCCGCTTTCTGTACCTTCTGATGCGTCTGTCTTGGTCTCTGGTGCAGGGGTGCTTTGCACTCATGCTCGTGCCCACGGGTTCTCTTGGGGATGTCTTGTCCAAGAATAGTTGTTGGTTGTTCTTGTGGGGGGAGGAAGTCACGAACCAACTATGTGGGCGTCTTGGGGACGCTACCCTTTGCTTCTAAGTTTTAGGGGTCTTACAGAGTGCCAAGGCAGGGGAGAGGGTTTCGGAATCAAGCTATTGTCATTTTTCTTAGCCGTCATCAGCTGGGATACCTATTTGTCCACTCTGGTCTTTGGTCATTGGCCTCAAGCCATTAGTCCTGTAGGGACTCATCTAGATGGAGCAGCTCCTGCCTCTGCTCCTTCCAGGCCCCCCTCAAGCTCATGGGAATCGGTTTGCTGCCACTTCATTATTTTGTGTCACACGAAACAGGTTTTATCCAGTTCTCTACATACTTCCACGCAGGACCAGCTACATAATTTGCAGGGCCCAGTGCAAAATGATGAATTTAGTTTTGATACTATTTAAATAGCCTTCATTTTTTAACGTTTAACAGTTTTATTTTGGGATAATTAGAGATTTACAGAAAAGTTGCAAAAAATAGTACAGAGAGTTCCCATATACCCTTCACCCAGCTTCTTCCAATGTTAACAGCTTTCATAACTGTGGTACAAAAAACTCACATTAACATTGGTACAATACAATTCACTCCAGACTTTTATTACACTGGGTTTTCCACTAAAGCTCTTTTTCACTTCCACATTTCAACCCAAGGATCCCCTATTGCATTTAACTCTCGTGTCTCCTTAGTCTCTCCCACTCTGGCATGTCTCAGTCTTTCTTTTGCTTTTCCTGACCGTGACAATTTTGAAGAGTACTGGTCAGTCATTTTATAGCATGTGCCTCAGTTTGGGTTTGTCTGATGTGTTCTCATGATAAGACTGAGGTTATGCATTCTTTTTTTTTTTTTTACAATTTGTTTTATTTTAGTATCATTAACCTACAATTACATGAGCAACATTGTGATGATTAAACTACCTCCTTCATCGGGTCCTCCCCACCAACCCTATTATAGTCACTGTCCATCAGTGTAGTGAGATGAGAATCACTACTTGTCTTCTCTGAGCTGTACAGTCCCCCCCGTGCCCCCCCACCCTATGGCTGCTAATCGTAATGCCCCTTTTACCCTCTTATCCCTCCCTTCCCGCCCTTCTTCCCCAGTCCCTTTCCCTTTGGTAACTATTAGTCCGTTCTTGGGTTCTGTGAGTCTGCTGCTGTTTTGTTCCTACAGATTTTTTTTTTCTTTGTTCTTATACTCCACATATGAGTGAGATCATTTGGTACTTGTCTTTTTCGGCCTGGCTTATTTCACTGAGCATAATACCCTCCAGCTCCATCCATGTTGTTGCAAATGGTAGGATTTGTTTTTTTCTTATGGCTGAATAATATTCCATTGTGTATATGTACCACATCTTCTTAATCCATTCATCTACTGATGGACACTTAGGTTGCTTCCATTTCTTGGCTATTGTAAATAGTGCTGCAATAAACATAGGGGTGCATCTGTCTTTTTGAAACTGGGCTGCTGCATTCTTGGGGTAAATTCCTAGGAGTGGGATTCCTGGGTCATATGGTATTTCTATTTTGAGTTTTTTGAGGAACCTCCATACTGCTTTCCACAATGGTTGAACTAATTTGCATTCCCACCAGCAATGTAGGAGGGTTCCCCTCTCTCCACATCCTCGCCAACATTTGGTGTTGTTTGTGTTTTGGACGTTGGCCATCCTCACTGGTGTGAGGTGATATCTCATTGTGGTTTTAATCTGCATTTCTCTGATGATTAGCGATGTGGAGCACCTTTTCATGTGCCTGTTGGCCATCTGAATTTCTTCTTTAGAGAAGTG
>JAQQAC010016209.1:12293469-12321315 GCA_029783875.1 Phataginus tricuspis
GTCATTTATGAATATATTTTCCCATATTGTAGGATGTCTTTTTGTTCTACTGATGGTGTCCTTTGCTGTACAGAAGCTTTTCAACTTGATATAGTCCCATTTGTTCATTTTTGCTTTTGTTTCCCTTGCCCGGGGGGATATGTTCATGAAGAAGTCGCTCATGTTTATGTCCAAGAGATTTTTGCCTATGTTCTTTTCTAAGAGTTTTATGGTTTCATGGCTTACATTCAGGTCTTTGATCCACCTTGAGTTTACCTTTGTGTATGGGGTTAGACAGTAGTCCAGTTTCATTCTCTTACATGTAGCTGTCCAGTTTTTCCAACACCAGCTGCTGAAGAGGCTGTCCTCTCCCCATTGTATATCCAGGGCTCCTTTATCAAATATTAATTGACTGTAGGTGTTTATGCATTCTTGGGACGAGCACTCCAGAGCTGATGTGCTCTTTACGCTTTTTGAGTTTTTCAGTAAAACAGCTGCAAGAAGGTTCCGTGGTGCTGCTAGTACCAAAGCTGGGACTAGACCTCAAGTCTCACTTTTATGCACCGGTTGTTAGCATAACTCCTTTCACCTATTTTCCAGTGCTACTGAATTATTCAGCAGTTGCCTTCTAGGGTTGAGACCCCCAGGTCCTCCTTTGGCCCCTGCACAATGAAGTGGGGGAAAAGGGGGTCTGGGCAGTGGACAGAAATCCTAGGAGAAAAATAGTACTTTCAGACGTCACAGTGGAGTGCTTGCTCAGTGTCCCTGCTGCTTCGTGACCAGTGTGTGCCAGGTCTCAACTCAGCACCGCCACCTCCCCCCTCTACAGTCTCTGCTTTGCAGAAGAGCAGCCGAGAACCACATTTCCAAGAACACTTCCAGGAACCACATTTCTCAGTATGGTTCCAGTTTAGAGTTTGTTGATGAGAGGAACTTGAATGAAATTTGAAGGCAAAAGAAAAGGAGAAGCAATTTTTCTTCACATGGGCAGGTGTGAGATTTACAGAAGCTTCCTGAAGAACTCGTGTATGTCATGAGACTTGCATACATCACCGCTACAGATGGGTGGGGGGAGGGCGAGGGGATCTTCAGGGATTCTTCAGCAGCTTCTCAGGAATCTTCTGAGAATTTTCCACATTGGTGCTTCAAGCTGAGGTCTCCAGTGTCTGCTTCTTTGATCTTTGGTGGCACCTTCTTTGGGCTCGTCTTTCCTACCTTTTTAAATAGTCCTGTAAACCACTGATTCCTGTGCTAACCCTTTGTCCCTGGTATACATAGTGTGCTCCTGCTTTCCGAACTGACCCCTGATGAAGTACAACGTGACCTAGTGCATTTAATCCTTACACTGCCCAGGCGGCGAGTGCCATTAGAAATGGGGGAACTCACAAGTTGATTAGGCCACTCTCACATCCACCCATGAGCCATTTAATGACTATTTCAGATATTTCTTAGCAATAAAGCTGAACATCTTAGTTCTCAGAGTGGGTGTTCTTATGTGAAAAGCATGAACATCAAGACTAATTTTTTTCTTTTGTCTTTCAAATATAAGGGGCTGTTTCCGTAAGAAAGCATTTCCAGGCACTCTGAAAGCTTTCAGAGACAGGTTATGACCTGTGGGCCAGAGATTGATAAACCCCCTTTCTCCCAGCCGGTGTATCAGAGCATGCAGGATCTGTCTTCACATTACAGGCATACCTCATTTCATTGTGCTTCAGTGATGCCACATTTTTTACAAATAGAAGGTTTGTGGCAACCCCTTGTTGAGCAAGTCTGTTGGCACCATTTTTCCAACAGTGTTTGCTCACTTTGTAGCTCTGTGTCATATTTTGGTAATTCTTGCAATAGTTCAGACTGTTTCATCATGATTATATTTGCTATGGTGTATATGATCAGTGATCTGTGATGTGACTATTGTAATTGTTTTGGGGCACCACAAACTGTGCCCTGTATAAGACAACAAACTTAATTGATAAATGTGTCTGTTCTGACTGCTCCACCAATCACTTGTTCCCCATCTTTCTGCCTCTCCTTGGGCCTCCCTATTCCCTGGGATGTAGCAATATTGAAATTAGGCCAGTTAATAACCATATACTGGCCTCTAAGAGTTCAAGTGAAAGGAAGAGTCATATGTCTCTCAGTTTAAATCAAAAGCTAGAAATAATTAAGCTTAGTGAGGGAGGCATATTAAAAGCCAAGATAGGCTGAAAGCTAGGCCTCTTGCACCACAGTTAGCCAAGTGGTGAATCAAAGGAAAAGTTCTTGAAGGAAATGAAAAGCGCTGCTTCAGTGAACAAATGAATGATAAGAAAGCAAAACAGCCTTGTTGCTGATAATGGGGAAAGTTTGAGTGGTCTGCATAGAAGACCAAACCAGCCACAACATTCCCTTAAGCCAAAGCATAATCCAGACCACAGCCCTAACTCTCTTCAGTTCTATGAAGACTGAGAGAGGTGAGGAAGCTGCAGAAGAAAAGTATGAAGCTAGCAGGGGTTGGTTCATGAGGTTCAAGGAAAGAAGCCATCTCCCTAACATCCAAGTGCAGGTGAAGCAGCAAGTGCTGATGGAGAAGCTGCAGCAAGCTACCCAGAAGATCTGGCTGAGGTCATTAATGAAGGTGGCTCCACTGAACAGCAGATTTCCAGTGTAGATGAAACAGCCTTCCATTGGGAGAATATTCCTTCTAAGGCTTTCATAGCTAGAGAGAAGTCAATGCCTGGCTTCAAAGCTTCAAAGTACAAGTTGACTCTCTTGTTAGGAGCTAATGCAGCTGGTGACTATAAGTTGAAGCCAGTGCTCATTGACCATTCTGAAAACCTAGGGCCCTTAAGAATGGTACTAAATCTACTCTGCTTGTGCTCTAGAAATGGAACAACAAAGCCTGGATGACAGCACATCTGTTTACACCATGGCTAACTGAAAATTTTTTCTTTTTTCTTTTTGCTCAGCAACTCCCTTCTTTATTTGTTGATTCAGAGGCATAAGGAGTAAAAAAATAGTCAGGAACAGTCTTAGCTTCCACTTCAGTGGTATCATTGTTGTGTCTCCTGGTGGCAGCATTCTTCCTTTTGGAACTAGGACCTCTAGGCCAACAGAGCACAAGTTCACAGGAACAGGAAGCAAAATTTTGCTAGTGGGTCACTAGGGGTAATAGTGAGCAGTGTCATTCCCATTCCCACCCCTTGATTCCTGGGCCTGTGAATCTTGGCAATGGGAGAAGCAGCACCATATATTTGATGCTGACTCACAGCATACACAGCTTTCTGAAGAACCTAGATGAAGCCCTGCAAAGTATTCCCACCCAGTTGGCACTGTCACTGAGTTTTCAAAAGGTCACTCCACTGTAGTAAGCCAGCTGCTTCAGGATGGTAGGGACTCTGGTAAGACCAGTGAACTCCATAAGCATTTCATTTGCTTACCTCATTTCATTTGTTGCACTTCCTTTGCCATGAAGTGAGTTCCTTGATCAGACGCAATGATGTATGGGATACTATAATGGTGCATAACACATTCTGTAAGTCCATGGATGGTATTTTTGACAAAAACATCGCATGCAAGGAAGGCAATTTTGTATCCACACTATCCCAGTAAGAACCAAACACTGCCCCTTCCATGATGGAAGGGGTCCAATATGATCGACCCACCAGCAGGGAGCTGGCTGATCATCCCGGGGAATGGTGCCTTATCAGGGGCTCCGTGTTGGTCTTTCCTGCTGGCTAACTGGGCACTCGGCAGTAGCCATAGCCAGTTTTACATATTTTCTTCATTTCTTCAGACGAAGGGACAATATTATCCCACCAGAGAAGAAAAACAATAGTCCTGGAAGCAGAGCCCAGGTAGCATAAAGAACTCAGTCCGTTTTCCTGGGAATAAAACCTTATTTATCTTAGGGTGGATTTGGCCTTTTAAAATATAGATACAAAGAAGGAGGGGGGAACTTAAATATAACCCCCAAATCTCTATAAAGCTGATCTTAAATTCTTTCAGAAAACAAAAGGCCCTTTTGAACTATTTCCCATTGTCCTACCTATCACTGCCAAGGAAGATTTGGCATGATCTCTAGAGACTTTCTTCTGTCCAAGGAAGGGTGTAAGGATGCTGGAAGGGGTCATTTGAACTGAGTAACCCCTTCTACAAATCCCCCAGCTTTCCCCTGCATTTCTTCATAGGACCATTGTAAGGAATGAGCAATGAATGGTTGCAGATCATCCCAAGAAGAATAAAGGGCAAAAGAAATGTCCCTTAATACTTTCCTGCAGGAGTGGTGTGAGCTTTAGAGTTGGGCAGTCTGGAGGCAGGCCTCTCTGACCTTACAGAGAGTGGCAGGTTTGCCTGGGTAAGGTGGCCACTTCCATGGACAGTCTCTCCAGGAAAAGACTAGTCCCCACTGAAAGTGGCAGCAATGTTGGGTGTTGCAATTTCTGCCTGGAATCAGGGCCATGCAAACCCCCACTGCAGTCTTGAGGCTCCTGGAGAGCTGACCTGGGCAGCCTTTTAGAATACACACCGGCAGATTGGTTATGACCCCCAGACTATGAAACATTATTAACCCCTTCTTTGCCCCATGTTCTTACTAAATTCCAACTTGAAACATTCGAGTCTTCTTTACTTCCTCGATCTGCACTAGCCCACTACTGTGCTTACTTTGCCGTGTTCTGTTGTAAATAAGGCCATTAGTACCCAGCTTGGTAGGCTGGGGGTGCTCGCTAAATACTGTGTTTGTTGGTTACATTTATCCGGAGTTGTCCACGTGTCCGGAGATCAAAAACAAATGTTAATAATGACTCAGTTATCGCTGACATTAAGCAATAAGTAGAAATTGTGCAAAAAACATAAAGCAAAAAACAAAGAACATGGCACCATTTATTTTTTTCAGAAAGAAACTTTGTTTTAATTTGGGTTCCTGTAGAAGTAGATCTGAGACAGGGAGGGATTCAAGTGCAAGTCATCTAATTAGGAGGTGAAGGAAACACTTCAGGAGGCCTGCACGTTGAAGAAGAAAGGGCGATTGGCCAAGGAGATCCGCTCCCAGGACTGCCCCATGAGCACAGTGGACACATTGCCCCAGTCCCTGGCTGGCCTCTGAGGTGGAAGACAGTGAAATGAACTGTTCACCTTAACACATTAAGTTAGCAGGCAGTCTGATACAACGTGGAAACTGTTTGCTATCAGGAAAACCAGAATTTGCATTGATGAACTTGTTTTCAATTATCATCTCAGCAATGGGTCCTGAACATACAAGCCCTGAATGGGAACCGGCAACCACCACCGCGAACAGAGCAAGGAAAACAACATCACAGAATGTCTGTCGGCACTGCAATCTTGAGTGAAGTCTTGCCTCTCTAAATCTTCCCAGGGATCTCCTGATCACATCCAGAATGTACCCTGAAAGCAGGGTTTCTTAACCTGGGTAGAAGTCAGCAGTATCCATGAACTTGATGGAGGAAAATATTACATCTTTATTTTTACTAATATAACTGAAATTTAGCTTTACTCTCAAATATGAATGCTGGCAACAAATTGCAATAGTAAAAGCAGTGCCTGTGACTTTTCCTCCAGTACAAATCCAGTCACTTTTTATGTTACATTCCAGTTTTTGCAGGCATTTTGAAATGTTGTTCACATTTGTCACTATGAATCATAGAAGATCTTATAATTTGATGTACTAATAAAGTCCATATATTATTGCAAAAAAAAAAAAAGACAGGCAAAGCAAGGAACCAATATATGGTGCTGCTGGAGCCGAAGCCTGCTGGGGATCTGAGGGAGGTGGTGTAGAAAATGTGCCTTAGAATTCTACTACCTGAGGCAGAGGGAGCTGAAGCATTTATATATCAAGGCCTATCACTTCTTGCTTGAGAACTGTTGCAGAAGCCTTAATTTCCCAGCACTTTAAGCCTTCTGCCTTGGTGGCAAAATGGGCTTTATGCTATTGGGTTAGGAAGATGGGTGGCTGCTCCTAAGATGCTGTTACATATCCAGAATAGTATTCAGATATTTTTGGACAAGGTTGGCACTTCTACTACCAAATATATATATATATTTTTGGAGATGGGCAAGAGGCAGGTTTCATTTGCTTGAGTTTAATCAATAAGAATAATACTTTTTTTATATGGAGGTACATACAATAAAATCTTAGCGTACAGCTTGATGAATTTTGACATGTGTTTACATTCATGTAACCATCACCCAGATCAATATACCAAACATTCTCACAATATTTTTCCCCTTCACTTATTTCACACATCCCCCAAGCCCCCTCCCCTAGGGCAGCCACCAGTCTGTTCTCTGTGTCTGTGAGTCTCTTTCTCTTATGTTTGTTCATTTGTTTTTTAGATTCCTCATATAAGTGAAATCATATAGAATTTGTCTTTCTCTCTCTGACTTATTTCACTTAGCATAATATCCTCTAGGTCCATCCATGTTGTTGCAAATGGCAAGATTTCATTCCTTTTTATGGCTGAGTAAATTCCATTGTGTATATGTATCACATCTTTTTTATCTGTTCAACTATCGATGGACATTTAGGTTGCTTCCTTATCTTGGCTACTGTAAATACAACTGTGGTAAACATGGGGGTGCATATGTTTTTCTGAATCAGTGATTTTGTTTTTGTCAGTAAATTTCCAGAAGTGGAATTGCTGGATCATATGGTATTTCTATTTTTAGTTTGAGAAACCTCCACACTGCTTTCCACAGTGGCTGCACCAATTTACATTCCCATCAACAGTGCACGAAGGTTCCCTTTTCTCCACATCCTTGCCAACACTTGTTATCTCTTGTCTTGATATGCCATTCTGAGTGGTGTGAGGTGATACTACATTGTGGTTTGGATTTACATTTTCCTGATGATTAGTGATGTTGAGCAAGAATAATGATACATTTTCAACCTCACAGACTTACGGTGAATTAATAATACATGTGAAAATACAGCAGAAATGGAAGATGGCAGTTGAATGATTTGATAGTTTGCAACTGGATAGAAAAATGAAGAAAAACAGTAAGCTGGAAAAGAAAGCCATCACAGTCATTTCTATTTTACTGTGTTTTGAGTAGTTTGGCTTCTGAACCCCCAAATGTGGAGTCTCCTGTGATTTAGTTTATGTCATGTTTTCTGATTGATTAGAAAGCTTTCTTGGAAACTAACATGATTTTGATTTGGGACAGTTGGTCAGCTGCTTCTTAATTGGCCCCATGGAGACTCAGCTATCTCAGTTTCTGAAAAAGAGAACCAACGTCATTAGCAGATCTCTCTCCACCAGGAATGCAAGGTTGGGGTTCTCTTTATAGCCAACTTAGGCAATTTTTGCAAATGTTCCATATGTTCTCAAAATGAATGTGTATTCCCTATTTGTGGAATGTAATATTTGGTGTATAAATAATCAAGTTGTGCTTTTGTGTGGATTAAATCTTTGCTATTCTTAATATGTATACTTTGTCCACCTTATTGATAACTTTTTGAGAGACGTTAACTAAAATCTTTTATGCTGGTGGATCTGTTGTAAAAATGTTGCCTTATATATTTTGAAACTACTTTATTCAATGCATACAGGTTCAAAATTGTTATGTCTTTTTAGTAGATTATTCTTTTTATCATCACGTGACGTCTTACTTTATTCCTACTAAGTCTTTCCCCTTTAAATTCTCTTTTGCCTGATATTAATTTTGCTGGATAGATTTTTTTTTAGTTGTTATTTGGCTAGTATATCTTTTCCTTGTTTCTTTTATTTTAGCTTATGTATGTCATTGTGTTTTAGGTGTGCCTTTTATAAATTGCTCCTGTCTAGCTTTTCTTTTTCTCCAACCCAATACGAACAGATTTATTTATCAAATATAGTGATTAAAAATGTAGGTTACTACTATATTTGGGTTTAATTTTTGTTTCATGTTGTTCTTATTTATTTCATTTTTGTTTTCTTCTTCTGGTTTGGAAGTTATCCATTTTCTTTCTTTATCACTCATTTCATGGTCTCATTTTCCATTGCCTTTTGACCTTTTACATGGCTGGTGAGATGTTTTCTGCAAGGTTAATTGTCTCTCTTTTGCTTAGAGTAGAATAAAAACATGATGAATATTTATCTTGTGGAATACCATTCACTACATATTTGAGGGATGTTGCTGTGTACCTAATGACGTAGAGTATATGTTGCTTTATTTCCTGCTTGCAGAGAGTGTAGGGGCAAGCTAGTGAAATCTTCCCAAACTTTCTTTGGTGTTCCTATCCACAGAACTTGACTAATCCTACCTCTTCTTCCCCTTTCTCTTTCCTCATGATTTTGCTCCAGTGACCTTTGAAAAGGAGCCATAAATAGTGTTGACAGGAGTCACAAGAGGTACCATGAAGGGAAGTTCAGTATATCAAGTCGTAAAACCTCAGTTGCCTAATTCTGTGAAGTTAATAGCTTTTAAAAGGAACCTCTTTTTTTCTGTCTCCATTTGTGACTTCTTTGTCCTGTGACAAGTGCACCTTCAGCTGACTTTTGGAAGCCTGCTATTTTGGAAGTCATAGTTTTGACTGGTGTGCCTATAATTAGTAAGTGTTCATTAACTACTCTGTCCTAAGTATTTCTGTGGGGTGGTAGAGAATGTTCTTAGCAGCTGCCAGGGTGACAACAGTTTTGTAAATTGGCATGACTCCAGAAGTAGCCAAAGAACTTTATAAAGATCAAAAGCAAGCAGATAAAGAAGCCTAGCAGTGGCTAAAGCAAGGGGAAAAATAGTACAAAGGCCTCCTGGCCACCAAATCTAAGGACCTCCTTGCCTTTTTTTTTCTCCATAGTGTTCAAAACTTGATACTCTCAGTTTTTCTCTCGCCCATCTGAAGTCATGCCTGGCTCTACTAGCTCTTTGTCCTCCTGCCTCCTAGCCACAGATGTTTTCCAAGCATTTATCTAGAGTCCTCTTCTCTCTTCTATGATCCTCCCTGACACAGAGCACTTCATTCCAATGGCTTCAAATATAAGCTTTATGTTGATGACTCCCAAATCTATATCTCTGGCTTCTATCCAAACTCCAGGCCTACAGTTTTAATTGCCTGCTGAACATTTCCCCCTAGAGATCCTCCTGAAGCCTTAACTCAATACACCTAGAGTCATACCCTTTCCTTAAACTAACTTCCACACCCTATGACCCAGAAACTCCACTCCTGTATATATATATGTGTGTATAGCCAAAAGAATGTGTATACAGTGTACCAAAAGATATGTATAAGAATGTTCACAGAGCACAATGCATCATGACCAAATGGGGCTTGACCCAGGAATGCTAAGTTGGGTTAAAGTTAGAAAGTCAGTTTAATTCATCGCAGTAACAGAATAAGGGGGGAAATCACGTGATCACTTCAATAGATGTAGAAAATTCATTTAATAATATGAAAGATCCTTCCACGATAAAAACTCTTAGCGAAGTAGAAGTAGAAGAGAACATTCTTAATCTCCAAAAGATTTACTGCAAACATACTAAATGATAAGATGCTGAAAACTTTTCTTTGGAGATTATGAACAAGACAAGGATGCTCCTGATCACATTGTTTGCAGTGTTCTAGCCAGTGCACAAAACAAGAAAAAGGCACAAGAATTGGAAAGAAAGGAACAGAAAACTTATTTTTGCGTACGGTAGGATTCTATCCATAGAAAATCAAAATTATTTGGTAACTAAATTATTGGAATTAATAAGACGATTTAGCAGTCTCTGGATGTAAAACTCAAATATCCCAAAATCCAATATATTTCTCCATACCAACAACAAACAAAATGAAATTAACATAAAATACTGAGTAATAAATCTAATAAATGATGTGTAATACCTCTACAGAAAAAAATGAAAAAAAATTATTCTAAGACATTAAAAATATTTAAAAAGGGAGATATGCCATAGTAAATATGAGCAAATAATATGCCAGTTCTCCCCAAGTTTATTTCTAACTTCAGTTATAATAAATGTTTTTTCATGGTACTTGACAAACTGACTTTAAAACTCATATGGAAATGTAAAAGGCCAAAGATAGCCAGTACCCTTTTTAAGCAGAATAATGAGGGGAGGACTTGATCCAGTCATAAAAAGACTGTTATAAAGCTTTAGTAATCAAGATAGTATATTATTTTTTCAGGATAGAAAAACAGTCCAGTGGAATAGAATGAAGAACCCAGAAACATATTCACACATAAGGTCAATATTTGATGTATGTTACACTGTACAGCAGAGGAGAAATGTCAATCTTTAGACTAAGTAGTGCTGAGACAAAGCGTAACTAAAATTAAACCTCCGTCTCACACTATATCTCAAATCTATTCCAGGTGTATTAAAAACCTACATGTGAAAGGAAAAATTTAAAAAGCTCCTAAAGATAATATAGGAAAAGACCTTCATGAGCAGGGGGGTAGGAAGAATTGGATAAACAAGATACAAAAGATACCTAACCATAAGGAAATGGGAAATATTGATAAGTTAGGTATTAACTTTAAGGACTTCTCTTCATCCAAAAAACACTATAAAAAGAGAAACCGTAGAGTGAGGGAAGGTATTTGCAACTGACAAAACTGGCAAAGCTAGTATTTTGATGTATTAAGAACTCTCATACAGACATGGCTTGGGGAAAAGGATGGGGGTGGTGCTGATAGACAAATTTGGGGACAAGCAAAGCCAGGGAACTTTTGCCTGTTTCATTATTTGAAAGTCTCAGAGGAGTCTGCTGGACAGAGACCCCTTTGCCAACACAGGATGGCTCAGCCTAGTAAAGAGAGGCATTACCAGACATACAGAGTGTCTTAGGTCATGTTCAGTAGAAGCAGAGCTTGAGACAGGGATTCTGCTGCATGCTGTTTATTGGAGTACTACTCTCAGGAGAAAGGGAGTGAGGGAAGTGGGACAGGGCAGGGAAAGGTGCTAAACAAGGATGTGTTCTTAGCATCAGCCTGATCCCATGGGGAGTTCTATAGCATGAATTGCACCATAGAGTTTTTTCCCCCTTGAGGCAGGGAGGCCAGAATTCCATACCTCTGTGGCATTTAGTTATTGGCTGTGGGCTATACTCCAAAGGGGGGGTGGGGTGGGTGGGCATAGTTTTCTCGGCAAAAGAGGCTTCTGCTTGGCTGGGGGAAATTTTTCATAGAAGGGGACATTTGTAAGCTGTTAATAACCAACACATATCTGAAGAGATAGGTGAATTGGTTGGTAAAGGGGATCACTGTGGAACACCAGTAGGGTCCTCCACCATGAGGACCTAGTTAGTATGCCTGAGTCAACCTCAGTTCCTTTGTGTTGTGGACCCTATATTGGAACCCAGAAGTCTACCATGAGGCTGACCATTAACAGGGTACAGTGATCTGGAGCACAGATAAAGGGTAAACTTTGTTCCCAGGGAGTGAGAAGGAGGTTGTGAGAGGGACTCAGTAAGATTTCTAGAGATGAGATTGAAGCAGCCAGAGGGAGAGAGCCAATACTCTCCAAGAACATTGACTGAGACTAAAAACAGAAATGAGTCACAAGTTCACCAGCTGCAGACATTGACCTCAAGGCCAGCAGGGGACACAGCACAAGAGAATGCAAGGGCACCTTCTCTCCAGGACCAGTTCCATTTCAGTCATCCTGGCTCTTGCGTCAGGAAGACCCCAGGTCTTGGAAATAAGTGCCACTGCGATTTGTGAAGAATGATATATCAGGTTATTTATTTATTTATTTTATTCTGGTATCATTAATGTACAATTACATGAGCAATATTATGGTTACTAGACTCCCCCCATTATCAAGTCCCCACCACATACCCCATTACAGTCACTATCCATCAGCGTAGTGAGATGCTATAGAGTCACTACTTGTCTTCTCTCTGTTATACTGCCTTCCCTGTATCCCCCCCCCCCGACTACATTGTGTGTGCTAATTGTAATGCCCCTTTTTCCCCTTCTCCCTTCCTTCCCACCCACCCTTCCCAGTCCCTTTCCCTTTGGTAACTGTTAGTCCATTCTTGGGTTCTGTGAGTCTGCTGTTGTTTTGTTCCTTCAGTTTTTGCTTTGTTCTTAAGCTCCACAGATGAGTGAAATCATTTGGTACTTGTCTTTTTCGGCTTGGATTATTTCACTGAGCATAATACCCTCTAACTCCATCCATGTTGTTACAAATGGTAGGATTTGTTTTCTTCTTATGGCTGAATAATATTCCATCGTGTATATGTACCACCTCTTCTTTATCTATTCATCTACTGATGGACACTTAGGTTGCTTCCATTTCTTGGCTATTGTAAATAGTGCTGCAATAAACATAGGGGTGCATATAGATTGCTTCAGGCAGGATGGCCATTTTGACAATATTAATTCTTCCTACCCAAGAGCATGGGATGAATTTCCATTTATTAGTGTCCTCTTTAATTTCTCTTAGGAGTGTCTTGTGGTTTTCAGGGTACAGGTCTTTTACTTCCTTGGTTAGGTTTATTCCCAGGTATTTTATTCTTTTTGATGCAGTTGTGAATGGAATTGTTTTCCTGATTTCTCTTTCTGCTAGTTCATCGTTAGTGTACAGGAATGCAACAGATTTCTGTGTATTAATTTTGTGTCCTGCAACTTTGCTGAATTTAGATATTAGTTCTAGTAGTTTTGGAGTGGATTCTTTAGAGTTTTTTTATGTGCAATATCATATCATCTGCAAACAGTGACAGATTGACTTCTTCCTTACCTATCTGGATGTCTGTTATTTCTTTGTGTTGTCTGATTGCCCTGGCTAGAACCTCCAGTACTCTGTTGAATAAAAGCAGGGAGAGTGGGCATCCTTGTCTATATCAAGTTTTTAAGAAATAAAGTACATTTACACTGCACATCTGAATTATAGTGTAAGTGAAATTTCAGTATCCACTTTAAAACACTTTAAAGCTACTAGACTGTTATATTTGAACATATGAATGAAGTAATTAAAGTTTGACCTTTGACAAGATTGTAAACCATTTGAGAGCAGGATAGTGCAACCCACACAGTAAAGTGTCAGATAATTCCATTTTATCTCATATTACTTCCTCTCATGAAATTTGAAACTCATCTTCTCTTGTTTCAACCCTCATATGTTACCAAGAGCCACTGGGAAAAGTCAGGGACACCGTAGAAAAAGAAGATTCACCAGTAAGCTGTGTTGGAATATCTTTCACTAATTTACAGAAAAATCAGTTCAGACCCACACCTCACACCACAACGCCGTATGAATAAAATATGAGAAAATAATTCATAAGGAAAAATATAGAATTTTATGAGGTCTCTGGAGTTCTCTATTAGTTTCATAAGCTTTAAAGTGATAAAACATCACAATTATGACTGATAAGTCTGACTACATAAAAAATGAAGAACTTTGAAAGAAATTAAAAAACAGGACACTTTTTAGAACTTTTCTTGGAAACTTTAACATATAACATTTATCGAAAACAGAGGCTTAACATCTCAGGCAAATTAAAAAGAAAGCATTAATATGCCAATAATGAAGTAAAAGACAGGCAGTTTCAAGTAAGGAGTTATGCTATGTAAACAGATATATGGGAAAGTATTAACCCTTTTACTTCAGCAGTAAGCAAATACTTAGTGAGCATCAACGACAGGGCAGACACAGGCACATTATCAAAGTAGTCCTAGGTACTGGTTATCAAAGAATACAAATCAAATTACTAATCAGTTAACTTTCATGCACTGCTGATGGAAGTAAAATTACACAATCCCTGTTGGATGTGGCCATATCTGTCGAGTGATCGTATTGTTCAAGTCCTTTAACTCAGGAATTCTACTTTGGGGAACATATCTTCAAAAGGAAAAAATAATCCCAAAAAGGAAAAAAACATATCCTGAAGATGTTCATCACACTATATTATAAAGAGAGAGAAAGAATATATATGAAAGCACCTTACCTATTTAGCATTTTTATCCAGTGTTGCCCAAATAAATTTTTGGTATAAAATCCTTTTTCATAGAATATCTATTAACTTGTTTGAGAACACACCTCCAGGAAGAAACGGGCCCATAATTTTGGTGATCCCTTTGTTAGTTTTATAAGGCTAATGATGTAGTTCATATAGTAGTAACATTTCATTTGGGTGAAATGTTTGGAGCCCAGGCCAACCTAAGCACCAGCTTCTAACCTAGAAGAGAAAGATCTTCTAGAGCATAAACAAAGAGGATGAGGTCCCTTGGTTATGTACTTTTCTAGATTTTTCTGAGGTATGAACAGCACATGTGACCTTCAGTAAGGCTAGATGAGATAGCTCTAACATACCTTCTGGACACAGACCCTGAAATCCTCAGAATGAAAGAGACTGAATCTCTTACTCTATGGAGACTAAGACATTCATAGAAAGGACAAGACCCTTTTATCAGCTAGAGAGCTCAGAAGAAAGGGCAGACTACCTGTTTGGGTGTCAGAATAAACGTTCTCAGAGCAGTGGCGCTCATAGGAGCTCTCCAAGGTCCTGAAAAACTGCCAGCGTCTCTCCAGCCTGGACGACCCTCTCTCTAACTAGTGTCTGTCACCTAAAGAATTCATTACCTCTGCTTGTATTGGCACTTGCTCTCTGGTCTCTGACTCCTTGACACAATCTGTCTGTAACCCATACCTAATGGGATTTCAGTTACTTCCTGTTCTCTGCATGTACTGGAAACTTCATTTATCAGGTTCCTTTTTTTTTCTTTTTTTTCTTTTTTTTTTTGTTAATTATTAATGTACAATCACTTGAACAACATTATGGTTACTAGACCCCCTATTATCAAGTCCCCCCCACATACCCCACTACAGTCACTGTCCATCAGTGTAGTAAGATGCTACAGAATCATTACTTGTCTTCTCTATAAATACTGCCATTCCTGTGTCCCCCACCACTGCATTACATGTGCTAATTATAATGCCCCTTATTCCCCTTATCCCTCTCTTCCCACCCTCCCCAGTTCCTTTCCCTTTGGTAACTGTTAGTCCATTCTTGGGTTCTGTGAGTCTGCTGCTGTTTTGTTCCTTCAGTTTTTGCTTTCTTCTTATACTCCACAGATGAGTGAAATCATTTGGTACTTGTCTTTCTCTGCCTGGCTTATTGCACTGAGCACAGTACTCTCTAGTTCCATCCATGTTGTTGCAAATGGTAGGATTTGTCATCTTATGGCTGAATAACATTCCACTGTGTATATGTACCACATTTTCTTTATCCATTCACCTGCTGAAGGACACTTAGTTTGCTTCCATTTCTTGGCTATTGTAAATAGTGCTGTGATAAACATAGAGGTGCATATGTCTTTTTCAAACTGCACTGCTGCATTCTTAGGGTAAATTCCTAGGAGTGGAATTGCTGGGTCCTATCAGGTTCCTTTAAAGGAAATGTATTTCAGGTTATCTCAGTAGGAGAGAACATATGTTTTATTACCTCTTGGTTTATACTATCTGGAAGGAAGGGAACTCAGGAGAGATAATTTTCAGGTATGAGTCCTTTTAAATTAGTAAAGCCTGATATCTATCACTGTATTTGGTTGTTGCTGGGATACTTGAGAATGTAACTACTAGAAGAACACATGGAGGAAACAGAAAGAGGGGACCATCATAGAGTTGAGAAATATAAAGAGCCTGCATGTGACTATGTGTCATACTTTTCAGTCCTTCAGTTACTGGATTAGCAATGGGGTATGGCCGGGTGCCTTACATATAGTTGATGCTGGTAAATAAACAAATACTAAACCAAGGACTAGAAGACAGAGTTCTAGTCCTGGCTCTTTTTTTTTTAAACTATTTGTATAACATTGGGTAAATCACTTAAGTTCTCTGTATTAATGTAGGGTACCTGGTGCAACAAGAAACCCCCAAATTCCAATCACTTAAAACAACGTAAGCTTCTGTCTCACAAAAACATCCAATACCTATTACTGGTTGACTGGCTTTCCTGCACAACTGCCCTTAATGTGGTGACTCAGACCTCTTCTATATTGTAGCTTTTCTGTCCTCTGAGTCCTTGGAGGAATCTTCATTCAGCTAGTCAATGAGAAAAGAAAATAGGGGACTTATATATTGTTTTGATGGGCTAGGCCATGGAGTGGTCTACATCACTTCTACCCACCTTCTGTTGGAGAGGACCCATCACATATTTGCACCTAATTGCAAGGGATCTTGGGAAAAGTAGTCTTGCCATATGCAAAAAAAGAAAAGGGATACAGTCTGGTATATAACTGGCCAGTATCCACCATACTCTCTGGGTTGTAGTTTTCTCAACTGTAAAATGATGCAAATAATAGCTGCCATTCTTTCTTTGTAGAGTTACTATGGAGATCAAAGGAGATTATCTGTGTGAAAATGCCTTGAAAACTGTAAATCAATTTACAAAAGAACGGAATCATTGTTGCTTAGCTTGCCTATCATTGAATGCTAATTTCAGGAGTGAAAAAAAGGTGTTGTTTCTTTGGTAGGACTCCTTATAGTTGGTCCCAGTACATACCAAGTATAAATGGGTATATCTAATGGGATAATATATTTTTCATATGGGGTGAAAATAAGGATTGTAAATGGACCTTTGACATTTCATAATTTGAATACCTTGATAGAAGTGTATGAGGATGAATTTAAGGGGAAGTACCATTTTGCATTCAAGCCTAATTTCTTGCCAGGCTCCTTAGGATGTTTATAATCTCACAGACAATAAAACCTACCATAGGTTTGATAGTAGGTGGTAAGTTCTATCATCTTTGACATTCTTCCCTGAGCTGATTCTTGGAAATGAGATATCTATTATGATTGTTGTATATGACATCTTATTACTCACATACAAACATGCTCCTACACACACAGCTCTTTTTTCATTTTTCTAAGGCCCTTCATTCTCAGCAGCCAGATGCCCCTGTTCCCTCCAACTCCCAAAGCAAGCAAACCACAAAAGCTGCCTCCTTCAACTTCTCCTTCTCAGGTTTGCTATGAAGCAGAGACTCTGGTAGAATTCCATGAGGCTTATACACCCAGCAACACGCCAATGATTTCTGAGCCCTGATCACTCCTTAGTTTCATTATGTTTTGACCTGAAGCTAGGAGCGACCGTCTGGGAAAGGCTGTTATTTAAGCAAACATCACTCAGCCAACTGAGAACGAGGCTTTGAATCATGCTGAACTGTGAGATTTCTTCCAGGGATGAAAGGAAATAATAAGAAATCACAATAGCAAGGGGCATACTTTGAGACCCAGCTTAGTTTCCTGAAAGGACAAAAAGAAAGACATTTGTTTGAAACTCCAGGGCCTTAGGATAGTTCTCCAGAGCACACTAAGCCTTAAGAATAATGTCAAATTTATCTTAGAGCAGACTGAACTCACAGCTTAAAATTTTGAAGCAAAGATAGCTCCATTCTCAATATGTATAAAATAAATGAATGTGAACATGACCTAAAGGAAATCAAACTGCACATAGTCATGCATTCTGGTGCACTGTGGTATTAACTTGAAAATATAGAGCCTTGGGTTTTGTGGAAGGAAATAGAAATTGGGATGTAAAGTGAAGCAAAGAAGAAAATGCTGTTGGAAATATGAACTGCTATAAAATGAAAGTGGTGTCTAATCCAGTAAGAACCCTCTCCACATAGACTATCCCTCACATCTGGGTGTCTTGGCTATCTACCTCTTACCAGGAAAAGAAATAGGTCTGGGAATCATACCAAATCAGATCTCTTTCAGCTGGACAAGCTTTGAGAGAATTAAAAATGGTCTCCTCTTTTCTAGTACCTCTTGGTGGGTATCTTTTTTTTTTTCTAATTTCCTATTACCAACCATCTCCCAGCTACGTATCTACTTGGATTTCATTCTGGTCTGTGTTCTGCTCACCCTGTGTGTCTCATGAATCCTTGCAGGTTGGTACCCAAGCCTGTTTGGGCATGCTAAAAATGCTGGAGGCCTGACAAATTGGACCCACCATTTATTCACTGACGGCTTGCATTAGAACATATCCTCTTCTCAATTTGATGATAAAGCCAGGCTGAAAGTGAAGAGGAGACAGTTTTGCTTCCAAAACGATGTGAATATTGAAATGTTATACTTGGAATACAAGTTCCCCCCTTTTGAGGACAACACACATGAATCTTTCCAGATTTTGTGAGGAGGGAGCCTTGGGGGGGGAATGCAGAGGCTGTATGAGGGAGTGGAGGAAGAAGGGGCTTCTGGGTGTCAGGAAACCTGGTTTCTTATACTGCCTTCCATGGAATCCTGGCACCTGGCAAGTGGCTGATCCTTCTGAGCCTCAATTTTCCCATTTGTAAAATAACAGTAATAATAGTCATAAACAGTTGAGAGGCAGAGCGATATTGGGGGCAAGAGCTCACACTCCAGAGACAGATTGCCGGGGTTCAAATTCTGGCTCTGCTGTTATTACCCATAACACTTCTGTGCTCAGTATATTTCTTTCTGATTTTACATCTAGCTGTTGCTTAAACTATATTGCTGGTTGCAGAATGTCTCATTTTTAAGAAAAATTAAGAAACTTTTCTTTTTTAGATGAGTTTTAGGTCCACAGCAAAATTGAGCAGAAAGCACAGAGAGTTCCTATTACCCCCTAGCCCCACACATACTCAGCTTCCCCCACTCTCAACATTCCCCATAGAGGTGGGATGTTTGTTACAATTGATGAGCCTATATTGACACATCATGATCACCCAAAGCCCATAGTTTACATTAGGGTCAGTCTTGGTGCTGTACATTCTGTGGGTTTTAACAAATGTATAATGACAAGAATCCACCATTATAATATCATACAGAATAGTGTCACTGTCTTAAAACGCCCTGTGCTCCACCTATTTATCCCTCTCTCCCCCCTAATCCCTGGCAACCACTGATCTTTTTACTGTCTCCATAGTTTTGCCTTTTCCAGAATGTCATACTTGGAATCATACAGTATCTGACCTTTTCAGTTTGACTTCCTTCACTTAATAATAAGCATTCATGTTTTTCCATATCTTTTCATGGCTTGATAGCTTATTTCCATTGTCTGGACATACCATATTTAACTTATCCCTTCACCTTCTGAAGGATATTTTGGCTGCTTCCAAATTTTGGTAATTATGAATAAACTTCTGTAAACATCCATTTTCAGGTTTTTGTGTGGATGTAAGTTTCTAATTCATTTGAATAAATACCGAGGAGCACAATTGCTTGATTGTATGATAAGAATACTTTTAGTTTTTTTTTAAAACAGTTTTATTGAATGTCAGTTTTGGCAGATTGTCTTTCATGGAGTTGCTCTGTTTTATCTAGATTATCAGATTTGCGGGCATAGTGTTATCCATAATGTCTTCATCTTCCTTTTAATGTCCACAAGATCTTTAGTGATATCCCATCTTTCATTTCTGATACTAGTAACTCATATCTGCTCTGTTTTTTTCTTAGCCTGGCTAGAGGCTTATCAATTTTATCAATCTTTTCAAAGTAACAGCTTTTTGTTTTGTTGATTTTCTCTAGTGCTTTTCTGTTTTCAGTTTCACTGATTTCTGCTCAATTTTTAAATTATTTCTTTCCTTCTGCTTACTTTGGATTTAACATGCTCTTCTTTTTCTAGTTTCCTAAGGTGGAAGCTTAGATTGTTGATTTTCGATCTTTCTTCTTTTTTAATATAAGCATGCACTCTTAAAAGTTTCCCTCTAAGCATTGTTTCACTGCATGCCACAATTTTGATAAGTTATACTTTCACTTTTGTTTAGTTCAAAATATTTTAAAATTTCTCTTGAGATTTCTTCTTTGACTCATATGTTAATTAGAAGTGTATTATTAATTTCCAAGTATTTGGGGATTTTCCAGCTCTCTTTGAGTTTCTGATTTGTACCTTAATTCCATTGTGGCCTGAGAGCATACACTGTATGATTTCTATTCTTTTAAATTTTATTACGATATTTTTAATTTATAAAAATAAGATAGTTTAAATTTATTAAGGTGTATTTATGGCCCAGAATGTGGTGTGTTTTTGGTGTATGTTCGATGTGAGCTTGAGAAGAGTGTGTACTCTGTTATTGTTGGGTGAAGTTGTCTATAGATGTCAATTAAATCCACTTGATTAATGGTGCTGTTGAGTTCAAATATGTCCATGCTGATTTTCTGCCTGCTGGATCTGTCTGTTTCTAATAGAGAGGTGTTGAAGTCTCCACCTACAGTAGTGGATTTATCTATTTCTCCTTGCAGTTCTATATGTTTTTGCCTCACATGTTTTGATGCTGTTCTTGGGCATATACCTTCTTGGAGTATTGACCATTTAATCATTATGTGATGCCCCTTTTTATCCCTGATAACTTTCTTTACTGTGAAGCCTGCTCTGGGTGAAATTAATTTAGCTACTCCTGCTTTCTTTTGCTTAGTGTTAGCATGGTATATCTTTCTCCATTCTCTTACTTTTAATCTGTATGTGTAATTATATTTAAAGCGGGTTGCTTGTAGACGACATGTAGTTGAGGCTTGTTTTGATCCACTTTGACAATCTCTTTTAATTGCTGTATTTAACCATTGATGTTTAAAGTGATCATTGATATAGTTGGATTGCTATCTACAATATTTATTACTGTTTTCTATTTGTTGCCCTTATTCTTTCTTCTTGTTTTTGTTTTCCATACTTTTTCTGCCTTTTGTGGTTTTAATTGAGCATTCCATATGATTCCATTTTCTCTCACTTTTTAACATATTAGTAATATTTCTTATTTCACTTTTTTAGTGACTATTCTAGAGTTTGCAGTACACATTTACAACAAATCCAAGTCTACTTTATTTCTTTTTTTTATTGAAGTATCATTGATATGCAATCTTATATTGGTTTCAAATCTACAGCACAGTGGTTGAACAGTTACCCATATTGTTAAGTCCTCACCCCACTAGGGCGATCATTATCTGTCAACATAGAAAGATATTACAGAATTATTGACCAGATTTTCCATGCTGTACTACCATCCTCGTGACCAACTTATTACAGTGATTGTGAGTTACTGTGCCCCTTTATTCCCCTCACCCTTCCCCCTGACCCACCCCAAACCCTTCTCCATGGTAACCCCAGTACCTTCTCAGTGTCTATGAGTCTACTGATGTTTTGTTCCTTCTGTTGTGCTTTGTATTGATATTCCACAAATAAGTGAAGTAATATGGTATTTGTCTTTCTCTGCTTGGCTTATTTCACTAGCATAATACCCTCTAGCTCCATCCATGTTGTTGCAAATGGCAGGATTTCTTTTCTTTTTATGGCTGAATAATATTCCATTGTGTACATGTACCACATCTTCTTTATTTATTCATCTATTGATGGACACTTAGGTTGCTTCCATATCTTGGCTATTGTAAATAGTGCAACAATAAACATAGGGGTGCATAGTCTTTTTGAATTGGGATTCTTGTTTTCTTTGGGTAAATTCCTAGTAGTAGAATTACTGGGTCAAATGTTATTTCCATTTTTAGTTTTTTGAGGAACCTCCATACTGCTTTCCAGAGTGGCTGCACCAATTACAATCCCACCAACAGTGTAGGAGGGTTCCCCTTTCTCCGCATCCTTGTCGACACTTGTTATTTCTTGTCTTTTGGATAGTGGCCATTCTAACTGGTGTGTGGTGATATCTCATTGTGGTTTTGAGTTTCATTTCCCTGATGATTAGTGATGTGGAGCATCTTTTTATGTGCCCATTTGCCATCTATATTTCTTCTTTGGAGAAGTGTCTGTTCAGGTCTTCAACCCAATTTTTCATCATGTTTTTTGGTGTTGAGGTGTATGAACTCATTACATATTTTGGATGTTAACCCCTTATTGGATAAATCATTCATGAGTATATTCTCCTATACAGTGGGTTGCCTCTTTGTTCTACTCATAGTGTCCTTTGTTGTACAGAAGCTTTTAGTTTGATGTAGTCCCACTTGTTCATTCTTGATTTTGTTTCCTTTGCCCGAGGAGACGTGTTCAGGAAAAAATCGCTCATATTTATGTTCAAGAGACTTTTGCCTTTGTTTTCTTCTAAGAGTTTTATGGTTTCATGTCTTATATTCAGGTCTTTGATCCATTTCAAATGTACTTTTGTGTATATAGATACAGAAGTAATCGCATTTCATTCTCTTGCATGTAGCTGTCCAGTTTTCCCAGCACCAGTTATTGAAGAGGCTGTCTTTTCCCCATTGTTTATTCATGGCTCCTTTATCATATATTAATTGACCATATACATGTGAGTTTATATCTGGACTCTCTGTTCTGTTCCATTGATCTATGGGTCTGTTCTTGTTATTCTTTTGATGCAATTGTAAATGGAATTGTTTTCCTGATTTCTCTTTCTGCTAGTTCATTGTTAGTATATAGGAAATCAACAGATTTTTGTGTGCTAATTTTTTACCTTACAACATTGCTAAACCCAGTTATTCTAATAGTTTTTTGGTGTAGTTTTTAGGGTTTTCTATGTATCTGCAAATACTTACAGTTTAAATTCTTCCTTCCCAATTTGGATGCCTTTTATTTCTTTGTGTTTGATTGCCATGGCTAGGACCTCTAGTAGTATGTTGAATGAAAGTGGTGAGAGTGGGCATCCTTGTCTTGTTCCTGATCTTAGAGGAAAAGCTTTCAGTTTTTCACCATTAAGTATGATGTCAGCTGTGGGCTTGTCATATATGGCCTTTATTATGTTTAGGTATGTACTCTGTATACCCATTTTGTTGAGAGTTTTTATTATGAATGGATGTTGAATTTTGTCAAATGCTTTCTCAGCATCTATTGAAATGGTCATGTGATTTATATCCTTCTTTTTGTTAATGTGATGTATGATAGTGATTGATTTACAAATATCACACCATCCTGGGATCCCTGGAATAAATCCCACTTGGTCGTGATGGATGATCCTTTGATGTATTTTTGAATTCGGTTTGCTAATATTTTGTTGAGGACTTTTGCATCTATGTTCATCAGGGATATTTGGTTTATGATTTTCTTTTTTTGTGGTGTCTGCACGGTTTTGGTATTAGAGTGATGCTGGCCTCATAGAATGAGTTTGGAAGTATTCTTTCCTCTTCTACTCTTTGGAATACTTTAAGAAGGATGGGTATTAGCTCTTCTTTAAATGTTTGGTAGAATTCAGCTGTAAAGCCCTCTGGTCCTGGCTTTTGTTTGTTGGGAATTTTTTGATTACCACTTCAATTTTATTGCTGGTGATTTGTCTGTTCAGATTTTCTGTTTCTTCCTGGGTCAGTCTTGGAAAGTTGTATTTTTCTAGGAATTTGTCTATTTCTTCTGGGTTGTACAGTTTATTGGCATATAATTTTTCATAGTATTCTCTAATAATTCTTTGTATTTCTGTGGTGTCCTTTGTGACTGTTCCTTCTTACATTCTGATTTTGTTTGTGTGTGTGCTCTCTCTTTTTTTCTTGATAAGTCTGGCAAGGGGTTTATCTATTTTATTTATTTTCTCAAACATCAGCACTTAGTTTCATTCGTTTATTCTATTGTTTTATTCTTATCTATTGTATTTATTTCTGCTTTGATTTTTATTATGTCTCTCCTTCTACAACTTTGGGTTTCATTGGTTCTTTTTCTAGTTTCTTTAATTGTGAGTTTAGACTGTTTATTTGGGATTGTTCTTGTTTCTTGAAGAAGGCCCTTAGTATTATGTACTTCCCTCTTAGAATGGCCTTTGTAGTGTCCCACAAATATTGAACTATTGTATTTTTTTCATATGAATGGATTGTTGTATTCATTTGTCTCCATGTATTGCTTTATTTCTATTTTAATTTGTTCATTGTTCCATTGATTATTTAGAAGCATATTGTTTAGCCTCCATGTGTTTGTAGGTATTTTTGTTTTCTTTGTGTAATTTATTTCTAGTTTCATACCATTGTGGTCTGAAAAGCTGCTTGATACAATTTCAGTATTTTTTAATTTATTGAGACTCTTTTTGTGGCTTACTATGTGATCTGTTTTGGAGAATATTCCATGTACACTTGATAAAAATGTGTATCCTGCAGCTTTTGGGTGGAGTGTTCTGCAGATATCTGAGGAGTCTATTTGATGTAATGTATTGTTCAGTGCCTCTGTTTCCTGGTTAATTTTCTGTATGGTTGATTGGTTGATCTGTCTATTGATGTAAGTGGTGTGTTAAAGTCTCCTACAATGAATGTGTTGTAATCTAGTTCCTCTTTAATTCTGTTAGTATTTATTTTACATATTCCAGTGCTCCTATGTTGGGTGCATAGATATTTATAATGGTTATATCCTCTCGTTGGACTGATCCCTTTATCATTATATAATGTCCATTGTCTTGTTACTTTCTTTGTTTTGAAATCTATTTGTCTGATACAAATACTGCTACTCCTGCTTTTTTCTCCCTATTATTTGCATGAAATAATCTTTTTCCGTCCCTTCACTTTTAGTCTGTGTTTGTCTTTGGGTCTGAAATGGGTCTGTTGTAGGCAGCATATAGATGGGTCTTGTTTCTTTATCAATTGTGCCACTTTATGTCTTTTGATTGGTGCATTCAGTCCATTTATATTTAAGGTAGTTATTGATAGGTATGTACTTCTGCCTTTTTATTGTTTTCTGGTTGTTTTTATAGCTCCTCTCTGTTCCTTTCTTTCTCTCTTCTACTTTTCTCATATTTATTCTTTTTAGTGTTCTGGTTGGATTTCTCTTTTTAAATTTTTTGTATATCTATCATAGTCTAGGTTTGTGGTGACCAAAGGTTCAAGGATAGCTTCCTGACTATATAATAGTTATATTAAGTTGCTGATGGCTCTATTTTAAATGCAATCTAAAAGTACTTTTTTTTCTTCTTCTTCCTCCTCCACACTTTATGTATTAGATGTCATAATCTGCATTTTTTTTGTGTATTCTTTGATTGATTTTTGTGTATACTTGGTTTTGCTACTTTTGCTTTGTTTTAATTTCTAACTTGCTTGGTAATTAATTGGCCTACTATCTTTACTGTGAGTTTAATTTTGCTGGTGAAAACAATTTAACCTTACGAACATTTCCATCTACAGCAATCTCTTTAACATATCCCATAATGCTGGTTTTGTTGTTATAAATTCTTTGAGCCTTCGTTTATGTGGAAATTGTTTAATCCCTGCTTGAAATTTTTGTGTTTTTTTTTTTACAATTTATTTTATTTTAGTATCATTAACCTACAATTACATGAGCAATATTGTGATGATTAAACTACCCCCTTCATCAGGTCCCCACCACCAACCCTATTACAGTCACTGTCCATCAGTGTAGTGAGATGAGAATCACTACTTGTCTTTTCTGAGCTGTACAGTCCCCCCCGTACCCCCGCACCCTATGTCTGCCAATCGTAATGCCCCTTTTACCCTATTATCCCTCCCTTCCCCCCCATGTCCCCAGTCCCTTTCCCTTTGGTAACTGTTAGTCTATTCTTGGGTTCTGTGAGTGTGCTGCTGTTTTGTTCCTTCATTTTTTTTTTTCTTTGTTCTTATACTCCACATATGAGTGAGATCATTTGGTACTTGTCTTTTTCGGCCTGGCTTATTTCACTGAGCATAATACCCTCCAGCTACATCCATGTTGTTGCAAATGGTTGAATTTGCTTTTTCTTATGGCTGAATAATATTCCATTGTGTATATGTACCACATCTTCTTAATCCATTCATCTACTGATGGGCACTTAGGTTGCTTCCATTTCTTGGCTATTGTAAATAGTGCTGCAATAAACATAGGGGTGCATGTGTCTTTCTCAAACTGGGCAGCTGCATTCTTGGGGTAAATTCCTAGGAGTGGGATTCCTGGGTCATATGGTATTTCTATTTTGAGTTTTTTGAGGAACCTCCATACTGCTTTCCACAATGGTTGAACTAATTTGCATTCCCACGAGGATTGTAGGATGGTTCCCCTCTCTCCACATCCTCGCCAACATTTGTTATTGTTTGTGTTTTGGATGTTGGCCATCCTCACTGGTGTGAGGTGATATCTCATTGTGGTTTTAATCTGCATTTCTCTGATGATTAGCGATGTGGAGCATTTTTTCATGTGCCTGTTGGCCATCTGAATTTCTTCTTTAGAGAAGTGTCTATTCATGTCCTGTGCCCATTTCTTAATTGGGTTATTTGCTTTTTGTTTGTTAAGGTGCATGAGTTCTTTGTATATTTTGGATGTCAACCCCTTATCAGATACATCATTTATGAATATATTTTCCCATATTGTAGGATGTCTTTTTGTTCTACTGATGGTGTCCTTTGCTGTACAGAAGCTTTTCAACTTGATATAGTCCCATTTGTTCATTTTTGATTTTGTTTCCCTTGCCCGGGGGGATATGTTCATGAAGAAGTCACTCATGTTTATGTCCAAGAGATTTTTGCCTATGTTTTTTTCTAAGAGTTTTATGGTTTCATGATTTACATTCACGTCTTTGATCCACCTTGAGTTTACCTTTGTGTATGGGGTTAGACAGTAGTCCAGTTTCATTCTCTTACATGTAGCTGTCCAGTTTTTCCAACACCAGCTGCTGAAGAGGCTGTCCTCTCCCCATTGTATATCCAGGGCTCCTTTATCAAATATTAATTGACTGTAGGTGTTTGGGTTAATGTTTGGATTTTCTATTCTGTTCCACTGGTCTGTGGGTCTGTTTTTGTGCCAGTACCAAATTGTCTTGATTACTGTGGCTTTGTAGTAGAGCTTGAAGTCAGGGAGCGTAATTCCCCCTGTTTGATTCCTCCTTCTCAGGATTGTTTTGGCTATTCGGGGTCTTTTCTGGTTCCATATGAATTTTAGAGTTATTTGTTCCAGTTCATTGAAGAAAGCTGTTGGTATTTTAATAGGGATTGCGTTGAATCTGTAGATTGCTTTAGGTAGTATTGCCATTTTGACAATATTGATTCTTCCTAGCCAAGAGCATGGGATGCATTTCCATTTGTTAGTGTCTTCCTTAATTTCTCCTAGGAGTGTCTTGTAGTTTTCAGAGTACAGGTCTTTCACTTCCTTCGTTAGGTTTATTCCTAGGTATTTTATTCTTTTAGGTGCAATTGTGAATGGAATTGTTTTTCTGATTTCTCTTTCTGTTAGCTCATCATTAGTGTATAGGAAAGCAACAGATTTCTGTGTGTTAATTTTGTATCCTGCAACTTTGCTGAATTCAGATATTAGTTCTAGTAGTTTTGGAGTGGAGTCTTTAGGGTTTTTTATGTACAGTATCATATCATCTGCAAATAGTGACAATTTGACTTCTTCTTTACCAATCTGGATGCCTTGTATGTCTTTGTTTTGTCTGATTGCCGTGGCTAGGACCTCCAGTACTATGTTGAATAACAGTGGAGAGAGTGGGCACCCCTGTCTTGTTCCCGATCTTAGATGAAAAGCTTTCAGCTTCTCGCTGTTAAGTATGATGTTAGCTGTGGGTTTGTCATATATGGCCTTTATGATGTTGAGGTACTTGCCATCTATACCCATTCTGTTGAGAGTTTTAATCAAAAATGGATGCTGAATTTTGTCAAATGCCTTTTCAGCATCTATGGAGATGATCATGTGGTTTTTGTTCTTCTTTTTATTGATGTGATGGATGATGTTGATGGATTTTCGAATGTTGTACCATCCTTGCATCCCTGGGATGAATCCCACTTGATCATGGTGTATGATCCTCTTGATATATTTTTGAATTCGGTTTGCTAATATTTTGTTGAGTATTTTTGCATCAACATTCATCAGGGATATTGGTCTGTAATTTTCTTTTTTAGTGAGGTCTTTGCCCGGTTTTGGTATTAGAGTGATGCTGGCTTCATAGAAAGAGTCTGGAAGTATTCCCTCCTCTTCTATTTTTTGGAAAACTTTAAGGAGAATGGATGTTATTTCTTCTCTATATGTCTGGTAGAATTCAGAGGTGAATCCATCAGGTCCAGGGCTTTTGTTCTTGGGTATTTTTTTGATTACCGATTCAATTTCGTTGCTGGTGATTGGTCTGTTTA
>JAQQAC010016209.1:12326834-12450019 GCA_029783875.1 Phataginus tricuspis
TGTTTCATTATGTTAAATATATCATGCCATTCTCTTCTGGCCTGTAAGGTTTCTGTTGAGAAGTCTGATGACAGTCTGATAGGTTTTCCTTTGTAGGTGATCTTTTTCCTCTCTCTAGCTGCCTTTAATACTCTGTCCTTGTCTTTGATCTTTGCCATCTTGATTATTATGTGTCTTGGTGTTGTCTTCTTTGGGTCCCTTGTGTTGGGAGATCTGTGGGCTTCCATGGACTGTGAGACTATTTCCTTCCCCAGCGTGGGGAAGTTTTCGGCAATTATTTCTTCAAAGACACTTTCTATCCCTTTTTCTCTCTCTTCTTCCTCTGGTACTCCTATAATGCGAATATTGCTACGCTTCGATTGGTCACAGAGTTCTCTTAATATTCTTTCATTCTTAGAGATCCTTTTATCTCTCTCTGCCTCAGCTTCTTTGTATTCCTGGTCCCTGTCTTGTAATTCCTTGATCGTGTCTTGAACCTGATTCAATCTGCTGTTGAGCCCTTCGATGGCTTGTTTCATTTCTGCATTGTCTTTCCTCACTTCCCTCACTTCCTCCCTCAGCTCTTGCACATTTTTCTGTAGATCTGTCAGCATGGCTATGACTTTTATTCTGAATTCTTTTTCTGGAAGACTGTGAATGTCCATTTCTCCAGATTCTTTCTCTGGTGTGGTGTTTGTCTGAAGCTTTGTCTGTATCATATTCTTCTGTCTTCTCATGACTGTAGAATTGGTTGTTGGTAGCAAGGAGAGATAAGAAAGGAGAGACAAGAAAAAAAAGAGATTTCTACTAATAATATAAAAGTATAAGGAGAGAGAGAGAAGGGAAAAGAAAAGAAAGAAAAAGAAAAGGCAGCAACACCTAAAAGAAAACAGCAAGAACAACAACAAAACAAAACAAAACAAAACAAAACAAACAAACAAAAAAAACACCAAAAAGCCCACCGGCGGTGGTTTCTGTGCGAATGCTGTAGGTGGCGCTATTGCTCCGCTATTCCAGAGCCGCGGCCACGTCGCTCCACACGGCCCTTTAAATCTGTGGCCGGGTGAGAATGGATGGGAGGCTGTTGAAAGAGAGGGAAAGAAAGAAAAAAAAGAAGGAAAAGAATGGGGAGAAAAAACAAAACAAAACAAAACAAAACAAAAAAAAAGCCACCGGGCGTGGGTTCTGCGCGAGTGCTGTAGGTGGCGCTGTTGCTCCACTCTTCCAGCGCCACTATAGTTCTAGCTGGGTTGGAAACAATGGGAAGCTGTTGATCTCCGTGAGGGTCTCAATGGCGGGCACTCTTTCCCAGTCGCCAGCTACGGGGTCCAAAGCTCCCCAGGACTCCCAGCGTGCTGGGCTCAGTTCGCGGGGCTATCCGGCCCCTCTACTGAGCTCCTGTCTCTTTAAGACCGCTGGGGTAGAGCGCGCGCTTTTCTTCCCCTTTTTCTCCTTTCTTTTTCCTTCCCGGAGCCTGCCGCGGGCAACTTGCACGTTCCCGGCTGGGACCCTGTGCCCTCTGTCCCTCCAATCTCCGCTACACCGCAGATCTCCACTCCCTCCTGGCTCTGAATCCTCTCCTCCCGCCGGAGCGCTGGGGGAGAGGGGCGCTCGGTCTGCTCGCGGCTCCGTACCTTACCCGCCTTGCCGAGACTCCCGCCGGAGTGCTGGGGTGCAGGGGCGCTCTCGTCTCGCTGGATCGTGTTTCCGTCCCGCCTCGCCGGGTGCCGAGTCCTCTGTCCGGCGTGTCTGGCCGCTGGAGCTCTGGGGGGGGAAGCGCTCGGTCCCACCGGATCGCCGCCCGTCCGCCTCACCGGCTGCCAAGTTCTCACAGGTGTAGCTGTACGCTGTGCACTTTCCTGTGTATTCTGGTCTCTCTTTTAGGGATAGTTGTATTTGCTGTATTTTCGTGAATAAATATAATGTTGGGAGGAATTTTTCTGCTAGTCCGTTCAAGACGCCATATTCCCGGAAGTCCCTGTAGTTTCTTTCTTAATGTTTTTGTGGGAAAGGTTACCGCTTTGCTTTCCTACTCTGCCATCTTCCCCCCCCCCACTTCCCAAGTCGTCTTTCAAATAACACCATACCACTTTCAAATAGCACTAGTTCATGTACCTTATAATAACAAAATAATCCTAATTCTCCCTCTCATCCCTTGCATCATTACTGTCATTCATTTCACTTATACATAAGCATATATACTTAAGCATACATTATTGAATATATTGTTGCTATCATTATCTTGAACAAACTGTTGTCTGTTATAGCAATTAGGAATAAGAAAAATGAAAGCTTTTATTTTATCATCTTATTCTCCAGTGCTCTTCCTTTCTTTACTGAGATCCATGTTTCTAACCTATATCATTTTCCTTCTCTCTGAAGAACTTCTTTTAACACATCTTTCAAGGCAGATCTACTGGCAACAAATTCCCACAATTTCTGTCTTAGAAATTCTTTATTTCTCCTCCACTTTTGAAGGATAATTTCCAAGGGTACAGAATTTTAGGTTGATGGGTTTTTTTCTCTTAATACTTTAAATATTTCACTGCACTCTCTTATTGCTTGCATGGTTTATGAGAAGTCAAATATAATTCTTACCTGTGCTTTTCCATTGGTAAGACTCCCCCCCCCCACCCTCTGGTGTTTTTCAAGACTTTTTCTTATTTTTAACTTTCTGCATTTTGAATAGGATGTGGTTTGGTGTAGTTTTTTTGGCATTTATCTAGCCTGGTGTTTTCTGAGTTTCCTGGATTTGTGGTGGTGTCTGACATGTGCCTCAGTTAACCCATCTCCATCTGTAAAGTGGAGATTATAATAGCAGCTACTTCGTGGGGATAATTGTAGGAATTAAGATGAATTCAATAAGTGACAAGCACTTAGAAGAGGAATGTATTTAATACTACATAAATTGATAGCTAATATTTAATAGACACTTGTTAAGCAAAGGGCAAGGGCTTTCCATGCAGGATCTCATTTCTTTCTCATAGCAATCCTATCCTCAGGAGGTACCTATTATTATCCCCGTTTTGCAGATGGGGAGACTGAGACTTAAAGAGATTCAGTGTCTTATCTATGGTCATACAACCAGTTAAGTGGTGGGTCTGAAACTCCTACTGTTGTCTGACTACTGAGACCATGCCTTAAATTACCAAAGAATAGCATGTTAGAAGGTTGTTGGATTCTATTTAATCTCTGTGGTCCCTTCTAGAATTAAAACTCTACTGTATGAAGTTTGAAATAATGCCAGAATAACACTATAGTAAAATGCACAGGCTTGGGAGTTGGAAAGCTTGTGTTTAAGCAAGCCAGGCATACCCTCTGATTCCCCTAATATGACATGAGGCTAATCCATCTACTTTTCTTATTGAGTTGTTTTGAGGATTGAACAAGCTACTATATGTAAAACATTTTGCACAGTGCTTTGTAAGTGGTACTGGCATATTGTGGGTGGTCACAAAAAGTTAGATAATACAGGAAGTATAATTTTAAAATCTTCTTTATTAGCTATAGTGTTGGAAAAAGTCATGAAGTGCTTTGTTTTAGATTACCCCAAGCTGTCCAGGCAGGAGGGCATATAGTAGGAAACTGTTGATGTGGGGCTTGGCTAGTCAAATTAACATATATAATAGAACCCAGCCTTTGGGCTGACAGAAGCCTTCCTGAGCAAGAAACTAAGATGACTCTGGTATGTGGAGGTTTTATTTCTAATGCTGGCCATCATAAGAGAGTTGGGCATGGTGGCAGGGCTCTTATTTATGATCAGTATCATTCAGAAGAAAGATTAAGTTGGAAGGAGTATTCCCAACATGGTTAGTCCTGATTAGAGAGGGAGCAAATGGCCTATAAGCCAATATCAGCCATGCCAGATTATGTTAGGACTGCCTGCTTTCTGAGCTTTTCAGAGCAAAAGGGCTGCCACAGTGGTGAGATGGGGGTGTGGAGTTTCTTTGAGCAGAGTAAAGGGCTACTGCTTGTTAGAGTCAGAAGTGGCAGCTGCTCTGGGGGGACATATGGGGCACAATGAAGGGGGCAGAATTCCTGGGTCTCGCATCTCAGTGTGTGTGTATGTGTCCATAGTTCTACCACTGGTATTTCAGTGTCCTCTGAAGAAACCGAGGGATTAAAAGTTGTCATTCAGTTCCCTGTCTTTGGCTGCCTGAGTAGCCCTACCTCAAAAATGTCCATCGTAATCTCAAAGCCCTTTGCTGGCCTCCTGCAGTAATCCCTGCTCATCATATATCACATTCTATGGCGCCACTATTTCTTTTAATTGATGTGTAATTGACATGCAATATGATATTGGTTTCAGGTGTACAACATAGGTGACAATTATGCACATTATGAAATGCTCACTGTGATAAGTGTAGTCACCATCTGTCACCATACAAAGTTGTTAAAATATTACAGACTATATTCCCTATGCTGTACTTTCATTCCTATGACTTATTATTTCATAAGTACAAGTTTGTACCTCTTTATCCCCTTCATCTCTCACCCCCTCACCCCCCTCCACTAAGGCAACCACCAATTTGTTTTGTGTTTATGAGTCTGTTTCTGTTTTGTTTGTTTATTTTTTTAGGTTCCACATATAAATGAAATCCTATAGTACTTATCTTTGTCTGACTTAACTCACATAGCATAATAACCTCTAGGTTCATCTGTGTTGTGGCAGATGACAAGATTTTATTCTTTTGTTTGGCTGAATGATACTCCATTGTGTATATGGACTACCTCTTCTTTATCCAGTCATCTATTGATGGACGCTTAGGTTGCTTCCCTATCTTTACGGTGTTTTGGTTTTCAGATCTCTCCCCTCAGTCCGTGAGCATGGATGGAGGGCATGTAACATTCCTGGCACTGTGTTGAGATGTGAGGATACAAAGAAGACTGATATATGGTCCTGGGCCCCAGAGAGTTGACAGAACTTAGGGTGATAGAGACCTTTAACGAAACAAAATGGGGCAGCACTGTGTAATGGGATATGATAGAAGCATCTTAGTTTGTCTTTCTCCCAAAGCAGGCTGTGTAGCAAGGATTTGTGTGCAAGTAGTTTATTTGGGGAGTGATCCCAGGAAACACTGGTAGAAAAGCTCAGGGAATTGAGGCAGGAAATGGAAGAAAGCTGATCAATGGTGTGTTTTTAAGCTAGTTACTACCATAGGCAACCAGGGTCAGTCTCCCTGTGGAGCTCTGGAAGGTGGCATAAAACACACCTCGTTCTCCCCACAAACGGGCCACGCAGCTGGACCAGTTGGCCATCAGACCCCTCTTCCTCACTGTGTGAAGGCTGCCTCAAGGGGCCTTAATTCCCTAGTGCTACTCTTGAGCACCAGGTGAAATGTGCTCCAGTGAGCAGATAGCCAGCCCCAGGCAGAGCCCCACGTGTTCAGAGTAAGCAGCCATCCATGGAGGGGGTGAAGGCCAAGGAGATGTGGGCGGGGCTCAGCAGCACCTGCTCTGCTCAAAGCAGCATGCTGGGCTTGCAGTGAGGATCCCTGGGGAGAATGAGCCGTTCATAGTGTAGGTGATCAACAGAGACTTGATTTAGAAGATTTTGCCAGGCTGGAGCAAAGGCACGGAGTGTTTGGAAGAATGTAGCTAGTTCAATGTGGTGTGTGCGAGGGTGATGGCAGAGACCGTCAAGTGTGGAAGAGCCAGTCCTAAGAGCTGGCAAGGGTTCTGGGAGGCCCATATGATATGCCAGGCTACATTCCAGAGTCTGCTGGAGAGGCAGAACCACAGAAGGGCTTTAAGAAGCCTTGTGACCTGGGCACATTTACTTTTTGGAAAGCTCAGTGTGGCTTTGGCAGGCAGAACAGGTGTCTGCTCCTGCGGGTTTGTGTCTATTTCTTGTTGCTGTGAGCATCACCTTAGCAGTGGCAATTCATTTGCATCCAGTTCACTGTTTTCCCAACACTCCCATAGTCAGCCTTAAAGACGGGTAGTGTTCCTCTTTGGGGATCTGGGTCGCAGCCCTATGGGGCCCCTTCTCCAGGTTTCCAGGTCTGACAGCTGCTTCCCTTTGTTGCCCCGCATCCCCCGGCAGCCGCTGATTCTCTGTTATTTCACCATCCCATGTTCTTTCAGATTCATTCAAACTCATTTCAGCGATATCACCCCTCATTCCCCGCTTTACCTCTGCTGAAGGAACTGGGGTGCCTTGTCTGTCTGCCTGGACCCTGACTCATGCAGGGAGGCACAGACAGTGCGGTTCATGGGGAGTGTGCTTAGCTTGGAGACCATGAGTTTACAGTCCACCCACTTGTTTGATTTTCCCCAAAGCTCTCAATAGCCAGGACGTGGGCACGGAGCAGGCACACGCTTGGGCTGATGTGTTCATGGGGTTTGAAGAGGAAGATGTTCAAGAGGGCACATAAGCATCAGAGGCAGGTGGACCAGATAAGAGCAGCAGTAGCAGCAACAATGATAATAATAACTACAGTAATAATTTTGTGTTTCCTGTGTGCCAGGCAGTGTTTTAAGTAGCTTATATATGCCATTCAGTGAACCTCATGATAGGAGATAGGTCAAAATTATTGTCCATTTTGCCGTTGAGAACACCAAGGCACCAAGAGCCTAAGTAATGTGCCCAAGGCCAAAGAGCTCGTAAGGGGCAAAGTTGATATTGGAAGCTGGGCAGTCTGCCCTCATGGTTGGGGTTCATCATCACAGTAAGGGGTGACTTTTCTGTCCTAAGGAAGGATGACTCAATGTCTTCGTGACAGTCTGCACTTGGCTGTGGGGTTTCAGAGATGATGACGCATTTCCAAGAAGCCCTCAAAGATGAGACTGAGGAGAAAGCCAGAAGCCATGGCATGGGCTCTTGGAGGCATGGAGCTCCCCTTTTGCAAAGGCACAGATGGAAATGAGATGGAGGAGCTGAGAGTTTATCATTCTCTGAAAGCTTAATTAGGTCATTGGTGAGGACAGAGTATTAAAAAAAAAAATCAGCTAAACACCTGGGGGATTTAATTCCCTTATTCCTGTTCCTTAGTCTTAGAATAAATGAAGCCTTTTCCTAGTTACAAAAATGATGTTGAAAAATGATTGATTGTCCTAATGAGGAAAGAGAACAGCTGCCTGAACAGCAGATGTAACTTTTATAATCATTTCCTCTTCAGTGGTTTTCTCCCTAATGACCCCAGCACTGATGATAGTATTTAAGAAGGAGGGTGTGTGATGGGCAGAGACCGGGAATGATCAGGATGCTTGGGCAGAGAGGAAACTGGCTGGCTCAAGTTCCTCATGATTGGCTGCATTTCTAACAAGCCCAAACTTGTGGCTGTTCTTCAGGCCGGTTAAAGGTGACAGAACCAGAGTTTGTGGCAACACCAGGTCCCAGGATTAAGGGCCAGAACTGGCAGGAAAGCCATGCACAGTTGATCGAACTTCACTAAGGCTCTACAGTGAACCTCCATGCAGAGAGGAGCATCCCCACTAGGGGGCATTTAGCACCAAGTCTGAAAAGGAATGGAGATGTGGTAGGATAGGCAGCAGAGTGTGGTAGTTAGGAGCATGGGCCCTGGTGACAAAGTCTGCATTCAAAGCCTGACTCTACCACTTACCAGCTGTGTGACCATGGGCAAGTTAATTAACCTCCAGGCCTCACTTTCTAGCTGTGTGACCTTGAGCATGTTTTTTTTTTAACTTCTCTCTGCCTTGGTTTCTAGCTGTATGATTTTCCCCCCTTTTTTAAAAATTAAAGTATAATTGATATACAATCTTATATTAGTTTCTAGTATACAACACAGTGGTTCAACACTTACCCACATTATTAAATCCTTACCCCCTCTAGTGCAGTTACTATCTGTCAACATAGGAAGATGTTACAGAATCAATTGGCTATATTATCCATGCTGTACTACCGTTCCTGTGACCAACTTATACAATGATGGAGAATTTTTGTGCTCCTTTATCCCCCTCCCACCCACCCCAACCCCTTTCCCACGGTAACCACCAGTCCCTTCTCAGTGTCTGTGAATCTACTGCTGTTTTGTTCATTCTGTTTCATTTTGTTTTTATATTCCACAAATAAATGAAATCATATGGTATTTGTCTTTCTCTCCCTGGCTTATCACTGAGCATAATGCCCTCTCGGTCCATCCATGTTGTTGCAAATGGCAGGATTTCTCTTTTTATGGCTGAATAATATTCCTTTGTGTATATGTGCCACCTCTTCTTTATCCATTCACGTATTTATGGACACTTAGGTTGCTTCTATTGTGAGAGCCAGAGAAACTCCATTTTAGAAAAAAGCCATCCTAAAGAAAGAGGCCTCACCCCCGACCTAATACTTAAGAAACTTTGTTCCAGTGACCTTCCTCCTAGATAGTTCCCCTAGCAATGCTCCTGCTCTTTGAAGATAACATACCTTACCTACTACGTCAGCCAGCAGCTTGGCGACAGCTGGACTCTACCAGTCAGAAAGCTTGCATCCTTCATTTACATGAACGGACCTCAGTGAGAACTAACGACCACCCACCTGACCATAGATAACATACTTTGCAAGTTACATCATTATAGTCAGTCCAGCCGAACTTAGCCAATAACAACTGTTTAACTTCCAAAATCCCCAATCAACTTATGCCAAATTATAATCCCCTCTTCCTGAACCTGTAATGCATAAAAACCCTGCCCACCCTGGGCTCAGGGCTCTCACTTTGGAACTGCTGCATCGGTGACAGGTGTGGGTCCGAGCTCGAGCTTGAAATAAATGACCCTTTTGTGTTTGCATCGGAATTGGCTCCTTGGTGGTCTTTCGGGATCTCACAACTTGGGCACAACACTATAACTTGTCTCGTTGTATGATCTTAAGAAGTTTCTTGACCTCTCTGTCTTGGTTTCAAACTTTGTGACCTTGGGCGAGTGTACTAATCTCTGTGCCTCAGTTTCTAGCTGTGTGACATTGAACAAAATTTTTCATCTCTCTGTGCCTCAGTTTCCTAATCTGTAAGATAAGGATGATAAGAATACCTATCTCATGATGCCATTGAGGGGAATAAAGAAGTAAATGTTTGTAAAGCACTCAGAACAGTGCCTGGCATATAGTAAGTCTATTTGTATGTTTCATAAGTAACATGAATGGCTTGCCATTGGCAAAACCATGAGCCAGCCAAGTTTTTCTGCCATCTGCAAAAGTGTGATTCAGCAAAGTTAGTCTTCAATGCCCTCCAGGTTATGAGACCTCTTTCTCTATCCCTTTACCTTGGTGGCATGAGGACCTCCAATCCCATTGTTGTTTTATTCTGCACAAATATTCCACTCAAATCTCAGGAGGGGCTGAAAACCCCAATTCCTGGTGAGATGCTTGTGGCTGATCAGCTCCATCATGCTGCTCTCTCAGCCCTGAAATCATGGGCCTTGTGTGGCCTTTCATGCACTGGCCTGAAGTGGTGGCCTCAGTGCCACTTGGTGCCCATTTTAAAGATGGGCTTTGTCTGGACCATCCTGGGGCTCCTTCCCACAGCTCAGAAATGCTGAGCATTCAGTTCTCCAGGCTGGGACCCCACATCCACCCTACCACATCCTGTTTGGGCACTCCCGAAATTGTACGCCTAAAGCTGTTGTCCACTTGGCCTGTGTCCTAGCCACTGTTGGCTCTGGACATGTGGGCCAGACCTGCTTGTTAATAACTCTTGTCCACATAACACAAGAGCTGTCCCAAAATTTGGTTTGGTTCAAGTAGACATAAATAGCCCTAATGTTAAAGAGCAAAGTTTCTTTTGGTTTTCAAAGCATTTGTCTTCATTTCTTTTGGCCTCATGATATCTCCATTTTTTTGGAAGTAGGAAAAATCAGGTTTGGTTGCACATACTAGGAAACCTAGTGGCTTTAAAATATGGAAAGTTAATTGGCCCCCCAAAAAGAATAGCCCAGTGATAGGGCAATGATCAGCCCTGGTTCCATCAAGACTCTTGACTTATTTTCTCTTGAGAATGTCTCAGCTCCCTTCCATGGGGTGGTTTGAGTCTCAGGCTGGTAGAGGGCCCTGCAGCACACCTGCAACTCACACCCGCACCTCAAAACACCCGAGGAAGACAGGAATCATCTTTCCTGGTGGATTTCTTTGAATAAATGCCCCCAAAGTGTCCTCCAGTGCTTCCTTGCCCTGAATTTGGCCATATGCCCATCTCTGAATAATCCTGGAGGCTGGGAGAATACCACATGCCAACTGGCTTAGGCCTGGGGGTCTGTCAAAGGGACTGTGCTTCCATTTCACCCAGTTAGCCCCACCAGTGATACTGGGTATGGATCAGCTTCCTTTCACAGGTTGGGGGAAGGTGAAAAGGGAGGAAAGACACCTAAACAAAAGTTCATGGTATTGTCAGGAAGTGGGCATTTTCAGGATGCTGGATAGATAACTGGGCAATCAGCCTCCACGATTGCTTCCACCAATTCTTGCTGGTTGGTATTCAGACTTCCGCACACTGGAAGGGCTGACTTGTGTCACCAAAACTCTATTGCAGAAGTCACAGTGTGTGACTTCTGAGGCTAGGTCATAAAAAGCATTGGGGCCTCTGCCTTGGATTATTCCCTGTGGGGAAGCCAGCAGCCAGGCCATGAGAACACCTCTGTAGCTCTTTGCAGGGGCCCATAGAGAGGACCTGAGGACAATAGCCTGTGCCTTTTTGCCAGCCACGAGTGTAAGCCATCCTGGAGGTGAGTCCTGATCCAGCCCTAGTCAAGCTGACATGTTAAAGCGACCTAGTAAGAGCCCCTGGGCCAGAACCACCCAGCTGAGAAGCTCCCGAATTCCTGAATGTCCGAAAACCCTGAGAGATAATAAATGATTCTTGGTTCAAGCTACTAAGCTTTGGAGTGATTTGTCACACAGCATCACACAGCTGGAACAGTGACCTTCAGTGGAAACTGTACCATTTTGTTTTTTAGGTCCAAGGGGCTTCCCTCCTGTCTTTCTTTTTCTTGCTAAATAAATGGAAGTGAAATGAGTGCTTTTAAAAGAATTCTCTACCTTTACTCTCTGTTACTTCCACTACTTCACTGAGTATGCAGCTACCAACCAAAGATGTTTTCTGAGGAATTTCACCTGAGTTCTTCAAAAATGGAGAATTTCCAAGTTGGGCCACAGACAAGACTGATAGGGAAAGCCTGAGTAACAAAGTGGGAAGCTTACCAGGCCCAGCCGGTTGGCTGACTCAGTGTTAATCCTTAATGCAAACAGGCCCCACTAAGTTGGGAAAAAAGACATTCAACTTTACAAATAATCAACATAGAATTTCTCCCTGGAAATATGGTAAAGCTACAAAGAATATAACATTTCATTTACTTTTTCCCTGATTATAAAGGTAAAATTTTTTATTATAGAAAACGTGGGGGCTAAATGCTGAAAAGAAGAAAGAAGAAACTAGAAACCACCCATACTCTCACTACAGAGACTACTATTAACGTTTCTTCATTGTTTCCCCCCTGCTTTCACTATAAAATCACGATAGGAGCTGTAGTTTTATATCCTACTTTTCCCATTATGTTCTGAGCATTCTCATGTGGTTAAATATTCCTTGAAAACAATGTTCTCTAACGGATGTTTAAGGTTTCCTTAAATAACTGTGCCACCATTTATTTAGCCATTCCTCCAGGTTATTCCCAATGTTTCCTATTATAGACAAGGCTGAAGGGACAATTCTTGTACATTCATCATTACCCAGTTTTCTCATTATCTCCTTAGTATAATTCCTAGAACTAGAATTGTTGGGTTAACTTTATGGTGATTTTCTAAGGCCATTGATCCGTATTGCCAAACTACCCTTCAGAAAGTCTTACTGATTCCGAGTGCTTGAACAAGGCTATGAGAGGCTTCATGTCACTGCACATTTGTCAAAACAGAGAGGTACAATTTCTAGATTATTACCAATTTTAAAGGTGAAAATAGTACCTTGTTTTATTAGCATTCCCTTATTAGTTGGAAGCTGAACATTCTTTCACACATTTATTAACCATTTGTATTTCTTGTTTTGTGAAGGTCTATCATAACCTTCACCTATTTTTTTTCCATTAAGATTTCCTCTTTTAAAGGAAACTGATATTTAAAAATATCTAGATAAATAACATTAAATCTAATGCAGCTATTTTCCCTGCTTACTCATGTGCCTTTTTATTTTACTTAGGGTGTTTTTAGATGATCATATTGATTTCTTTCTCTGTTTTCATACTTAGAAAGTTTATTACCATGTCAATATGATTTAAGCAGTTTTTAAATTTGTTTCTCTTGTAATCATTAACCCATCAAGAATTTATTATGTGATATGGTGTGAGGTAAGAATCTAGCTTTTGGGCTTTTTCTTTTTCTGGTTTAGTCAACTAGTTGACCTGCGAGAGTTATTTAAAACCCCTTTAGTTCACCACTGAGAATTATGATGACTTCTGTTATATGCCAGATTGGTATGTATATTTGTCTAGCACAGTTTGCTATAGTTTTGGGTAGGGTACATGTAGATACAAATAAGGCATCACTTCTTTTAATATTCAGTGTGTTAACAAGGACTGACCAGACTCTGCTAGACTCCATGTTCCCTATGGAACAGAAGTGGAAGGGTGCTCTACCAGCCGGTGACATGGCACCCGTAGTTCTCTCTGTGGAGGCCTACAAGCTGGACGGCCTATGAACTTCTGGAGTTACTGGGCGATTTTGCTTGGGACTGCTATTACAGGATAGAGGTACTGCACATCTTGCTAAACTGGGGCAGGGGGAATTGGATAGGGGAGAATGATAGTCATTATATCAAGATAACAAAAGTCTTGTTCAAAAACTTGATAAGAAGTGAAGTCTTTATAACATAACCCTTGTGATAGAATCTGCTGTGTCTCCCAAACAGTTGAGGAAGGTGATTTAAGACACCTATTACCTCCATAGTAAGTTTTTAGTGTTGGTGATTCAGGATTTTTTGGAAGCAAGCACCTTGTACAACTTACTGGGTAAGTTAGGGAGATTCTAGCTGCTGTAACAAATATGCCTCCTCATTTTAGTGGCTTCACACAATAGAGTTTATTTCTTGCCCTCAGCTGCCCAAGGGGAGTTCCTAGTCAGCAGATAGTGTTCTGCATAGTCATTCAGGACTCAGGCTCCTTCCATCTTGTGTCTCTGCTGTCCCCTAGGGCATCGGACTCCACTGCTCAATCCTTTGCATGCAGCTAGCAGCCAAGTAGAAGAAAAGAAGATAGATGGAGAAGGCACCCCAGCTTCCTAACCACCCAGGCTCAGAAGGGGCATACATCATTTCTAAAACTAGCTAAATAGCTCCAAACTAAATGCTGGAACTAAAATACTTGACTAAGAAGTCATTTCCTAACAACAATTCTATGTGGAAAGGAATGAATGACTTTTGTTGTACAATTAGCTGTGTTTGTCACATTTACTAACTAAGAAAATTTTTAGATAATGTAACTCATGGGGTTGATGAGGCATTGGTATAACAGAGTTTCTCAACCTCAGCACTATTTACATTTTGTATTGAATAATTCATTGTTGTGGGGGCCTGTCCTGTGCATTTTAAGGTGTTTAGCAGCATCTCTGGTCTCTACTCACTAGGTGCTAGTAGCATTCCCCCTAGTTGTTATTGTTTTCTATTTGTTGCCCTTGTTCTTTGTTTTTATTGTTTTTGTCTTCTCTGGTTTTAATTGAGCATTTTATATGATTCCATTTTCTCTCCTCTCTTAGTATATCAATTATACTTTTTTTTAAACTTATATTCTGTGGCTGCTCTAGAGTTTTCAATATACATTTCCAACTACTCCAAGTCCACTTTCAAGTAACACTATACTGCTTCATGGGTAGTGCAAAGTACCCTTTAACAGTGTTCACAATTTGTCCTCCATCCCCTATGACATTACTGCCATTCACTTCACTTATCCATAGTTACATTTACCAAATACATTGTTTCTACTATTATTTTGAACAAACTGTTATCTGTTAGATCGATTAACAATTAGAAAAATAAAAGGTTTTACTTTACCTTTATTTATTCCTTCTCTGGCACTCTTCCTTTCTTTATGTCCTTCTGAGTTTCTAACCTATATTGTTTTCCTTCTCTCTGAACTCTTTTAATATTTCTTGCAAGACAGAGCTACTGGCAACAAATTCCCTTAATTTTTTCTTTGTCTGATACAGTCTTTATTTCTCCTTCACGTTTGAAGGATAATTTTAGGGAAACAGAATTCTAGGTTGGTGGGTTTTTTCTTCCAACACTTTAGATATTTCACTCCATTCTCTTGTTTGCATGGGTTCTGAAGAAAGTCTGATGTAATTCTTATCTTTGTTCCTCTATAGATAAGGTGTTTTTTCCTTTGTCTTCTTTCAATATTTTCTTTGTGTTTTGACTTTCTGCTTTGACATGGATAGTCTGTTCTATCTGTTCATTCTTTTTTCTCTTTGCATTTCAGCTTTAGATGTTTCTGTTAACATAACCTTAAGCTCACTGATTCCCTTCTCAGCCTTGTCTGATCTGTTGCTGAGCCTTTCAAAGGCATTCTTCATTTCTGTTATAGTGTTTTTGATTTCCAGTATTTCCTTTTGATTCTTAAAATTTCCATCTCTCTCTCTGTTTACATTATCCATCTGCTTTTGCATGTTGTCCTTTTCTTTTTCCTTTAGAGCCCTTGGTATATTAATCATAGTTGTTTAAAACTCCCAGTTTAATAATTACAAATCCTCTGTCATGTCTGAGTCTGGTTCTGATGCTTGATTTATCTCTTCAGACTGTGATTTTTGCCTTTTGGCATTCCTTGTAATTTTAAAGTCAGACGTGATATAATGGGTAAGAGGAACTGAAGTAAATAGGCCTTTAGGGTGAGGTTTTGTGTTTTATCTGGATAGAAGTTAGACAGTATTTACTGTATGCCTTAGCTGTCAATGTCAAAGGCTAAAATTTCCTCTGCTGTGCTTATTTTTGTATTTCCTGTTGTCTTTGGGTTTCCCTAGAGACTTCTTCTTAAATAAAATCCGAGATGTGCCAATCTTTTCAGTTGTAGTCCTCTGTTTTACAGGAACACTTCTGATCTGGTGGTAAGGTGTGTGGAGGGGTGGGGCACATTCTATAATTCTGTGATTAGGTCTTAGTCTCTTAGTGAAGTTGTGCCCCTGAGCTATGACCTTCACAAGCACTTTTCATTCTCCCCCCAACCTGAGATGAGATAGGAAGGCTAGAGGGAGCTGCAGTTGGGTATTTCCCTTCTCCTAGGTCAGTTAGGCTCTAATAAAACCCTAATCAGTTAGGCTCTGGCAAAAGAGTTTTTCTTGAAGGTAGGCCTTAAGAACAAGAGTGCTTTGGGCATATTTCAAAATGGCCAGTGTCCCCCTCCTCCTGCTGGAAGCACAAGGAGATTTCCCCCCTCAGTCTTAACTGTGAGAACCTGATAGGGCTCCTAGAGGTAAGTTCACAGAAGTGTGGGCCCTCTTAAGGCTGAGTCCCCCTGGCATCTTTAGTTTGCAAACTTGTCCATACTTCTACACCCCTAGAATTTTATCAATTAAAGTTTAGGTTTTCCTACTATGCTACTGGTTCCAGTGGTGGTTTCTGCTCCTGATAGTAAGCTGTTGTTCTCTTTATCTGTCTTTCTAAATTTTGGGATTTGCCCTATGACCTAAATTCACTGATGGAACAAAGGAGATGTTGATTTTCAGTTTCATTAGCTTTTTTCTTATTGTCAGGGTGTGAGTGATGACTTCCAAGCTCCTTACATGCAAGACCAAAAACCAGAAATTTACCATCCCCCAAGTAGTGACAACCACAAATGTGTCCAAATAGCCAAGCATCTTCTTGGCAGAGGATTCAGAATCACCTCAGTTGTGAGTCATTGTTGTTATACTATGTAGAATACTGTGTATGATGATATATAACAGTATGTAATTATATGTTCAATGTAAATAGAATTAGGTGAGTGAGACTTCTTGGAGGTTTTGGTGGGAGAGAACATGGGTTTCTCTTGGTGTGTGACATAGGGGCTGTGGCAGAGATTGGCTAGATGCTCAGCAAACCCATTTGCTCTTTCTGGGCACTCAGTTAACTGGATTTTAGAGCCCCCTTGTATCAAGGTGTAGGGCCATATAACAGGTTTTGGCTAATTGAATATGGGTGACAATGATGTACATCACTTCTAGTCTTGGCTCCTAAACCATCCCATGTGATCCCCTGTATTCTCTCATTTTATTCTGTAGCCATTCAGAGGGTGCAGTGGAGGACCCCAAGCATCTAGAGGGTGACAGGCTTAAAGGTCAGTGGAGCCTGGACCCCTGAATCACTGCTTGAATAGAAGCCACCTGGGAGAGCCTCTCAACTAGAACACCCACACTGGAGTTTGTGTGAGGGGGAAATAATCTCTGTTAGAATTTGGAATTTATTTATTACTTCAGCATAGCCTAGCTTAACTGAACTAATTCAAGGGCTCAGAACATTTGATATTAAAGAACAGGGTGACTCTAGAAGACTTTGGAAGGCTTGAGGAAATACAGGGGAAGACATTAGTTAATGCTTATCACTTAACAAAATGCATTTATTTCCATTACTTAAAATTATGTGTTATAAATAATTATAATTTCAAAAAAGTCAGCAAAATGGCCAAGTCCATCAGCAGTCCTCAGTTCTGCAGGGTCTCCCTGAGGCTCCAGGCTCTCAGACAGACACCTAAGAGTCAAGGTACCTAGAAGGTGGGACATACCCTACTTCTCCATACTCTGATTCTAATAACTGCTGACCAATACATTCTTCTCCAAGGTGGAAGATAGAAGAAATTTTCCATTTTGGTTGGTTTGATAGTAGTTGAAGAAAGCAATTAAGGGACTCATTTAGCTCTGCAGATAATAAATCAAGTCAACTGTATGGCAGATGTTAGAGGGAGGCCAAACATCCAGATGTTTAATCCTTCCCATTAATTAAAGAAAAGATCCAGTGGAGTGTAAAGGGTTAGAGGCCACTAGGTTAAATTAATCCATGGTTTTTCTTAGGCTCATAAGGGAATTTGAAGTTGCTGCCTTTAAAAATACTGCATTGCACTGTTTACATATTTTATGTGGGAAGTGGCAGGTTTTAATTTTAACTGCACACCACCTTCTCAATTGTTCCCTGAACAGAGTAGAAACTTAGAGAAGATTACATGGAGGAAAGAACGATAATAAAATTGGGGACTGAGATGAGTTTAAAGTTCAGACAAAGTGCGTTCCATAGCTGGTGCATTCTATAGTCTATGCACATTTTATCAGGAAAACTATATGGTCTTTTCCAATGTTTTCGACTGTTTGAATAGACTCAGAGCAAGGAAAATCCATTCTAGAAGAAAAAAATTGGTAGACTCCTGATATGCACAAAGAGATAGCTCTAGGGTTTTCAGAATTTCTTTCCATCTGACATAAATCCTTTAAGAAAAAAAAAGGATTGGTCTTGTGCTCTGGGTTTCTTGGTTTTGTGCTTTGGAATAGAACACGCCTTTTATTTAAACCGTGTGAAGAAATGTTAAGCGACAAATCACAGATAAATTTAAATCTTCAGCCATGAAAATAAGGCTGAAAGTAAGGACATCCATGTCCCTTTTTATTGGTCATGTTCCTCTGTGTACCGCATCATAAATTCAGGTACTCGGTGTCCAGCTGAGACCTTTCTCCAAATACTCGCCAGCATTTGTTGTTCTTAGTCTTTTGGATGCTGGCCAATTGTAACTGGTGTGAGGTGATATCTCATTGTGATTTTAATTTGCATTTCCCTGATAATTAACAATGTGGAGCATCTTTTCATGTGCCTGTTGGCCATCTGAATTTCTTCTTTGAATTGTCTGTTCATATCCTCTGTCCATTTTTTAATCAGGGTATTTGCTTTTTTGTTATTGAGGTGTGCGAGTTCTTTATATATTTTGGATGTTAACCCCTTGTCAGTTATGTCATTTACAAATATATTCTCCCACACTGTAGGTGCCTTTTTGTTCTGCTGATGGTGTCCTTTGCTGTACAGAAGCTTTTTAGCTTGATGTATTCCCATTTTCTCATTTTTGCTTTTGTTTCCCTTGCCCAAGAAGTACATTTGGGAAAAGTTGATCATGTTTATATTCAGATTTTTGCCTATGTTGTCTCCTAAGAATTTTATGGTTTCATGACTTATGTTCAGGACTTTGATCCATTTCAAGTGTCCTTTTGTGTGTGGGGTTAGACAATAATCCAGTTTCATTCTCTTGCAAGTAGCTGTCCAGTTTTATGAACACCAGTTGTTGAAGAGGCTGTCATTTCCCCATTGTATATCCATGGCTCCTTTATAGTATATTAGTTGACCACATATGCTTGGATTTATATATGGGCTCTCTAATCTGTTCCATTGGTCTATGGCTCTGTTCTTGTGCCAGTACGAAATTGTCTTGATTACTGTGGCTTTGTACTAGAGCTTGAGGTTGAGGAGCGTAATCCCCCCTGCTTAATTCTTCCTTCTCAGGATTGCTTTGGCTATTCAGGGTCTTTTGTAGTTCCATATGAATTTTAGAACCACTTGCTCTAATTCACTGAAGAATGCTGTTGGCATTTTGATAGGGATTGCATTGAATCTGTAGATTGCATTAGGCAGGACAGCCATTTTGAAAATATTAATTCTTCCTATCCATGAGCATGGGATGTATTTCCATTTATTGGTATCTTCTTTAATTTCACTCATGAGTGTCTTATAGTTTTCAGGGTAGAGTTCTTTCACTTCCTTTGTTAGGTTTATTCCAAGGTATTTTATTCTTTATGATGCAGTTGTGAATGGAATTGTTTTCCTGATTTCTCTTTCTGTTAGTTCATCGTTAGTGTATAGGAAAGCAACAGATTTCTGTGTGTTAATTTTGTATCCTGCAACTTTGCTGAATTCAGATATTAGTTCTAGTAGTTTTGGAGTGGAGTCTTTAGGGTTTTTTTATGTACAATATCATGTCATCTGCAAACAGTGGCAGTTTAACTTCTTCTTTCCCAATTTGGATGCCTTTTATTTCTTTGTGTTGTCTGATTGCCGTGGCTAGGACCTCTACAACTATGTTGAATAAAAGTGGGGAGAGTGGGCATCCTTGTCTTGTTCCCATTCTTAAAGGAAAAGCTTTCAGCTTCTCGCTGTTAAGTATGATGTTGGCTATGGGTTTGTCATATATGGCCTTTATTATGTTGAGGTACTTGCCCTCTATACCCATTTTGTTGAGAGTTTTTATCATGAATGGATGTTGAATTTTGTCAAAGGCTTTTTCAGCATCTATGGAGATGATCATGTGGTTTTTTTTCTTTCTTCTTGTTGATGTGGTGGATGACGTTGATGGATTTTCAAATGTTATACCATCCTTGCATCCCTGGAATAAATCCTACTTGATCATGATGATAATCTTTTTGATGTGTTTTTGAATTCGGTTTTTTAATATTTTGTTGAGTATTTTTGCATCTATGTTCATCAGGAATATTGGTCTGTAATTTTCTTTTTTTGTGGTGTCTTTGCCTGGTTTTGATGTTAGAGTGATGTTGGCCTTGTAGAATGAGTTTCAGAGTATTCCCTCCTCTTCTACTTTTAGGAAAATTAAGGAGAATGGGTGTTAGGCCTTCACTAAATGTTTGATAAAATTCAGCAGTGAAGCCATCTGGTCCAGGACTTTTGTTCTCAGGTAGTTTTTGATTACCAGTTCAGTTTCGTTGCTGTAATTGGTCTGTTCAGATTTTTTATTTCTTCTTGGGTCAGCATTGGAAGGTTGTGTTTTTCTAGAAAGTTGTCCATTTCTTCTAGGTTTTCCAGTTTGTTAGCATATAATTTTTCACAGTATTTTCTAATAATTATTTGTATTTCTGTAGTGTCTGCAGTGATCTTTTCCTTTTTCATTTCTGATTCTGTTTATGTGTGTAGACTCTTTTTTTCTTAATAAGTCTGGCTAGGGGTTTATCGATTTTTTTAATTTTCTTGAAGAACCAGCTCCTACTTTCTTTCATTGATACTTTCTATTGTTTTATTCTTCTTGATTTTATTTCTGCTCTAATCTTTATTATGTCCCACCTTCTACTGACTTTGGACCTCATTTGTTCTTCTTTTTCTAGTCTCATTAATTGTGAGTTTAGACTGTTCATATGGGATTGTTCTTCTTTCCTGAGGTAGGCCTGCATTGCAATATACTTCCCTCCTGGCACGGTCTTTGCTGCATCCCACAGACTTTGTGGTGTTGAATTATTGTTTTCATTTGTCTCCATGTATTGCTTAATCTCTGTTTTTATTTGCTCATTAATCCACTGATTATTTAGGTGCATGTTGTTAAGCCACCATGTGTTTGTGGGCTTTTTCATTTTCTTTGTGTAATTCATTTCTAGTTTCATACCTTTGTGGTCTGAGAAGCTCATAGGTACAATTTCAATCCTTTTGAATTTACTGAGGCTTTTTTTGTGACCTAGTGTATGATGTGTTCTTCAAAATGTTCCATGTGCACTTGAGAAGAATGTGTATCCTGCTGCTTTTGGGTTAAGTGGTCTGTAGATGTCCATTAGTTCCATCTGTTCTAATATGTTGTTCAGTGCCTCTGTCTCCTTACTTATTTTCTGTCTGGTTGATCTGTCCTTTGGAGTGAATGGTGTGTTGAAGTCTCCTAAAATGAATGCATTGTATTCTTTTTCCACCTTTAATTCTGTTAGTATTTGTTTCACATACATAGGTGCTCCTGTGTTGGGTGCATAGATATTTGTAATGGTTATATCCTCTTGTTGGACTGACCCCTTTATCATTATGTAATGTCCTTCTTTGTCTCTTGTGACTTTGTTTTGAAGTCTATTTTGTCTGATACAAGTACTGCAACTCCTGCTTTTCTCTCCCTATTAGTTGCATGAAATTTCTTTCTCCATCCCTTCACTTTTAGTCTGTGTATGTCTTTGGGTTTGAAGTGAGTCTCTTGGAGGCAGCATATAGACTGGTCTTGTTTTTTTATCCATTCAGTGACTCAATGTCTTTTGATTGGTGCATTCAGACCATTTACATTTAGGGTGATTATCGATAGGTATGTACTTATTGCTATTGCAGAATTTAGATTCGTGGTTACCAAAGGTTCATAGGTAATTCCCTTACTATCTAACAATCTAATTTAACTCACTTAGTATGCTATTACAAACACAATCTAAAGGTTCCTTTTTTTTTTCTCCTCCCTTTTCTTCCTACTCCATTCTTTATATATTAGGTATCATATTCTGTACTCTTTGTCTATCCCTTGACTGTGTTTGGGGTAGTTGATTTAATTTTGCATTTGCTTAGTAATTAATTGTTCTACTTTCTTTACTGTGGTTGTATTACCTCTGGTGACAGCTATTTAACCTTAGGAACATTTCCATCTATAGCATTCCCTCCAAAATAGACTGTAGAGATGGTTTGTGGGATGTAAATTCTCTTAGCTTTTGCTTATCTGGAAATTGTTTAATCCCTTCTTCAGATTTAAATGATAATCTTGCCAGATAGAGTATTCTTGGTTCGAGGCCCTCCTGTTTCATTGCATTAAGTATATCATGCCACTCCCTTCTGGCCTGTAAGGTTTGTGTTGAGAAGTCTGATGATAGCCTGATGGGTTTTCCTTTGTATGTGATCTTTTTTCTGTCTCTGGCTGCTTTTAATAGTATGTCCTTATCCTTGATCTTTTCCATTTTATTTATTATATATCTTGGGGCTGTCTTCCTTGGGTCCCTTGTGTTGGGAGATAATTGCACCTCCATGGCTTGAGAGACTATCTCCATCCCCAGATTGGGGAAGTTTTCAGCAATTATCTTCTCAAAGACACTTTCTATCCCTTTTTCTCTTTCTTCTTCTTCTGGGACCCCTATAATATGAACATTGTTCCGTTTGGACTGGTCACACAGTTCTCTCAATATTCTTTCATTCCTAGAAATCCTTATTTCTCTCTGTGCCTCTGCTTCTTTGTATTCCTGTTCTCTAATTTCTATTTCATTTATCCTCTCCTCTACCATATCTGATGTGCTTTTAAATCCCTTCATTGTATTCTGTAATGTTGGATCTCCGTCCTGAATTTGTTCCTGATTTCCTGAATATTTTTCTCTATCTCTATGAGTATGTTTATGATTTTTATTTTGAAACCTCTTTCAGGAATGTTGATGAAATCAGTTTCACTTAGTCCTTTTTCTGGAGTTTGTGGGATTTTGGTTTGGTCCAGGTTCCTTGAACATTTCATATTTGTATGTGGCGCCCTCTACTGCCCAGGAGCTGTACTCTGTGGAGCTACTCAGCCCCTGGAGCAATGTCGGGGTTCATGGGGGAGCCTTGTTGGTGCCTGGTGGGAGGAAAGAGCTGTTTCCTGCTTTCCAGCTGCTGTGCCTCTCTCCACTGCCAGAACCAGTGAGCCAAACACACAGGTGTAAACCTTTGTGGTTTGAGTTAGTAGCTGCCATAGGTGGGCGCCCCTTTGCCTGTCCTGACACCAGGGAAGGCACTGTTGGTTTTCCAGCTGGTGCTGGCAGGCTGGCAGGAAGTTGCAGCAGGCTGCATATCATGGTGGGAGGCCTCGGAGCTGCGCAGCCAGTGAAGCTCCTGCTGGACAATGTTATCCACCTATCCTTTGTCCTGAGCAGCAAGATCTGTGCAATCCTTGCCCCTTTAGCAGCCCTCTTGCTGTTAGGAAATCTCTCAGACTTCCTGCCTTTCTTTTGTACCAGAGTAGCCGTATGTGGATCCTTGTTTTCCACAAGTGGCTGGAATTTCAGCCTCTCCAAGTATTCCACCTGTCTTAGCTTTCCAACCCCATTGATCTCCAGAGCACTGTGTAATGTAGGTTTGTGCTCCTAGAGCAGATCTCCAGGCCTGCGTATTCTGTAGTCCTAGGCTTGCACCCCCTCCCTGCTGTGTTTCTCTTCCTCCCGCCAGTGATCTGGGGTGGGGGAAGTGCTTGAGTCCTGCGATATCACGGCTTTTGTATGTTACCCTGTTCTGTGAGGTCTGCTCTGTTACCCAGGTTTATGCAGTCTTGCACAGCTTTCTTTCCTGTTGCTCTTTCAATATTTGTTGTATTAATTATATTTTCATATTATATATGGTTTGGGGAGGAGGTCTCTGTCACACCTCTCACACCGATTTCAAGATCATGTATCTTATTCAGAATTTGTTTTATATTGATTTCCTGTTGAGATGATAGTAGGCTGAATAAAATATTTTATTAAAATGAATTCCACCAGTTTCTTTTGTGTTTTTCTTTGATGTGGCAATTAGGGAATTTAAAAGTTCCTGTGTGGCTTGCATTTATGGCTCATACTATATTTTTATAGCACTGGTCTCAGTGGTGGCAGGGGCGTGTTCTTAAACTCATGCAGGGGCTCTCTGAATTTTATCACCTTTTGAGGCTCTTCCTCTAACCTCTGCTGTATGAGTGGTTGCTCACCATGTACCCTGTATTCAGAAGCTGCCAACGAGGCTGATATATGTCGGAGCTCGCAGGTAGTCAGTAAGAGGCCATGGCATTATGGTGGTGACAGGTAAAGAAGTGTAGTGGAGATCCCTTTTGACCTAGCACCCCTGAATACCTTTCTTATATTTGGAGAATGCCCCACAGTGGGAGAAAGATCCTCACTCCCAACCTCCTTTGCGGCTAGAGATTAGGGCTCAGCCAGTTAAATATATACTGACTGGCCAGTGTGTGGTGTGGACGCAGCCAGTGTAGTAACCCATGAGGCTGATGGTGGCAGCACCAGCTCTTAGCAACAGCAAGGGAGAGGTTCAATGTTAGTGGGTGGGTGGTGCCAGCAATCGTGATGCTGCCAGGAGCTGGCAAGGGTGTCTCTACCGGACCAGTCCCTTGTGAATTTTGTGGCATTGATGTTTATTGAATAGCCTCTAAACTGGTTCTCCTGTCTTTCAGAGATTCTCTACATCCTTCATATTTTCCTAGCTAGAATGTATTCTGCTGTTTACAACTAAAATCCTGGCTGATGTACAGAGATTTCTATACTTGCAGCATAGTCGTCCCCAATACCCAAATGGTGCTTTAAGCAGCCAGTGACTCTTGCTTGAAGCCCTACTTTGTGTTCGACATGGTAGTAGCAGCTGGAGGGATTCAGAAAAGTATGAGGCTTGGTTGCCTTGTTCTAGTAACTCACACAAGTGATGTGTGGTGATTGGCATCCTGGTGCCAAGGTCTTCCCCAGAGCAGATGAGGACAGGTTCTGATTCCTCTCTAGCTTAGAGCTACATTTAACTCTTCAATTTGAATTCTCTAATATAACAAGCTGCCTGCCCTCTTTCCTGGCATCTGTCCTCAAATCAGCCCTGAGACCTAGGCTGTTCTGGATACACACACACAAAAATCCCACTTACATCACTGCCTCTAAGTGAGTTCACCAGTCTACTTCCTGCCCTCAGGAATTAAAATGATGTAAAATGTGTTCCACATTATACACCTACAGTTCTGCAATCATTAACTCTGATGTTTGGGTTCCCCCAAAAGTAGACTCAGGTAACGATTGAGGTGCAAGTGGCTGATGCCAGGAAAGACAGGGAAGGAGCAAGGAAAAGAAGGTGTGTTGGTGAGTAGGTTGCTGCTTCGGGCAACTGTGCTCATCCTGCCAAGGATTCTCTGAGAGATAGTGTAAGACATAACTCAGAACTATCCTGCCAGGGGGTGAGGAAGCTGGGGTATTGATCCACCAGCTCCCAGCCCTCACTGTTTGAGAGTTAGCTCCCGAACATGTCCCGTTTACCCTGCATGGACAGAAGGCTCCTGTGGGCAGATAAAGTCTTCAGGCAGAGACACTCAGGTCCTTGAGGCTGGAATCTGCCAGTGTGTGCAGGAACTATCCACTGAAGCTGTGGGTGACTATTTGGTGGGCCAAGGGGTTACTGGCCGGGCACCACCAGCTGCATTGGTTAGTTACATCCAGTTAATAAAATTTCCCCATGAATTCATTCTTGCCTTCAGCATGTATTCATGAAGCACCCAGTATGCTCCCAGTGTCTGTTTTGGCATGGCAGTATAGCAGCGAGCGACCAGCTGCATAACCCTTCCTAAAAAGCTTATTGTAGTGACTATTCTCAGGAGTATTGAATTCTACCAGTCCCAAGTGCGTAACCGATTTTCAATAACAGAGGCATTTGTTTAACACTAGTTCTTTGATATTGCACTAATTGGATAAAATATGACTCTGTTCTTTTTCTTAGTTAAGAAGGCCCAATTTCAAAGAACATTAATTAGAGCTTGAAGTGTTCCTAAAGGTGACTTAACTGAGGCATACAAGTTGCACTAACTTTCCCAAACACGCATAGCAGAGTCAGGAGTAAAACCAGGCTTCTTCATGTATTTCTGCAATAGCACCACTTGGCCTGGGACTCGCTGTTTTTCTAAAACAAAAACCAAAACGTGTTTTGAGTCCATCCTTATACAAAATGGTAGGAATGTAAAGTGGTACAAAGTTTCTGTAAGACAGTTGACAATAAGCATTAAGAGCTTTAGAAGTAAATGTTCCCATTGACATGGTAATGCAGCTCTTAGGATTTCTCCTAAAAAAAAAACTGGAAATTGCAAAAGGTTTATATGCAAAGACTACTAATTTACTTATTCAAAAAGCATGTTTTTAAAGAACATTTAACAGTATGGGGAAATACAATATTTGGTGAAGAGATGAACATATATAACTTCATGGATTGGATGGTCTCATATTTCAGAAAGATCCATGGAGAAGAAGATATACAGCAAAGCAGCAGTTATATTGAGGTGGTGGGACAGCATGGAGTGTTTGTTCTTTCTTATATAATTGTGTTTTCTGCAATTGACATGGGTTCCTTTTACAAGCATTTTGATCAGTGCTGGGGAAGTATTCAGCAGATATGTGTGTGTGTCTTGGTGTTGGAAAAAGTCGTACTGTTTAAAACTCATCTTCCAACCTTCCGATGTCTTCCCAGTGTACCTACAAGGGAGGGCTTGTTGTGAAATGCCTTTCCTGGAGAGCCTGCTTCCCTTCTGCAGCTCTGTCTCCTCTCACGAGCAAACTGGCTGACTCCCTTGTATGCCTGTAACTGTGGCTGCGGGTCCCATGTCTGCATCCGGCTCATGTATTTATTTGTGCTTCATGCTTTGTATTCCTTTGTTTCCTTCCTCCGTGTCAGCTCCCACTCCACAGTGTTTCTTTCAGTTCCTCTTACAGAGGCAGAATCCCATGGTGCTGTGTGCAGCCTTTCTCCCCCTGCCATTTCAGCAGTGAAGTCTGATGGGGACTTCATCTCATCTTACCTGCTGTGTCTTGCTTTAAGAACTGCCTTTGGGATTAGACACTTGCCATGAAGATGAAAGAGAGTGAGCTGTGAACTAAATGTATCACCTTTGGACTTTCCAGAGACTCCAACTCAGCCAGACACCATGGGAGCTCACAGCCCCCTATGGCAACACTTGCCGAAATGTGTGCTCCCTTCCAAAGCAACTGAAGAACACAGACTCCCTTCTTTCCCCCAAACAAGGCTGTTGTTCTTATCTCCAGGTTGCTACCATGTGGGAATGTCATGGTGTGAGAAAATATCAACACCCAAAATGCAGATTGCACTTGTTTTCTATCAACTATGAAGGGGCCATTAATCATTCTCCATCCTCCCATCTTTCCCGTCTTTATTACAGAGGAACTGTTCTTGTAATTTGTGAGGCGTATCTGTGGGTGGTGCCTGACCTTTGGCATTGTCCATGTGGTCTGATGGGAATGGCCTAGAGTCTCCTAGCATCAGCCTGGAGAGTTCAAGGACATCAGAGGAAGCCCCATGGCAAGGTGCAGCCAAGCAAAAGGAAGCGAAGATGTTGGAATGGGAGCAGCGTGAGGCTGGCCCCCTTAGGCCTGGGGGTGATGCATTCTTGCTTCTTTGCTGACTGAAGCTCTGAAAGCATTTGCTTTTTTTTTTTTCTTTGTCTCTGGCTCAGCTGAGTAAAGAATGCTGTCTGGGCAACATTCATTAGAAAACCTCTGCTCAGAGGGGTACTATTATTCTTTTTGGAAAACCTGCACTATTTATCTGGTGCTGTTGTACTTCAAGCCCAGGAGGGATATCATGCCATATCTATAGGGGTGCAGTGCTGGAAACAAAAACCCTTTAGGTATTTAAACAGAAAGGTCTTGAATTCAGCGAATCATGTGCTTACCATATTGTTGGAAGGGATGGACAAACAGGAATGATTGCCAGAATATCACAGAACTGACTAACCCAAAGAAATCCTACCTCTGTCACAGAAGGTCGGGAGTCAGAGGCTACCACTGGAATACACCCTCAAGGGACCTGGAAGTCACCATTGGTACACCTCTTGATACTCCAGAGGTACAAATTAAACATTAGAAATCAACTTCAAAAACATTCTACCTCTCTGCTCAAGGGCAGAAAAGCAGCAATCAGATGGTCTCTGCCTCATGTCTGCCTTCCCATTGGTGAAAGCTGTTCAAGTATGGAAGCCTAGCTGCAAGGGAGTCTGAGAAGTATAGGATTTAGCTTTCTAGATTTATTAGTACAGTAAGAAACAATGGAAAAAGTGTGAATGGATGCCCAGTGCCAACAGACTATATCCAACACACGCACATCATAAAATGGCACTGGTCTGAGCATGCAGCAGGCCCAGTTGGGGGCGCCTGATTTCCAACAGGGTCTGAGGCAAGAAAAAAATGGGAAAAACACAAGATGTGGTGGAGTCTCTTCAGAGAAGAGAGATGGTAGAATCCATCCCAGAATAATCCCTGGTCTTATTTTAGCAACATGCAAGGAGATAAGGGGACTGTACCCTGGCTGGGGATATGGCTTGGCTTTCGGCACATGAGAACTGCTTATATTCCGTATTAAGGGCAGACAGCACAGTTACCTGGGACTTCAATTAGGTGGGAGGTGGAGTAGGTCAGAAATAAAGGAAAAGAGATGACGAGGGGGTCAGGTTTCTGGCGGCTATAACTCCCTGGCATGAAAAGAGCTGTGGGATGGGTTTAGGGAGAGGCACAGCACGAATCCCCAAGCCCTGATGACCCAGGCAGAATGAGGCCAGATGATGGGATGGGCTCTTTGGGCTCAAGAAAACAAATGGGAGATTGTGGGAGATTGGCTTCTCAGCTCCACCTCTACATCCCTCCCTGTGTCCATGCCCTTTCCTTGCAACCTTGCATTATCTCTTATAAAAGGAAAACCAGGCTTCCCTGCCCTTTTGGGGCTTGGCCTTGAGACTTGCTTTGGACAGTGGAGTGGGGGAAGAAACAACACAAGTCTAGTTTTGAGCCAAATCCTTAAGAGGCCTCAGATGTTTCTATTTCCCGCTCTCATGCTTTTGCCATCCTCATAAGAGGAGCGCCCCCTGCATGGCTACTGCTTATTCAGCCTGGGCCCAAGAATTAACCTGTGTGGAAGAGACTAGAGCCTAGCCCATTGCAAGGAACCAATCCCAGCTGGATCTACAGCTTGAAGGAGGGCCTCATAGCTGAACTCAAGCTAGTTCATCTGAGCCTCAGGCAACCTAATGGTGTATGAGAAATAAATGCTTATTGTAAGCAAACACTGACATTTTTGTGATTTTTGTTTGCAGCAATAGCTGACTGATACAGGGACTGTTGCTAAATGCCAAGGGATTTATCATTCCCAGGTATTTCAATGAAGAGTATCAGGAGAGCATCTACAAATCTCAGACTGGCATGTGCAAGTTCTGAAGAATGGCGGAATAACCCAGTGTGTCTGGGTGACCTTTGGAGACCACTGGGATGGAGCCAGATCAGGGCAGTAACTGACACCCAACTCACAGCCCATCTTCTCCAGGTAGGCTTCCCTAAATGGCCAAGTCCACAGAGAGCTCTTCATTCTCTACTCTCCTCATTTATTGCCTGTATTTCTTAAGCTCTGATAATATGCCATCACATTTACGGTAACTTAGTTTCAAATTTCTGCAGACAAATGGTCTGACCTCATGTATTTTTATCTAACCACATGTCTGTATTTTGTCCATGTGGATATAATGAGCGGTTTGGCCAAGCATCTTGTTGAGATCCACATGCATTATGTTTAAAGCAGTGGTTTTTGAGATTCCATCACTTCTGGACTATCTTCCCGAGATTTGTCCATTTCCATGTACAAGTAGGCAACAGGGCCTAGGGGGTGAGAGATTGTAGGCAGGCTGAGGCTCTGACTGGCTGTGACTCATAAAGGACTGGAGAATGCTGGGAGAAGGGAAGAGGCTTGGAAGGAGCTGTGTAGGGGAGAAGGGCAGGCTGCACGAGGCAGGGGCCTGGGCTGGGGTCAAAGTGCAGTGGTGGTTTTTAAAGAAAGTGCTGTGAAGTGAGAGAGTTCAGGGCAGGCTGTCTGGATTGTGCCACTTCACATGTGGAGTATTTCGAGCTAAGGCAGTCAAGGCTCAACAGACTCAAGAAGAGCGTCTTACCTCTCCCTTACCTGCCTACAAGAAGTTAGGGGGGGTCTGTAGCAGGAAGAGAGCTATTACCAGAGAGAACTTTTTACATCAGAAGGACTTACCTGCTTGGCATGGCAAACATTTGTTGACCAAATGTGCTCTTCCCCTCTTCCTGTGAATTCTCTTCTGCCCCTTTGAAGCCCAAGGCCCCTTCCCCTTTCTCCTTAGCTCACGATGGCATGTAAGGAGTCAGGGAGCCTCATATCTTTGGGGTTCCTGTACATACAAAATTAAATTTGTTGTGTTCTCCTCTTAACCTATGTCAGCTTAATTACTTGACCAGCCAGAGAACATAGAAGAGAAGGGAAAGCTTTGCCCTCTGCAGAAGGAAGCCACTGGAGGGCAGTGTTGAGGACCAGGAGGGACACTGGAAGGGGTAGGGATGGGTTGCTGCAGGGGAAGGGTGCAGAGTGAGTGCTGAGGAGTCTCCCAGAAGCACAGGGTGAAGAGCAGATGGTGGAGGAGAAGCAGGCAGGGTAAATATGGGGCAGGTGAAGTCAGTAGACCATCATTGTGTCATGTAAACTCATCTTGTTTTACGTAAGAAGAGATGTCTGTGTACCTCACTGTATGCAACTTTGGTTTGAGTCAATGATCTTCCAAATCTTTTTTGCTTGCATATCCCCTAAAAGAATTATGAAAAATGACATAAACCCTCACACTTTTAAAGTTGATATTTAAAATCATTCATAAAGTTAAATATTATAGTAATATTATAATAGCCAGTGTATTGTACATATCAATATTTTAAAATAAAGCTCTTATATGGTATACATACTGAAATAGAAGTATCATTATGCTATAACAGCCACCATAATCCATTTTAAAAGTGGAAGACAAGCTCCTTAAGTGTCAGAAGTTTTACATCACTCCTTTTGCTCCATGGAATTATATTTCCATTTCGCTTCCCCACAGAATTTTACCCTGATGGAATGTATTTTTATGCTTGACAGTCTTCTATTGATCACCCTATCATACATGTCAGCAACAAAAAATGTATGTACATTTATTTAAAATTTGTTTCCTATAGCTATAAATAGTAAATAATTATTTAATATAAGGAATAACATTTTATTGGAAAAGCATCTCTTAATGAGACGGATGAAGTAGTGATGGTAGGTCATGATCCCTCTATTAGAGGAAACTTGGCCAACACTAGTATCTTGAGTTGTCCCTTCCTTTAGCATCTTGGAGATTTTTACACTCCAGGGCAATGTGCCTTGGTAAGCTTCAGAACCTTGGGTACCTGGACTTCTATGTACCATGTGTGCTAAGACAATGATTATGGTAGCTGATATCACTGTAAATCGAAGATGTCCTTTGCTTATTTCCTGGGTATCACAGAAGCCTCCCAGAACTTTGTGTGACTCCAGGGCAGGGGAGGGAACCTAATAATGTCAAAAATTGGACTTCCTGTTACAAGCATGATGAAATGGGTACTTAAAGCCTGATTTACTTTGAATCAAAGAATACAAGGAAATGGGGTATTTCTGGTATAGTTGAATTGCTGACATTAAGATTCATGCCTGCTATGTGGGAAAAAGGGAGAGGGCATGGATTGGGTGATCATCAAGGATGAGGTTGACTATCTGTTCTCACCATCACTTAGCAATGGTTGACCTTGGTCATCTGCATCTCACTGCCCATGTCTACAGTAGGGTTGAAATCTGTCCTGTTCATCATCCTGTATAATTGTGAGGCTCGTATGAGATCAAACCTTGCTTATGACATCACTTTGTAAGCACTCAAGAATGCTTTCTTATTTTCATTTATTTGTAAAATTTTTACTTGGAAATAATTATGGAGTTGCAAGAAGTTGCAAAGATGTGTACAGAAAGGTCCCGTGCATCCTACACTCCACCTCCACCATCCGTGCTTAACTATAGTACCATATCGCACAAAGCAGAGGACTGACTACCGTATGATCATGGCCTAACTACAGAACAATATCAAAGCTTATTCTGATGTCACCAGTTCGACTTGTACTTGTGTGTGTGTGGAGCTTCATGAAATTTCACCTCATGTGTAGCTTCGTGTAATTGCCCTCACGATATCATGGTATGGAATTCTTCCATCACCATCAAGCTTTCTTGTGCTGCCTCTTTGTAGCCATAATACGATCCCTTGTAATCCCTTGCCCATGGCAGCCACTGTGTTCTCCACTCTATAGTTTTGTTATTTCAAGAATGTTGTATACATCAAATCACGGTATGTAGTGTTTTGAGACTGGCTTTTTCACTCAGCATAATCCCCTGGAGATGCATTGGAGAAGATGCATGTATCAATAGTTCATTCCTCTTGTTGCTGAGTAGTGGTCCACAGTATGGATGCACCACAGTTTGTTTAACCATTCACCTATTTAAATACCTTTGGGTTGCTTCCCATCTTTGGCTGTTGTGAATAGAGCTGCTGTGAACATTTGCATACAGATTTTGGAGCAAATCCAAGTTTCTGTTCCTCTGGGATTTGTGCAGTTCTGGGTTGTACGGTAAACGCATATCTAGGTTCATAAGAAACTGCCGAACTGTTTTCCAGAGTGGTTATACCATGTTACATTTCCACCAGTAATGTATGAGGGATCAGTTTTCTCTGTATCCTCACCAGCATTTAGTGTTTTCACTCTTTTATTTTAGACATTTCAGTAGGTGTGCAATGATACCTGATTGTGGTTTTAATTCTTATTTCTCTAATGGCTAATGGTGTTGAACATCCTTACATGTGCATATATGTCATCTGTAAATTCTCCTTGTTGAAATGTCTGGACATGTTTCACCCATTTTCTAATTGGATTTTTTTTTAATATTGAATTGTGAAAGTTCTTTATATATTGTAGATATAGATCTTTTGTTGGATATATGGTTTGCAAATATTTTCTCTGAGTCTGTACTTTGTCTTTTCATCCTCTTAACAGAGTCTTTTACAGAACAAAAGTTTTTAATTTTATGACATCCGCTTTATACATTTTTTGTTTTATGGATTATGCTTTTGTTGCCAAGTCTACAAACTCTTTTTCTAGGCCTATATCCCAAAGATTTTCTCCTCCAAGTATTTTTCTAAACGTTTTATAGCTTTCTGCTTTTACATTTAAGTCCATGGTCCATTTTGAGTTAATTTTTGTTTGTGGTGTGAAATTTAGGTTGAGGTTCACTTTTTTTCTGCCTGTGGATGTCCCATTTCTCCCGTACCTGTGTGGAAAGGTTTATCTTTACCCCATTGAATTGTTTCTGCAAATTTGTCAAAAATTAGTTGGGCAGGTTTGTATGGCTCTATTTTTGGGTACTTTATTCTGTTTCATTGATCTATGTGTCTGTTCCTCTGCCAATATCACACTGTCTTGATCACTAGCTGTTTAGTAAATCTTAAAATCAGGGTAAGTGATTCCTCCCATTTAATTCTTTCTAAAAATTGTTGTAGCTAACTTTCATCCTTTGCCTTTTCCTATACACTTTAGAATAGTCTTGTCTGTGTCTACAAAAAAACCTTGCTGGGATTTTGATAGTAAGCCTATAGATTTCAGTTTGTGGAGAATTGACATCTTTCTATGTTTAGTCTTCTAATCTATGAGCATGATATGTCTCTCCATTTCTTTAGGTCTTCTTTGATTTTTTTATCAGCATTTTGTAATTTTCAGGGTACAAATCCTGAACATGTATTTCTAAGCTCATACCTAAGTATTTCATTTTCTTTGCAGTGAGTGTAAATGGTATTACGTTTTTAATTTTGGTCTCCGTGTGTTTATTGTTAGTTTATATAAATGGTGTGATCAGTTTTGTGTGCCTGTCTTGTATCTGCAACCATATTGTATTCACTTATTAGTTTTAGGAGATTTTTCTGTAGATTCTTTGGAATTTTCCGTTTAGACAGTCATGTCGTCTGCAAACAGGGACTGGTTTTCTATCTTTATTTCTAAGCTGTATGCATTTTATTTCCTCTTCTTGTCTTATTATGCTTGCTGTGACTCCCAGGACTGTGTTGAATAAGAACGGTGAGAGAGGATATCCTTGTTTTGTGCCTAACCTTAGAGGGAAAGCTTTCTGTCTTTCACCATTTTGTACGATGTTAGTTGTAGGTTTTTGGTAGATGATCTTTTTCAAGTTGATGACCTCTCCCTCCATTCCTAATTTTTTGGCTTTTTAAAAAAATTTTAGTATGAATAGATGTTTTCAAGAACTTTAAAAATGTTAGTTATTTTAGTATTTTCAAAATGAGTTTAATTGACATCTTGGCTCTGCATCAAGTTCTGGCAATATGGGGACATGTCATTCTCCTTGTCAGCTCTGTCTCTCCTAGGTGAACTGGGAGGCCACAGGGAGGCCAGGACATCTTGGGTGGGACTGAGGAAAAGTGGACGGTTGAGATTGCAGGGCCCTGCCAAAGGGGGTCTGCTACCCAGTCATCCAGCTGAAATCAGAGTGCTGAAAGGGTTATTAGTTTCCTAGGCCTGCTGTAACAAATTATCACAAACTGGGGGGCTTAACACAACACAGATTTATTCCCTTAGGCTCTGGAGGCCAGAAGTGTGAAATCACGGTGTCAGCAGGGCTGGGTTTCTTCTGGAGGCTTCAGTGGAGAATCTGTTTTCGTGCCCTTTCTGGCTTCTAGAGGTGGCCTGCACTCCTTTGCTTGGACTGTCTTCCTCCATCTGCACCATTCCACCCTCTGGTTCCATTGCCACATCTCCTTTTTTCTCTTGGAGCTTCAGTCTCTTGCCTCCTTCTCATAACGACTATTGTGATCGCACTGGTTCCACCAGGAGAATCTCCTCAAGGTCCTTAGCTGAATCACATCTGCAAAGTCCCTGTTGTCATGTAAGGTGACAGAGTCACAGGTTCCAGGGATTAGGATGTGGACAGCGTTTGAGGGAGGGGGCATCAGTCAGCCTAGCACAGAAGGTGACTGTGGACATTATGATGAGGCATTCTAATGAGCAGGGCTCTGGAGTCAGACAGACCATGGGTTAAATTCTCACTCCAGCTTTATAAGCTGTGTGACTTCCAGTGGATTCTCCATCTGGCTAAACCTTTGTTCATCTGCAAAACTGCAGCCCCTTCTTTGGTAGAGATGCCAGATGCACATCACACATATATACAACCCTTCTAGAGTATGCAGTTATGACTGAAAAGCAACTTCCCAGGGAGGGACTACATTTCCCAGTACCATTTGCATCTAGGTGAGGCCAGTATGACTGCTAGTGGAATGGGAGTGGAAGTGATATGTGTCACTTCTTGGCTGAGGTACCCATGAAGAAGGGGTGTATTTTCCACACTCTCCTCTCCCACCTGCTGGCTCCTTGTTGACTCCCAGATGATCTTGGAAGCCTAGTGATGAAGATAGTAAAGCTTCCATTAGCCTGGGTTCCTCACTAACTGGTACAGCAGAGTCCCTCCTCCTGCTACTGCCAAAATGGATGCCTGTGTGGGACTATAATGTGAGCCAGGAATGCATTTCTATTATGATAAGCTACTGAAATTATAGGTTTATTCATTACAGCAGCTAGCATTATCTTAAGCAATACATCTCTACCTTGCAGGCTGTTATTATCCCCTGGGACTATAAAATGAAATTGTGTGTGTAAAGCCCACATCAAGGGACTAAGGGACTTACAGGTTGGAAAGTCATGAATTTTTCTGCCAAGAGCAGTGGTTCTCAAACTTGAGTGTGCGTCAGAATCCCACAGGGCTTGTCAAAACACAGATGCAAGACCTCACTTCAGTAGTTTCTGATTTGGGAGGGGGCCTGCTGCCACACTGAACCTCTCCCCAGGCTTATCTCTTTTGCCTGTCTTTTCTGCTTGACTGTGACCTCCGCGAACTGGCAGTTTCATCCCAGAAGTAGCATAGTACTGGGCAAATAAAAGCCCCCCAATCAATACTGAAGGAAGGAAAAAGGAACAAATTGGCAGTCTTTGTCTCCAAGGACTGAGTTAGAGCCAACGTTTCAGTTAAAGGGTTTGACCGATTGCCTCATTCCTAAATAGCCTTGATTGGGGGTCCTTTGTTCCTCCAGGGTCTTGTTAAGGTGAGGAGGAGTTGCAGCAATAGAAGCCGGTGCTCTTGTCTGCCAAGTAGGTTTTCACTTTTCACTTTCGCTGTTACCTCTTCGGAACAGCTCCTGGGATTGGTGAAAGAGTTTGCATCCCGGAAAGTATATCCATTCTCCTATCGGCAAAATTTATTTTGCCTGTGCATTCTGGGGGTTTAATCTGTTGACCCGGCCCGCAGATCAGCAAACGTAAAATCCCCGGCCGTGGGATTCTCCAACTGGGACCTAAGGAGGGGGTGCGCGAATGAGAGACAGAAGACAGAGAGAATAGAGACAAGACAGGCTTTCTGATCAAGTCTCATTTATTAGCAGAAAAGGCAGGGAATATATAGCATTTGAAGGGGCGTGGTAGGGAGTGGCTTCTTCTGGTTGGTTGCCCATTATGATAATGAGGTGACCTACAAAATCCAATCACACACCGAGTTGTGCACATGTGCAGTTGTCTCTGACGTAAGCAACGGACGGAGTGGGAACACATAGGGGGAAACTGTGGCCGGAAACTGACCAAGAAGAAGTAAACAACAAAATGGAGTCCTATTGTTCTTGTGCCACATGGCTCCCAACAATCTGTGAATGAATGCGTTCCCTTGATCACGCTGGAGGATTTCATTTCAGAGAGCTGCTGGCCTCTTGAGGAAGCACATGGACGGTGTTTCCTCTCAGTGGGGCTTCCCTGCAGACCCTCAGGGAGAGGGCTCGCAGCACTCAGTGGTCACAGTGCTGGGGCCCGTGCGGGAGCTGAGGAGGTAGCCTTCTCCTGATATCATGGGGAGTGAGGGGCAGTGAGGCTCAGAAGCAGCTATTAAAGAGCCAATGTTAGCTGGAAAAGAGGGAGAGGGGTTGCAAGGAGAGGAACTCTGTGTACTTGGTAATTTTGCCTCTGGCAGGCTCTGAATTCTCTCTCTGTGAAGGAAGAAGTTCAGTGTTAGCAATTCCAAAGGGCCCCTCTGATTTCAGCAGCTGAAAGTGAGCCTGGGGCCAGGCAGATGGCAGCTTGGGGCAGGAGGCTACATGCTTTCCTCCAGGCTGGTGGCTGCAGGCCCCGAGGGGGGAGGCCAGAGGGCCAGGAGGAGGCAGGAGGCTGACTGCATCGGGGTAGTCAGCTCATGCTCGGCCCCTGCTCACAAACCCTCCCAGAATCCCGACAAGACTGGGCAGCCTTTCCCTGATCACCGCCCACTTGGGTCACCCTTAGAGGCCTGAGCTATATCCAATTTCAATTTCTTGGGTTAATTTATACTCCACTATAAACAAGCTCTTGTAAAAGCTGAGAACCAGCAAGGATAAAGAAACTGTTTTTTCCATTGCAGTCTTTCTTCTGATTGGTAGTGAGTGAGTTTTTCAATAACTGAGATCCTAAATTTTGCCCTCGGGGAATGTGGAGAGTGGGGACCGGGGAGGAAGGAGGTGAGGGGCTTGGCTCTGTTGGGGGTCTGCACTTGTATTGAAGCAGGGGTAGGGGTATGTTGTGCCCCACTTTACCCCCGGGGACCTGGAGTTCGACCGTAATTCACAGCACCTTGCAGTGTGGGAAAATGTAAACATGCCTATGTGGCCAGCCTAGGCCTCTCAAACTCAAGTTGATTGCTGCCTAAATCCCTGGCTCCACCAAGGTCTCACTGTAGAGCTATTCTCTAACTGAGGTTTTTAATTTTACTTTGGGTATTTGGGGAGATGTGGTGTTTTATGTGGTAATTTTCTGAGAGCTCAATTTTCCCTATTTCAGAGCATTGGTGACAGCGTAGTTGGGCTCCTGTATGGCTTTTCTCCAGGAATCATCTACACTGCTAAGAGGAGCCTCATCCTGTATCATCTCCACCTCTCTGTGTTTTGTTTTGATTTTCTCATTTTTTTTTTTTTAATAATTTATTTTATTTTAGTATCATTAACCTACAATTACATTGTTTATTTTTTTTCTTTGTTCTTATACTCCACATATGAGTGAGATCATTTGGTACTTGTCTTTTTCGGCCTGGCTTATTTCACTGAGCATAATACCCTCTAGCTCCATCCATGTTGTTGCAAATGGTAGGATTTGTTTCTTTCTTATTGCTGCGTAATATTCCATTGTGTATATGTACCACATCTTCTTAATCCATTCATCTACTGATGGGCACTTAGGTTGCTTCCATTTCTTGGCTATTGTAAATAGTGCTGCAATAAACATAGGGGTGCATGTGTCTTTCTCAAACTGGGTTGCTGCATTCTTGGGGTAAATTCCTAGGAGTGGGATTCCTGGGTCAAATGGTATTTCTATTTTGAGTTTTTTGAGGAACCTCCATACTGCTTTCCACAATGGTTGAACTAATTTGCATTCCCACCAGCAATGTAGGAGGGTTCCCCTCTCTCCACATCCTCGCCAACATTTGTTGTTGTTTGTGTTTTGGATGTTGGCCATCCTCACTGGTGTGAGGTGATATCTCATTGTGGTTTTAATCTGCATTTCTCTGATGATTAGCGATGTGGAGCATTTTTTCATGTGCCTGTTGGCCATCTGAATTTCTTCTTTAGAGAAGTGTCTATTCATGTCCTGTGCCCAGATTTTCTCATTTTTATTCTAAAACTTTCACAATTGCTTTTCCTGCTCTGGGTTTTGAATACCAGGCGGCCAAAGATTTAGTTCATTTGTAGGTTTGTTTCTTTGTGTGCCCATCGAGTGTCCGCTGATGGCTTGGAATGGTGGGGGATTTGCATCTCTGTTTTAATTTCCCGGTCTTTCTTCCAGACACGGTAGTAAAATGAGAGGTTATTGAATAAGCACACATGATTTTATATATATATGTGTGTGTGTGTGTGTGTATGAATTCTGTGTTTGTGATTGCTGAGAGATTACTTAAACTTTCTCTTTTGTAGTTAAATGTAGTTTATAAATGGTCACTGTGGATTTGGCACCTTTAAAATACTCAAGCTTGAATGGAGATTTGTTTTCAGCTCTATGGAGGTATAATTGACAAAACTGTAAGATATTTCAAGTGTACATTGTGATGATGTGATATACATATACATTGTAAAAGGATTCCCCAATTTAGTTAATTAACACATCCGTCAACTCACAGATTTGTCTTTTTAAATGTTTTTTTGTGAGAACATTTAAGTTCTGCTTTCTTAGTAAATTTCAATTGTACAGCATAGTGGTTGTCAACTATAATCACCATGCTGTACATTACACCCTCAGGCTTTACTCATCTTAGAGCTGAAAGTTTGTACCCTTTACCAGCCACTCCCTATTACCCCCGGCCCCAAGACCCAGCAAGCATTTTTGTACTCTGTGTTTCTATGAGTTTGACTTTTTTAGATCCCATAGATAAGTGATACCATGAAGTATTTGTCTTTCTCTGTCTGGCTTATTTCACTTAGCATAATATCTTCAAGGTCCATCCATATTGTTACAAATGGCAGGATTCCCTTCTTTCTCATGGTTAAATAATATTCCATTGTGTGTGTGTGTGTGTATTTCACATCTCTTTTTCTTTGACTGTGCAGACATCATTTATTTAGCACCCCTGATGTTCAAAGGATAGTACTAGGTGTTATCAGGAGTCAGAGATGAATAAGCACAGGCTAGGGAGCTCACAATCTGGTGATTATGGGACACCCATAGTAACACCAATAACAATGACATCTAATATTTCTAAACATTAAAAGTGTGCCAGTATACTAAACACCATTGAATTGTGCACTTAAAAATAAGTGCCAGGCATGTCACATACATTTCTCATTTATTTATTTATTTTTAAAATTTAGATATAATTGACATCTAACATGATGTTAGATTCAGGCATACGACATAATGATTCAACATTTGTATATTTTATGCAATGACCACCGCACTAAGTCTGTAGTGCCTTGTTCTACCTGGCAGGATTCTGTAGGTAAAAGAGATGGTGCTGCCAGGTGCAAGGGAGAGGCAGCAAGCCTAACAGAGTGATGGCAGCTGGTGCTGTGCAGTTGTCCCTTTGTGGCTTCTGTAGTGGGGCTTCAAGTGGTCAGTGCCAAGAGGCGTGTATTGGGGCTGGAAACGGAATAGGCTGAGGCTAGATACCAGACGCAACAGAGAGACATGAAGGCCAAGCCAAGTCATTGGACCTTAGGTAAGTACAAACAAGCAGTGATAAGTTTCAATGTGAAGAGCAAGGTTTTGGGGACACATCTAGAATCAGTGTTGATGTGAATGGAGATGGGAGAGGAGGAATTGGTAAGGTCATCTTGGAACTGTGCTGTGCAGGTTTGGGGTTTACATGGGCTTTTGAAGGTTCTAAAAAGTCTCTGTTGGCTTTAAAGGTACAGAACTCTGAACCTGACTGAGTCATTCTATTAAACAAGGTGAGTTTAGGACCAGAGAATCGGGATTTGGTGGACTAGGGTTGGTGGCAGCTTGAAAAACCAGGAGAGGAGTGAGTTCAACATAGGCATGGAAACGGGCCACACAGCACTGAGGACAAGGCAAGGGAAACCCAGAGGCAGAGATGACGGAAGGAAACTACTACAGGGGAGCCCAGAAGCAAATGGGCCAAAGCCAGAATTCCTGGCCCACCTTGCATCAAAGGCCCTGCACCCTGAAAGTGCTGGGGCTTGCCAAATACCTGGGGTGGGGGGGGGATAAAGAGCCTGTGGGGGCTGAACTTAGAAAGCTAATTATGCACTGGGGATGACATCTGTGTGACCCTCGGCCACTCTGTGTCTCTCCTGATTCTGAAAGCGACATAGCTTATCGCCTTGCCACTCAAAGTATGGTGGGGGACCAGCAGCAGCAGCAGCACCTGGGAAATTGTCCGAAATGCAGAATCTCAGCCTCCACTCAGAAGCCCCTAGTTAGGGCTACTCCTTTGCACTGTACAGTAGAGAAGGGCTCGTTTATTGCTTAGCACCCAGACATCCGGGAGATTCAAATTTTATGTCCTTTCTGCCAACAATTGCTTACTCATGGAAGTCTCATCTGTTCCCTGGCTCTCAGGAATGACTTATTTTCTCATAGGGCAGTGGTTCTCAACCCTGGCTACCCATTAGAGTAGCTTGAGGAACTTCTTAAAATACAGAGGCCCAGGCCCCACCTGGGGTCAGTAGAATCTGACTGAGGGGCTGAGATGAAATTCTGATTCAGTTGGTCTGGGGTGGGACCCAGGCATCAGGATTTTTAGAAGTTCCTCAGGTCACCAATGTATCGCCCTGGAAGCCTGGGCACTGGGGTAAGCAGTAAGAAGAAGACACAGAGGCATGTGAAAAGGAGGAGTGCAGCATCCTGAGACCTCAGAGTGGCCAGTAGTGAAAGGGCCCTGCACCTCAAGGGTCAGGAGTTCTGTGGCAAGGGCTCAGTGCTGAGCAGTCCTCCAACAGCACCCCCCATCAAGCCACCAGCCAAGGGTTTTGGGCCCTTGTTATCCCCCAAGTGGTAGGTTGTGGACTTTGGCCGTTTGGTGGTAAAGGGGTGTGAAGGGAAAGCCTTTTCTCTGAAGCAAGGGGGACCTAATCAGAACCAGTTGAAAGCCCACCATTACTACTGTCACAAAAGATCATCTGGCTCATGGGAAGGTCACAGTCTTGCCCATTCTAGCCCCTACCAGCTCCCCCTCCTGCCTGTAGTTTGGCTGGACCCCCATTGGCTGGTTCAGCCCTTCGAGGCTAGAAGATACTTGACTGCTTGTCCGTCAGTGACCTCTGGATGAATGGCAGATCCTCCTTGTGGCCTTGACCTGATGTTGTTCGTTGGTCTCTCTGCCTTGCTTCCTGCTCTCAACATGCTGAGCCCCTGTCAGGACTTGTGCTGCTGCCTAGAACTACAACTCTGCCTTGCTTGTACTTGTCCTTTTCCCAGTTTCTTTACCTTCTTCTCTGGCATCCCAGCATATCTGGATCACATATAAAGATATATGTATGGAAACTGCAAATTGTCCTCCTGTACCTACTCTCCCTTTCTTCTGTAACAAGAAACCTCTTGACTTGTAGTTAGGTACCTTTCCCAGCCTCCCATGAAGGCAGGTGGGGCCACATGACTAAGTTCTGGAAAATGGAATATGAGCAAAAGTGATGTGCCCCTCTTCTTCCCGCTTGGTGGAATGTGGGCCTATGGATGAGCCATTTTGCAGATGGATCCAAAAGAGAGATGAAGCCTCCGCCCTTGATGGCTTCATTGAGCAGAGCCACCATACCAGTTTGGACTTCTATGTGAGTCAGAAATAAACTTCTGTCTTGTTTAGCCCATTGTCATTTGGGGCCTGTTTCCCGTGCTATTGAACTCATTTCTCATGTGAGTTTTAGTCACGTCCTAACTCTTGAGTGCCTATATGTGCTGGACACTTCTACAAGCTAGAGGTAACAACACACCAAAGCCCTGTGGTAGATGCTTATCACCACCATATATATATATATTTTTTTTTTTTTTTAAGGGGAAAAAGTGTTTCATCCTTTATTTTCAAGGAAAGTATACATATTATAAAAACAAACATTTCTTATATCAGTAAGTACAGAGCTGACATTGCAAACATTTAACCATTTTTATCATATATCTGATGATCTACAATCAAAATCGTCTTAACAGGCTATGTCTTTCACCACTTTATGAAAATCATGTTACCATATTTTAGTGACACACTCTAGCTTTAAGGTTTCCTTTTAAGTAAAAATGAGACCTAATAATTTTTAACCAAAAATGTATTATATATGCTATTGTTTGTGATAGGATCCATAAAGACTATGCTAAGACTTAGCATTTAGACATGAAACATGTCTAAAACCTCTGAAGAATACACTAGAAATAAGCAAGACATCTATAATATTTTAATCTTTCCAGGTAACACCATTTATATCAGTAACTGCAACACTGTAACTTTCAGCATTTCACATAACTAGTCAGGATATATATTTTTTTAAGAGTGGGAGTAAGAACAGAAGGACAAGAGTTACAAGTGTCAGGTTTCACAGTTCCGTTATAAAAGCTCAAAAATCAAAACTATTGTCTTCTCTGCATCAAAACTGTACCACAAACGTGAAGGCTGTTTCAGCTTTAATCCCATGACTCATCATCTACTGGATTGGGAGCTTGTAAAGAAGAAAACTCTGTTGTGTTGAAAGTGCTCTTGCCCTGGTAATTCTTTCTAGTATCAACTGAGGCAAACACATTTCCTCTTGTACTACCACTGGAGCCAGGAACATGTGCACTAAAGGCAATTTCTTCCAACCATGCAGGAACATCCTGTTGAGCATCTGACAATACTTTCACTAGAGGCTGTGCTAAACGGTTATCTGATTCAGGATCAAAAAAGGAAATAGCTCTGCCAGTATTTCCACAACGACCAGTATGTCCAATTCGATGAACATATTCATCAATGGTAGAAGGAAGATCAAAATTGATAACATGTTGAACATTTTCAATATCCAGCCCTCTGGCCGCTACTGAGGTAGCAACAAGAACTGGGCATTTTCCACAGCGAAAATCCCCTAGAGCTTGTTGTCTCTCTCGTTGCTCCCGGTCACCATGAATACTTGTTGTTGATATTTTCTCTTGACAAAGAAAAGTGGCAATAAAATCTGCTTTTTCTTAGTTTCAACAAAAATCATGGTTCTTTCATCACCTGTGTTTTGTAGAATTCCAACAAGTTTCTCTCTTTTTGAGTACTGGCAAACTTGGAGAATGGTCTGCTGAACATCTCTACATGCTCCACCCACTTGTCCAACCACAACAAACAAATAATTAGACTTTAAAAACTCCCCAGCCAACCTCTGAATTTCTTCTTGAAAAGTTGCACTAAACATAAGGGTTTGACGCTGCTCCTTTGATGGCATTCCTGGCCAGGAAATCAACTTTTTCATTTCTGGTCCAAAACCCATATGCAGCATGCGATCAGCTTCATCCAAAACTAAGTATCTGACTTGTCTGAGACCAATCTTTTCTTTGCCTATAATATCCATCAGTCTTCCAGGAGTAGCACACAATATATTACAGCCTTGCACTATCTGTCGGACTGAATGCCCAAACTGGGTTCCCCCATATATAACAACAGCTCTTACACAAGTCCCAAAAGCAAATTTTCTGGCTTCCAAATAGATCTGATTGATTAATTCTCGAGTTGGTGCTACAATAATACACTCGGGTTCTTGCAGCTCTTTAAAACGACTGGCTGTTATTCCACCAGTCATCATATGAGCCAAAATTGGCAAGAGAAAAGCCGCAGTTTTTCCAGACCCTGTTTGTGCCCAAGCCATCAAATCTCGTCCTGCTAGGATAATAGGAATACTGTATTTTTGCACAGGAGTAAGCTTAGTATAACCAGCTTTAGCAATGTTGTTATTCAGCGTCTGACAGAGATTAGCTTCTTCAAAAGTCAGAATTGCTGGTGGTGCATGTCCGAATACCTCTACAAGAATAGCATCATATTTGTCAAAGTTTATGCCTGTTTGATAATGTGCAAAGATGGAGTCCTCATCCTTAGGTGGAGGAGGTGGTATATAGGTTACTTTTGGTCCTTGAATGTCACCACTTTCTCCTCCTTCAGCTTCTGACTTCCAAAAATTCTTTCCAGAGCCTGGTATTACTTCTTCATTTAAGCCTTTGCACCACTTAATGCTGGTCTTCTAGAACCAAAAAGGCCACCAGTGTGCTGTGTCCCCTCATCCTGTTCATATTCACTATTTGGACTTCCTAGACCAAATCTTCCATGGCAACCTCGGAAACTACCTCTTCTACCTCTTCCGGATGACCCTGAAGCTTCTGAATCATGTTCATCTTGAAAGCCGCCTCTCCTGGAAAACCCTCTGTTCCATGTTTGATTATCTTCACTGCCACAATTAGACTCTCTCCAGAAATGAGAACTACCACCTTCTTCAAATTTGTTATGTGAAAAGCCTCTGTTTCCAAAACTCTTTCCAACTCCAAAACCACCCATGGTGGATGTATTCTCTCGCTTATTAAACTTGAAAGCATCTCTGTTTCCCAAACTCCTCCCAGAGGCAAATCCCCTTCTCATGAAATGATCTCTCTGAGAAGGTCCATCATCCATTTCTGGTGATGAAGCTGGAGTCCTGTTAGAAGTGTCTCCATTTGCTCCAGAAGAATATGTATCCTCTCCACGGCTTATTCTCCTGTCACCACCATATATATTTACATATGATACTTGGTCTCCAGTGTCAGTGAAAGGATCTGAGATTTCACCCAAGTCTGTGTGACCTCAGATCTCTGGCCTTCCTGTATTAAGCCTCATAGTAGTTAATACAAATTAGGTATTTTGAGTTTCTATTAAGTATATAATAGCCAGTGGAAGCCAAATGGGAAATATAGCTTTCTGAAAGGAAATCTGCGCTTTCAGAGGTGAATGAGAGCAAGGCATCTCAAGCTTGAATGTACATAGGCATCTCTTGGGGGTGATCAATACCTAGCTAAAAATGCAGGAAGACAAAAAACAGAATGGGTGAGCCCAATCTTCTTAGCCCTTGGTGTTGGCCTGAGTAGCGCATGGCTAATTTCATAGTAAAACCTTGTTTTCTGATATGTCACTTTACAGAATCTCCTGGGATGGGGTTGGTTTCAGTGGATTGATGTAGAAAGGGGTTCTCTGAGTGTGGTCCCAGGCCAGAAGCATCAGCATCACCTGGGAACTTGTTAGAACTGGGGGTTCTCAGGCCCTGCCCCAGAGCTGCTCAAAGACTGTAAGAGTGGGGCCCAGAAATCTGGGGATTTCTGCAGGGGATTCTGATGTATACTCAAGTTTGAGAAGCACTGGTGTAGGAGAAAAAGCCTGGGAAGAGGCAGTTACGGTATAATGGAGTAAAAACTTCAGCTGGAAAATGGCAAGTCTACAGTCCAATCCTAGCTGTCTCCTTGTTTCTAAATGCAGATGGAAGCACAGACTTCACGAAGGAGAATGAAGTGCAATGGTATGCTTAGTATATACTAGTTAATAGCCCAGCCTCTAGAGCACAGTCATCTGGGTTCAAATCCTGGCTCTGCATGATTAGCTTGGACAAATCACTCCTTCATCATCTGTGAAAGTGGAGATAATAATTGTGTACCTATTCTCACATTGTTACAAGGATTAAATAAGGCGAGTTTTGTAAAGCACTTAGAAGAGTGTCTGGCACTGACTAAGTGCTGTAAAAGGGTTCAGTAAATGATAACACTAATATATGCAGTACCTAGTATACATAGTGATGCTCAGAAAATATCTTGCTTAAGAAAGAAAATGGAGCCAGCTGGGATCATGGGCAGAGGGGAGTAGAAGGAGCAGTATTCCTGAAATAAGGCAAGACGCCAATGGCCTGAGACCATGAGAACTGGCCTTCTCACATGAAGCCCACCCTCCACCCCCACCCCAGGGCACCTATCCCAGCGCAGCCCAGAGGTGCGTGAGAACTGCTTGGCTGCCGTGGTGGGATTCAGCAGGCATTTGGTGGAATTTGTCCCCTGGATGGCCCAGCATCCCTACAAAACACCCATTCGGGCTTGGGATTAAGAGTGGTGGAGAGCTGGCCAGTGCAGTGGAAAGCGCCCCTGCCATCCCTCCAGGGTGGTGAGTGGATCCCAGCGGCCTCACGGGGCTTCGGACCTCAAGGAGAGGCTGGGGCTGTGTAAAATGTAACTCCTTTAGGGTTTCTATTTATTTTATCCTATTCTCATTATTATTACTTACTACTTATTTTTTAAACAATTATATTGAGGTACCCTTTACATACTATAAAATTCTGGGTACAATTGAATGACTTCTTGGTAAATTTACCAAGTTGTGCTCCCATCACCATATTCCAGTTTTAGAATGTTCCTGGCATCCCCCGTAAGATCCTTCGTGCCTGCTTCATCTTCCTACTCCCAGCCCCAGGCAGCCTCTAATCTTCTTCCTGTCTCCATACAGTTGCCTTTTCTGGACATTTCATATCAACTGGGTGGCTGCTTGCATCTGACTTCTTTCATGTAACGTCATGCCTTCAAGGGTCATTCATGTTCTGCATGTATCATTATTTCGTCCCTTTTTCTTGCTGAATAGTATTCTGTTGTTGTGGCTGTGCCGTGTTTTACCTATCCATTCACCGGTCCGTGGACATCTGGGTTGTTTCCACATCTTGGCTATTGTGAGTAGTACTGTGATGAACATTTACATGCGAATCGCCATGAATGTGTGTTTTTGTTTCTCTGAAGTAGGTACTTGGGAGTGGAATTGCTGGGTTGTAGGGTAAATTCTGTTTCCAAGTTTGAAGAAATTACTAAACTGTTTTCCATATTGGCTGTACTATTTTATATACTCAGCAGCAATGTAAGGAGGGTTCCAGTTTCTCCACATCCTTACCCATGTTTGTTATTGTCTGTTTTTTTTTTATTATAGCCATTGTAGTGGGTATGAAATAGTGTCTTATTTTAGTGTCAATTTGTATTTCTCTGGTGACAAATGATGTTGAGCATCTTTTCAGGTTTCTTGTGGCTCTTCTTTGCCAAATGTCTATTCAAATATATAGAAGTTTTGCATTTAGAAGTAGATACAAGGTAGCTACCACCTCACCCTGCCCCTGGGCACCTAGACAGGAGGACTCTTCCCAAATAAGTCCAAGTTCCCCAGACTGGTGGTAGGCTGGGGTTTCCAGGAGACTAGTTCTGGTATCAGTCACTGAAAACCTTTTCACCAGAGGATTGGGAAGCAGTTCCATAAACTAGAGGAATAATGTGTGTGTTGGTTAAAATAAATGCCTGATTTCTTTTCTGCGAATTACATTTTCCTTTCCTCCTCTTTTTTTCAAGCAAGTTAACCTTCTGTGAAAAAAACAAAACAAAACCCCACCAAGCTAAGGTTGGAGTTATTTAGCTGTTATTAAGATATGTGAATATTGTAGAAGATGGAGATTTCAGTTGTTTTCTATTTATGCCTTTGTTTTCCTTTACATTCTGAATACCTGCATTATCAAGTAAACTGGCAAATTCCAAGTGGTTTTCATTTGTGTGAATCTGATTAACAATTGATGCCACCAAGAAGAGCCCTGCCACTTTCTTGGATGAAGAATATGGATTGCACATAGAGAGTAAGAATAAATTTCTGACTACCAAGTAGCAGGGGGATCATTAGTGGAATGGCATGTAGAGCTAATGGCATGAGAGGTAATGGAGGGGAGCTAGCGTTTCCTAGAGCTTTGAAATATGGTCCTGATAGGCTCAACAGGAAAGCCTGTATTACTGAAAAGCCCAAACCATTTCTCTATGCTTGTAGAGAATCACCACAAAGTTTACATGTGAGTTGACCCTAAGTTCTGATGGTTAGGCCTTTCAGAATGGCCTGTAGCATGTTCTAGAAATGTTGCTTCCACATCTAGTCAAATAAGGGGATCAGAATGTGATGGGGAAGAGAAACTGTGATTCCAAGAACTACTGATACCAGGAGATTGCAGAGTGCCACTATTATTTGTGTCAAAGCTACCTTTAGTAGCTAACGGTGGCCACTGGTCAGTAAGAGGATGCCAGGGAGAGCCTTTGAGATGTGCTGAAAGGGAATGGAGGCCAGATTTCCTCCTTAATCCATCCCTCTTTCCCCAAAGGTGTTGAAGAATATCTTCCAAAGGGACACAAAGGAGAGAACCTCAGCCACAGGGGATTCCTACATAACTTGGTTTATTCATTTGTAAAATGAACATAATAATCATGTACTAGAGTTGATGTGACATAAAATATATGCATCATGCCAGCAGAAAGTAGGTACTCAGTAAACAGAGGCTGTTATGCTGTGTTCATACATGTTGAGTGTTTAGCTTGTAGTGAGGCAGTGCACATAGTTGGAATTTTTCTACCTGTTGATTGCTTCATTGATTGAGTCATTCCTTCAACACACATTTTTTAATACCTGTGTACTATGTAGCATTAATTATGCTGGGTATAGAGAATGCATATATATAAAATAGGATCTCTATCCCCAAGTTGTTAAAAATCTAGCTGGGAAATTAATTCTAGATGACTGTGTGAATGATGGTGACATCATCATCATTGATGATGATGAAGGTTAAATAAGGTGCCACTGGAGGACAGAAAAGGAAGTGATTGATTGTGCCTGAGATCAAGGAGGGATCAAGAGTCATGGAAGGTATTCCAAAAGAGGTGACATTTGAGCTGGGCTTTGAAGGATGGATTGTGGGGAACTGCCTTTGAATCTCAGCCTCGCCACGAGGGTGGCCGCTGAGAACTACCTTTGAATTAAATCTCAGCCACGCCAAAGATGGCCCCTGAAAACTCAGCCACGCCAAAGATGGCCGCTGAGAACTCAGCAGCGCCGCAGGAGTGGCCGCTGAAAGCCCCCTGGGGTTTAGCTGCACCCACTCCGGTCTGCTTCTTACGTCACATGCGCACAACTCTGCGTGATTGGAAAATTGAAAGTTGCCTTATTAGCATAGGTGTAACCAATCAGGAGAGACTTCACCCTATATATCCCGTGCCCTGAGCCCCAATAAACGAGTTCTTCCTTGGAGTGAACTCTCTGTCGCGTCTGATTGTCTCCGGCCAGCGGTGGAGCCTGCGGGAACGGGCGGACAGTTGGCGCTTACCTCCCTTATTCCGCCTATCGGGGCGAGCCTCTCTCCCTCCCTTCCTCCCCTCCACTGGCTCGGAGGGTCGCGGAAAGAGCTTGTAACACAAAGAGCTTGTGGTCCTGGCCGAGAGCAGGACCGGCAGGAGAGAGGCTAGAAAAACCCTCGTGTGGGGCACGTCCAAAGAGGCGTGTGAGGCATGTCCGAAGAGGCATGTGAGGAACGCAGTACGGATCAACGATCCCTTGGTTGACAGACCTAAAGTGCGGCGGAGTGAGCAGTTGGTGATTACGTGGTAAGAGCACTCCCGGGAAAATGGGAAAGGCAACTTTCTAAGGATGAACCTGCGCTTAAGGCGCTGATATGCTTAAGAGCTGAGGATTAGAACTCTCAGACTCTCAAGCTGAGAAGGTCTGGGAAAGCTTAATAAAGGTGGCTCCTTGACTTTCTGTTAGTACAGCATCTCTGCTAAATGAGACAGGGACTGTGGGTGTAGTCACTGGGGGGAGGACCTCCGGGAAAAAGCAAGGCAGAATATTTGCAGTCAGAGCGATGTGACTGCCTGCAGGGAAACCCCCTTCCAAGGCTCTGTTTAAACATTAAGCTCCAGAGTCATTCTTCAGTAAGATCAGTGGGTGTTCCCCAGATAAAGAAGAGTACGTCATGTTTTTATTATGCTAAACATTTGTAAGATTCACTTTAGCATGCTAAAAGGCCCAGGCCTATGTGCTGTCTTTCCTCTTTCAGATCTGATGGGGTGGTTTTGCAAACAAGGCAACTAATTTAGCATGCAGACCCAGCTGTAAACAACATAGTAAAAGGCAGCAAAAGATTCCACCTTAAAGATAAGATTGCATTTTAACACCCAGGAAGTTTGGGAAGCAGGATTCTTAACTTACTCTTTAGCAAACAATACCTCAGCCCACCTTGGGGGCTGGGTAGGCTGCCTTTTGATATGCCCCTAGGCCAAGGCACCAGTATCCCAGAGGGAAATGGGGTGAGAAATTCCTTGTGTTAAGTTAATTCTGGGTGTTTAGACAAGCGCAGCACACCGGACTCTCTTGTCCCCCCCTGGTATGAGCCAGGAGCTCTGTCCTATCACTTTATTTCTAAATAAAAGCCTGTATATTGCTCTCCTACCTTGCCTGTTTGCTAAGCATATCTGCTTAGGCATGAGAAAATAAGCTCTGGATTTGGATTTTTGTCTCTTAGTAGTAAAATAAAACTGTCAGCTGTTAGGGTCTATAAATTTGTCTTTAGATTAGTTCTTTAAGACTGGCTTAATATGGACTAAGTTTTTTTGAACCTGCAAGATGTAAAACAATTTTTCTTCTTGAAAGACTTAACATTATATGTTCCAGCTCATTGAAAGCAATTAAGTATTAATGTTAATTGTATATAAACCTAAATGATAATCTTAAAAGTCAAAGTGACAGAAAAAAGTTTACTTTGACCAATTTTAGTAAGTTACTGTATGTGTTAAGATCCAGAAGTAACCTTAAGTTTAAAATATTGAAATAGAACTAAAGATAAGGAAAGCCTGTATACCTTGAGGCAAAAGATATTCACATGTTAATAAGGCTCTGTTGAATGAGAGGTTTGATGCTAGCCTGATCTTCTCCTTTTCTGAGAATTCATGGAAGTGTTTGCTTCAGGATATCTTGCCATGTAATTAAAGTCCAAGAATTTTCATTTAGTTAAATTTAAGAGATAATTTTATATATAGCATTGAAACAAGTTTTCTGACTCTTGGTAGTTAGTTCATTTTTCAGATTATATGCAAATTTCTGCAGTAAGTTATTATGCTTTTAGATTGCCTTTCTTGCAGTTTTTATTGACAAATAGCAGTCTCCATGCTTTTGAAGACTGTTAGTGATATTGAGAAATATAATTTATTATAAGCAGTAAATTCAGCTCAGGTTAAAAGAAATACATTTAGAGACATCTTATAATGCATGGAGCTGTCAGTGTGAGTTGTTTTAAGTTTATCAGTTATTTCAAAATAGTGCAAATATTCCGAGAAATAACTTAAAATTGCTGTTATTACAAATTAAACACTGTTTAAACTAACCCTAGTAATTCCTATCTATATAGAGGAAATTTCATACAAATCAACAAAGCTTGGATTTGTTGTATCCAGATTTGAGTTTCTGATTGGTTATATCTAAGTCTGATAAAACACTTAAGATCTGGAAATCATTAGATGCCATTGATTTTATATATATGGTGTTTTATTTGTAATATATAAGCCTTGTTTAATTCTAGGCCAGTTATATTTGTGCTAAGATTTTACATTCCTGTTAGGTTATAGCCTAGAAGTATTTCAGTATATTAGAGCACAAAACTGGGAGTTAAAACACCTTATGCTCTCCTAGGACCTCCAGTCTGAGTGGAGCAGTAGCCATTACCACAAGCTAAGCTTCAAAGACTTAAAGAAATTACCCAAGAAATACTGGGAGCGAGGCTTCACCTAGACTCTTTTTGAGTAAGCCCCTTTCTGATGCCTTGAATGTGTTTACCGATTGAGGGAAGGAGGGGTCTGCTGTTGTTGTCTTTCCCCCTCCTCACCTCTCGCCCAAGTTAAAAGAAACCCAACATTTTGAAAAGGTTACTGGCTCAGCACAATTTAAGGAGTTGTATGCCATAGCATTGGCCCTAAGTAAAATTTCTAAACCTATGAATCTTCTTTCTGATAGTCTGTATGTGGTGAACTTGCTTCCCACCTTAGCCTCTTCTTATATCAAATTAGATAAAAACCCCATAACCCCCTTGATGATTCAGGTGAGATCCTTGCTAATGGCACGATCCAAGCCCATATTCTTGCAGCATCTCCAAGGACACCAAGGTCAATTAGCATCCTCTGCTCCTCAAGCCCTTTCCATGCAACAGGCCCAAGATTTCCAACAGGCCCAAGATCTCCATGAACTTACCCACCTAAATTAGAGAGGACTTCATCATAGATTTCCTCATATTCCTATTAAAGATTTGAAAAAAATTATGAGGACTTGTAAATCCTGTTTGCCTTTTCTACAAATTCCACCCCTCCAGTCTCCTGGAGTTAACCCAAGAGGCATTAAACCTAATTGTCTCTGGCAAACTGATGTTACTCATTACCTGCTACAAAAACAAAAAGGGGGAATAAGCCCCCATGACCAATTATGGATGGCTCTACTTACATCAAATATTTTAAATTTTTCAAAAGATCAACCTCTAACAGCCTTTCAAAGGCACTGGACAAATCAAATGCCATATGCCAAAATAGAAGTGCACTGGAAAGATCAGCTGACTGGGCAATGGCGAGGACCAGATCCACTGATAAGCATGGGCAGAGGATTCGGATGTGTTTTTCCTATAGACGGACCGAATCCAATTTAGGTTCCTGCTAGGAACTTGAAATTCTGCCCTCAGACCACTCAGCAAATGGAAGAAAGCCATGATACAGATTCTCCCCAAGAGGGTGACCTCTTGAGGGCTTGTCTTTCTTCTCTCTTTCAGGACTGACCTTTTGAGGAAGAAGAAAAGGAGTCATGAATGCTGGACTATTACTCCTGCAATAGTCCAGACTGCTGAAGAAGTGACACTGTTAAGCCTTCAACAAGGACATCTTTGCAGCCCTATGTTTTCTTACCCTCTGCTTCCTTTTTTACCAGAGTATGGGAAGAAATAATTAAGTTCGTTTAGTCTACCCAAGCTGTAATTAGGAGGTATAATAATTAATGTCATCAGTTATTTTCATGCTCGTGCAATGGTGAAGGTCATATCAACAGCAACAGATATTATTGAAGAAGGAGTTCCCCATACCCCAGAGCGTTCATGGGCATTTATAGCCCTACAGAGAGGTGCAAGCGACCTCTTGAGAATGTCATTACTGGAAGTGCTAGGATGGTAGTCAGTGACGGGTAAGATCTCCTGAAAGATGGGGACAACCTAAGACAGGCACATCCTCGAGTACAGGATGACATCTCTCATGCTCATACAAAAACAAAAAGGGGGAAATGTGGGGAACTGCCTTTGAATCTCAGCCTCGCCACGAGGGTGGCCGCTGAGAACTACCTTTGAATTAAATCTCAGCCACGCCAAAGATGGCCCCTGAAAACTCAGCCACGCCAAAGATGGCCGCTGAGAACTCAGCGGCGCCGCAGGAGTGGCCGCTGAAAGCCCCCTGGGGTTTAGCTGCACCCACTCCGGTCTGCTTCTTACGTCGCATGCGCACAACTCTGCGTGATTGGAAAATTGAAAGTCGCCTTATTAGCATAGGTGTAACCAATCAGGAGAGACTTCGCCCTATATGTCCCATGCCCTGAGCCCCAATAAACGAGTTCTTCCTTGGAGTGAACTTCCTGTCGTGTCTGATTGTCTCCGGCCAGCGGCCAGTGGCGGAGGCTGCGGGAACGGGTGGACAGTCGGTGCTTACCTCCCTTGCTTCGCCTGTTGGGGCGTGTCTCTCTCTCCCTTCCTTTCCCTCCATTGGCTCAGAGGGTTACGGAAAGAGCTTGCAACAGAAAGAGCTTGTAACACAAAGGGCTGTAGTCCTGACCGTGAGCAGGACCGGTGGGAGAGGCTAGAAACTCCCAACAATGGATATGAGTTCATTTACTTCCGTAAACTTTCATTTACATTTACTTATTAACATTTTTAAGTAGAGATGGCAGGGAGAGTATTTCTAAAAGACAAAATAGGAAAGAGCATGGACCTAGTCCCAAGGGGATGATGTCTTTTGGAGGACTTTAGGTGTTCTAGTGACTGCAGCATGGGATTGGGTGGTGGCAGAATTGGGAAGGTGTGGACTGGAAATATACTTCAGGATGAGATTTCAAAAGGCCCTAAATGGCATTTTTAAGGACTTGAAGCAAAACAGTGCAGGTAAAAAGAAAGCAGAATGGGTTCTAGCAAGAGTGATGTGACTATTTTCCCAAATTAATAAAGTTTTTCACCTTGCTGGGCAGATGCCAACTGGTAAACATCACCCAGTTGTCCAATCTCGTTAGAAAAATGACTTATGGAAGGAGAAATCCAAAATTCAATAGGAAACCTGGTAGATCATCTGACCTCTGACATTGATAAAAAAGAAATCCCATTACAATAAAAACCATTATAAAGACTGCCTGCTACACAGCTATTTCTCTCTCTAGGCAAATGGCTTAGAAATACCATATTCTTTTCATCTAGTCACAATAACTTATATACAATGGATGACTGTGCAATAAATTCCATCTTTGTTCCCTGTGCACATAACAGTCCCTTTCTGCAGGGAAAGCAACTGCTGCTGGACCATAGGCAGGAAGAGGAGGCCGAGCTGAACTGTATTTGAACTCCATTTCGTTTTTGTCTTCAACTATCAATCCCCAACTATTCCTTGACTCCCTTGACCATCTCCCCCACAAACAGTCCAGTCCCTTCATCTAGAAAAGCTCACTGAGACTCCTAAACCACCTGTCTAACTTCCCAAACAAAACACTCTAACCCCAAATATCTGGAGCTCAAAAAGGAACCCCTGCTGATTTCCAAATAAGGTGGATTCTTGGCATCTGAAGATTCAATAACTGCAATTCCAACTCTTTGTGAGTGACCCTGACAGTCATTTCTATTTTTGGTGGGTCATGAATTTTGAGCAGTACAGCAAGCCTCTCACTAAGGGACATCCAGCCAATTCCTAGTACCTACCTCTCAAGGTGGCTTTGTTTTCTCTGCTTGTCACATACACATTCTTGCTCAGGAAGTTATGTTTTTCTGCATTTGACAAGGGATTCAATGTCTTATGATGGATATTAAACAATTTGAGAATTCAGTGGTTAATACCTTAGGAATATTGAAGACCTATTCTGCTCCTTAACAGTTGCTGATACCGAGTGGGAATGTGGGTCTTGTGTGTGTGTGTGGTGTGTGTGTCCTTCTTAACCTTTATTTTTGAAAAAAAAAGTAAACCTATAAGAAAGTGGTAGAAATAGTGTAATGAACTTCCGTAAACTTTCATTTACATTTACTTATTAACATTTTTCAGAAGACAAGACAATAAGCCCAAGTAATTTGTGAGACAGAGTATTAGTTAAGGTAAACTACTTACTCTAACAGACCTCCAAATCTCTCTGTATGTGTCTCGTTATACTGTTATTTGTAATTATTTGTTGAGCCATGTGAAACTAACTTGAAGACATCGCAACCCTTTACCTCTAAATATTTCAGTGTGTAATAGCATTCTCTTACGAAACCGCAGTGCGATTATCCAGCCCAGGACACTGAGCATTGATGTACCACCATTAGCTAGTCCATGTTCAATAGAGTCCATGTTCAGATTTTGCTGATTGTTTCAACACTGTACTTTGGAACAATTGTTATTTTTTAAACAGCCCATGTTCCAGTCCAGGAGCAAACACTGCATTCAGTAGTCATGTCTTTAGTCCCCTTTAATCTGGACGAGTACATCATCTGTCTTTGTGAAGTTTCATGACATCGACTTATTTGGAAGAACACAGTCCCATGGCTTCATGGAATGTTCCTTGATTTGGGTTTGTCTGATGCTCTCGCACGATTGGATTCAGGTTATGTAGTTGGGGTCAGGACTTTACTTGGATTTTAATTTGTACTCTTGTTAATTAAGAACGTGATTTTCAAATAGTCCAATTATTATAAAAAAAAATTCTCCTGGCACAGAATATCATGGTGGGTTCCAGCAAGGCTCATGTCAGTGAAATTTTTGCCCCTGCACCTTTACTAACACAGATTATAAAAATCACTTTCCAGGTCGCTGGTGTGGAGTGGAAGTCAATACAGTAAACAGTCTTCTGGGTGGTTCACTTTCTTCTGACATTGCCAGTCTGGCCATGGAGTCTTTCTGCTCTGGTATTTCTCTTTTGCCTCCCCACACTGCTGTCTGTCAGTAAATCATCTGATAGTCAGTGATGGAGGGAGTATGCAGACATGGAACGGCATTTACCATAAAAAAGCTGGTAGTGACTCACATTACTAAATCTTCATTACTTTTACAAAATATATCACAAGATATAATAAATAGTTCACATTAAACTGCACTTATCAAAACCTGGAAAGTTCATTTTGCAATCCGGCCCCATTGACTTGGATCGTTGTTAATTCTCAATTATTCATTAAATGGACATTGATGGTACCTACTCACTGACACTAGTGACAATTGAAAAGCTTTCACTGCTTCAATTGTGAAGGAGTGTTGAGCTTCATAAGATGGGATGCGGAAACAAAATAAACAAATGTATACTTATTTCTCCCTTCTTTCATTCACTCAACAAAATGCTACTGAGAAGCTACTTTATGCCAAGCTCTATGCAAAGTGTTAGGGTTTTAGAGATTAAAGACCTACTCCTTGACCTCAAGGAGCTCATATTAGTGCCCAATGTTTGGACTGAAAAGCCAGAGCCCAAATTTTCCTCTGGCTTAATGGCATCACTTCACATTTTGTCTTAATTTAGGTGGTAGTAAAGCAGAGAGACGCCCTCGTTCTAATTTTGTGACTCTTGCTCCAGCCCTTCTGCCCAGCAGTGGTGACATGGTGTATACACGCGTTCCCGAACATCTCCAGGAACTAAGAAACCTTCTTTCAGAGTTGGCATATGTCTTTACTGTCTTCAACTTGCCACTGACCTTTTTAGTCTGCATTCTTCCAATGTTCACTGGCCCTCAGTGCCAAGCCATGTTAAGGTCTGCAGAGATGTCCTTTATACCTTAGATTATTCCATGTTAGATCCATCGAGTCATTAAAAGTCCATTACCATGCGAACCTAGTGTAATAGAAAAAATACCGGACTTGGATTAAGGTGATATGGGTTCCTGGCTGGCAGGGATGGTCCAATGTTGTTCATCACACCCGTGTTCTCTTCTTGGGCACACAGCTAGTCTTTATTTTCCGGGTTCCCTTGTAGTTAGCTGTGGCCATGTCACTGAATATGCTAGAACACTAACCAGCAGAACACGAGTGGAAATTATATATATCACTTCTAGGCCTGACTCACAGAAACCTGTCACATGTTCTGCCATGCTCTTTTCCCTTCATGCAAACAAGCCACATATTGGTGGTAGAGCCCCAAGGTGCCAGCACCTGGATCCCTGAATCACCATACAGACCTGTTTTCCCCAGTGAATGAGGATACCCACATTGGATTATTCTGGAACCAGGAAATACATGTCTATGTATTAAGTCCCTGACGTCTTGCTGCCTCTTAGCATAGCTACTACTGCTATAACAAGTACGCTGTCATGCCAATAGCTTTGGCTATTGTCTTACCTTACTTGTCTTACTCATTGTCTTCCCTTCTGTTTACCGTGAGGTGAGTCACTTTGCCTCTAAGAGTGTCTGTCACAACTTCCTAGATCAATGGGATAATAACATAGGCATTTTTGGCTCCATTTCCCAGATGAAAGGATTAAATGAGGTAATATTTGCAAAGATATTTATAGACGATTATACAGCTAAAAGGCAGTGCCATTATTATTGGCTCTTGCTCCTGTAGACATGGTGCTTTGCATTCTGGTACTGCAGTTCCTTTTCTAAGTGAGCAACACATCTGGCTAAATGTAGAGCTGGGGCTGGGGAGCACCTGTGCCCTCAGCCAAGTAAGTCAGGACAAGAAGCGCTCAGACCTTGCTGACTACCTCCGCTGTGTCAGTCTGTGGACCAGGCCTGCGTCAGCCAGGCCACTGACTGCTCCTTCCTGCCTAGGTAATGTCCCAAAACTGACCTCCTGACCAACTAATTCCTGTGATCATCTCAGGGCCAGTCATTGGTGTCAGAACTGTGAGTTACCTAAGCCTTTCCTGAATCCCTAAAAGTCTCATAATAGCAAACATAATATTGAGAGCTCAGGATAGACTGTTACTGTATGCATCACCCCAGGTCATCTTCACCACCACCTAAGGAAGGAGAAACTTTCTCATCCCCATTTTGCAGCTGATAAACCTGAATCTTAGAGAGGTTAAGAAATTTGTTCGAAGTCAGTGTTAGATGGAGTCAAATTTGTATCTTTAAAGGATGGATGTGTGCTCTTAACCTCTGTATATCCAATAATTAACTCTTTGCTTCACAGCTCAGCATGGCCCATTTCTTTCTATGAATCTCATCGCTGAGAAAGCCCAATCTCCTTGTGGGAGAAAAGGATTTTACTTTTTTAAAGGAGCTAGCAGCAATTATCCCTTTGGATGTTTCTAATGGACATTAATATTCCTGTACCCTTTCCTCCAATTTTATTGTTCATTTATCTTATTCACTATACCTTAATTTGCCTGCAAGTGATATTAATACATTTTTTAAATGTTTCAAAAGAACTCTCCGGGAGAAATAAACAACAGCGTTGTAGCATCAATGTTTAGTATCTGAGAGAAAATGCAGAGCTGAGTGGTCTCCTACTTGCATAGGGCTGGCTGCCTTCCATGGGTTCGGTGTTGGACTGTGAGCCTAAATCTGTCCCAGTGTGCTGGTCAGCACAGCGCATGAGGGATGCCCAGGACATTTCCTACTCTGCCAGTTGTAGTTGCCTGACAAATAAAAGGCAAAGTCATTGGGTTATTTTGCTTGCTATCTGACAGGGACTTACCATTCCAGATTCCATGTCTGTCTGTGCTGAACCAACATCCCATGGGATCTTTCTGTAGTGACCCCCAGCTTTTGCCCTGTCTCCTACAGAAGCTGGAAAAATTGTTTGCTAAGCAAAAATATGTGCGCTATTAAGGAAAGGCAGTATGTGATTATTTGCGTTTATGAAATGTATAAAGTCAGGAATAAGTTTGCTCTCCGTTGAACTCTTGACATCTCAAAATATTCAAGTCCCTTGGAAATTTAGAGAGGCTGAATCTCATCTTCACATCTTCATTACCATCAAAAGTTTTAACTCATGAGTAAGGGGACCCTTCCCATGGGACAGCATCACTGAATTTATCATTGAAGCCAGAAGGAGAGTAGTATTTGGTCAGCTAATACTTTACACACATCTCTAATTCCCCAACCACTCTGCAGGGTAGGCTTCCTTAGCTCCATCTTATGGACCAAGAAGCTATGCTAAGCTGACTCAGTTAACTGGCCCAAGATGCACAGCTAATGAGTGGCATATCCAGGTTTTTAAGCCAGGCAGTCCTGACCTCACAACCCATACCCGATGACCTCTCTGCTTGGACCACCTCTGTTTCCTGAGTAAGGAACTCCTGTAATCTAAACACCCACAGGAAGTTGGTAGAAAAGGATGGCAAAGTGAGACACAGAAGGCCTGCGTCGTCTGAGCCTTTCTGGTCAGCTGTGGTGAGCCTGCCCTCTTCAGTGTGCCTTCCCCATGAAGGAACCTCTGCAGACACCAGAGACCCCACCCCACCCCACCCCGGGGGATGAAAGCGGAGCAAGCAGGGGAGATCTTGGTGAATATGGGGAAGAAGGAGCCAGAGACCCATGCACTTCCAATTAAACGGCGTGCCTTCCATGGCCCGCTCAGTGTCCTGCTCCTTCTCAAAGCGTACCCAGAGAGTTCCAGCTTTGGCAAAGGCCTGTGAGATTTCATGCTTCTTTTCTCCATGTAACAAAAAAGTCATTTTTGCCTCAAGCTAAGGAAAACACTGGCATTTTTAACTTTAAAATGTTTGGGTGAGGTTTTTTTTATATTAGATTTATTGTTGCTGTTGTTTGGAAATCTTCTGGACATTTGCAGTTTGAGATTCCCTCACTGAGCTGTTCTGGAAACTTCCATTGGAAGGAGGGTTAAAAGCAGGGGAGCGAGGTTGGTTTTTAAACTCTTAAGTCCGAAGGGTGGGTGGAAGATTTTTAAAAACAGTGCCTGCAGGGTTTCAAATGGCATGTAACTCAGTGTCAGCCTGGGTGGAGAGCAGAGGGCTGGCAAGGAAGCCATCTTGCTCTCAACCCCTTGTAAAAACTAGAGTAAGATTCCCCGTTCTGTGTTCACTGGCCAGCCTGGGGAGGTTGTACCCATGTGCACATCTTCCTTGCTTATTAATTCCCCCTAAAAGGAAAGCAGGAAAGGAAGATCCAACACTTCATAATCTAAACCATATGGGGAAGAGGCAAAGCAGAGCCTTCACCAAGAATTCAGATGTTCAATGTGGTGCTCAGACGCCACTGCACAGGCTCCAGATTCCACCAGATGAACTTCGCCCATTTCCCTGTTTTTCTCTCGCCATCTTGGGCTTCCACCAGAACATTCTGCCCTTGGCCTTTCACGGCCCACGGCCTTGGCAGCCTCACCTTCTAGCAGTGTCCCCTTCCTGCTTTCAGAGCTGGGGAACGGAACCTAAAGTGATACTCTCTTTGAAAACCCCCCACCCGTTCCTCCTGGTGTCACCTCCTCTCATCCCAGTCCACTTGGACTCTCGACTTTGTCCCTCTTCTCTGAGGGTAGAAAACATGCATTTTCCTCTTTCCTTTTGGTGACTCGAGTATCTTAGAGGACATTTATGGGGGAGTCATACGGTCCCTGCTCCCTTTCCTTCTCCTGTTTCCTGACCCTAGAGGCATCTGTGGTCGGAGAGCACCTGTCCCATCTCCCAAATATTCCAGCACTGGGACCCAGTGAGGGGAGTGAATTACTCGATCAGTGAACAAATATCTGTGGAGTGCCCATCACATGCCAGGCCCTGGGGATGCAGCAAGGAAAAGACATAGTCCTGCTCTGGGGGGACTCCTGAAGTAAGGGGCAGGCTTTCCACCTTCTAGGTTCTTCTGTCAACCCACCGTAATTCCAGCCCCAGTGGGAGCGTGCATAAGTGGTGCCAGAGCCTTGCATCCCGACAGCAACCCCTCACCCACCACCATCGTCACTTCTGGCATGTCCACAGTGCCTCCTAGAATTCTCTACCTAACCGCACACTCACATTTGGGGGTGCTCATGGTCACCCCCAATTCCTAGAGCCAGGTACCCGAGTGCTTGGTCAGCCTTTCTCACACATGTAATCCAAAAGGTACATTTTGGCTGTACCAGATCTACATTCTTGGCAGTTCTCCCCAAGGTTACATGAGCCAGTTAAGTGACTTCTAGTTAAGGGCAGGTCACTATATCCTTAGTTTCCACAGAATTCTCTCCACACATTCTTCTTTGATTTAGGGGTAGACTAGAAAGAAAATAATTATCTTACATCTTATTTTACATGTCACAATATGAAGATTTATCTCATACACAAGCATGAATTCTTAATTATAATCGCAGCATTGATCTCAGCAAGTATAAGATAGATGGCTGCATGTTGCTGGTGGGTTTGCATTACCATTTTACTGCAATTAATGTCTACCACTAAAGCAACATCTGACGCATAAGACAAAATTAAAAAGAAGCTTCAAATGTTATATCCTTTCCAAGAAATGTTGTTGCTATTGCATTTTAAAGACGAGGAGTTAAGGTTTTCATTTTTAATTATATTACAGAGTGATTCTTCTTAAGGGAACCTAATTGTAAAGAATATAAATTACTTTGCAAGTGCATGGTGAGGGACAAGTAATCCTTTTGGGAGGCAAACGAACAAGCAAATTAGAATTCAGCAACATTCAGTAGTAAAGTTTAAAATTTCTGTCTGCTTCTCTTTTTAAAAGCCTTTATACAAGAGTACTGTAATCTATAATTTAATCCTTCACGAAGCATTTTTGCTGTGATTCGTTGGAGACACGAAGGCAGAAAGCTAGGACAGGCTGAAGGCTGCTGCCCTGCCCTTTGTAGGCCTGCCTTCATCCCAGAAGTGTCCCCGCCCATCTCACAGGGGCCCAGTCTCCCTGCAGCCCTCCATGGAGAGCCCGCTCAGACTGGCACCCTTGTCCTCTCCAAGGTAGCACCCCGGGTTGGCAAGGTCACCTCTGATCTGCCGCCATCAGAATTGCTCTTCCTTCCTTCCAAGCCACTCAGCTGGCTGTTAAGGGAAAGCAGCTGATTAAACAAAGTCACACTCCAGTGTTGATGACTAAAAGCACTTAACGCTCCCGGGGGGGTGTCTGCAGCTGAGACTGTAGCCTGTAATGGTGGAATTTCAGGCCGTGTGAATGGCTGGTTGGGTTATAATTTTTGGTGTGTTTTGATGCCATTCAAATCATACCACTTGTAGATGTTAAAGGAGCTGTTATAAAAGGATTTCATCAAATAACGTTTTCCCTAAGGCCTTTCTTGTGGGGCTTTAATAGGAAGAGGTCTTAGAGCTCTCCTGCTTCCAACAAAGTTTTGCTCAGGGTCACATTTATCCACCCTTTTGTCAAACTACTACATAAACTTCAGCCATACATGCTGCCTTGTATAGATGCAGAAATGTTCCCTATGCTGATTCATTCTCAGTGAATGGAATCCTGACTTCGGTAGAAATACAGGAAATCCTTAACATTTGCCAAGGAGACGTCCCCAGGCTTTTCATTTTCCCTATAAAAGAAAAAAACAGCTTCTTAGGCATTAATGCATGTGAGGATAACAACAGACGTTGACTGTGTTTTGAGTACTGTTGCATGTGCTTTCCACATACACAAAATGAATTCACAAAACTAGAGAAGTGTAAAATAAATTCAAGTAATTTAACTTCTAAATAATGGTTCTTGTGAGTGTAGCATCTATACTTCTGAAGTCATGAAAGCTTACTGCGGCCCTGACAGTGGTGGTCGTCCTGCATTAACTCACATAGTCTCTGTGACAGCCTGAGCACCTGGGCAGCGTTAGTCACCGCATTTAATGGGTGGGCAAACAAGGGCCCTGGGAGGTTAATTTGCCCAGTGTTATAGAGCTACCGAGGGGCAAAGCCGGGATCATAAACCCAGGCAGTGTAGTCCCGGTGTTCACACTCTCGGCCACTATGCCGCACTGCCCCTTGGTCGTCACTTGGAAATAACAAAGCTGCCACCATGCCCGAAGGACAGTTAGACTCAGTCACTCGTCAAATGTTTCACTCCTCACATCAGCCTCAAATGGCCATAATTCAACTTCAGCCCTGAGCAAATGGCACCTTTCCACATGTCATGGATAGAGTCAGGGCCCTCATTAAGGTCAAAACTGTGAATGACAAATCTAGGACTGCGAAGGGTCCCCTGTGTCCCCCACACGTTTATATAGCATGATGCAACTTACGCTTGGAATTAAATTAGATGGAATTGCCAAGACTGTTTGGCATTCTCTGGGCAATTGGGGCAGTCTTCCTGTCTTGCTCCCCACTTAATTCCAGGCCTGTTGTCTGGCCTTGGCACGGCCCCACTGCCTTCCTCCATTCTCCTCGTTCTGTGGGTCCCTCCTCCGTAAACCCACCACACCTGCCCCAGCCCAGAAAGGGCTACACAGCAGCCCTCAAGCCTGCTGCCTTCTCTAGCGGTAGGGAAAGCACAGGACTCTTGGGGAGCTGGTCCCATTTAGGCCAGAACTAGACCCGGGCTGTTTTATATCTGCGGAAGGCTGTCCATCGCTCAGCCTTCTCTGGCTCTTTCCAGGGGCCTCATTTGTCCTTCCCAGACCACCTGTGTCTCCTTTCCCAGACTCACTGGCCTCCAACTGACCTTGCCTTGGGGGGCTCTGGTCTCCCCACCCTGTTTTCTTGGCAATCTCATGTGACCCTGGCAAGTGGGAAGCATTAACACCTAAGATCCAGGGAGCGCTGTCTGTCTTTCGTGACCCACAGACAGAGGGCCTACTTTCTGACCTAACTTTATGATGCTGGCATCTGGGGCCCCCTGAGACTGACCTGGTCCCATTAGCCAAGGCTCCATCAACGGTACTTTATTTCTTGCTTGGCATTTCTGAAAACTGAGAGGTTGCTCAGGGATTTCCAAGCCTTGAGTTGATTAGCAGTTAATGATGTGTGTTTTGATGAGAAAATAAAAGATTTTGCTTATCCACTTGAGAGGAGGAAAATTAGCAGGAAAAAGAAGAGAAGGAAAAACACAAATTCTCAGCTTTTCAATGGGGTTTTAAGTGGTTTGGGCCTGGCCATTGCAGGAAAATGCTCTGGGTGTTGATTTTATGTATCAGGTCTCAGAAAAATTAGTAGAGTGTTTGGTTCTACCTAAAGCTGTCAGGAGACACACAGAAGGCCAGAAGGACTGCTGGACAAGTCATTTTACTATTCAGAGAATGTGTGGATACAAGCAGGAGGTGCATTTATACTTCTGCCTGAAGCTGAGGGAGGGAGAAAGGAGCACATAGGGGCCAGAGACAGTTTCCAACAGATGGTCCTCCAACAAGAGCCATGGTTCACAAGGATGCCCCAATTGGGTCAGCCTGGACCAAAAGGGGTTTTCTCAACTCACTCTTGGTCCACCATTTTTGAAGTCCCACAGAAGATGCAGAGAGGCTCCATAAAGGCAGGATGTGGTCACATAAAAGGATAGGCTTTGGAGTCAAGCCAGTCTGGGTTTGAGCTTCATTTAACTATTTCAGATTTCTTAATCTGAGTCTCAGTTCTCATAAGTGATATTAACTAGCAGAGATCAGGGGCCCAGGGAGTGTTATTCGTCCTCCCCACCCCTTCCCTTTTTTCCTGTAGAGAGTCTGTACTCTCCACTCCTCGGAGGACACCTGGTCTTTAATGGCTGACATTCAAAACCAATTAGACCAAGGTGGTTTACATCTTCTGGGGGCTTTGGTTTTTTCAAAAACAACTCACTACAGAAATAGTAATTCATAATCCTCCCTTTCAGGGATCCCCTAATCAGATCAATAAAGTGTCCATTATAAAGTGCCCATGTTGGAGTTTTACAGGTGGTTTGGGCCAATAAATGCAATTGGAGTTAGGCAGTCAAAGCCTTGATTTCCAAATGGGCAATAGAAGTGACGTTCTTTGGTGTTAGGTAGTCCTACTCAGGCCAGTTCAGCTAGTCACATCACAAATGAGTATTGATGTTTCTAAGTGGGGCTAGATGAGAGACTGGGTGAGGGTCTTTACCTATCACTATTTCTAAAATTGAAGCACATCTTATTGGCCAGCCACATTATCTTTGCTTGGCAATAACAGTTCATGTGATGGGAAGGGCCCTTTGGTCAGCTTCAGCTCTGAAGATTTCATTGACGTTCATGGGTAGACCTAAGTCTGAGAGTGAATGGAAAACCTTAGAGGATCTCAGCTGTTCTGGAACAGTCTCCTCTCACTGAGCTGCCTTTCTCTCTGGGGTTGGAATAGTCAAATGTGTGAGTTGGGTCATCTAGGAAGGAGTTACTGAGGGGATACCTTATATGTGGGGTTGCACACTGTAAAGATATTGCCACCACTCAGTAGAAGATACCTCAAGGTCATAGACACATTTAATAGCAGGTCAAAAAATGAAAGCCTAAGACTTAAGTCTAATTATCTATTTCTACCCTTTGGAACACATCAAAATTGTGTTGTCTTCACTTGGAGGGAATTTTTCAAGGTTAGGGGCTTATCACAACTTCCTTTCCATTCTGGCACCAATTTCATTCCATTGGGTTATTTTAATGGTGGAGTTTATTTTCCAGTTAAGCAACAGTTTTCAGGAACATCTCTGGTTTAAGATAGTATGGTACAATGAGTCATAAGAAATACACATTTGGTCATTCAAATGACCAAATGTATATTTCCCAGATATATTTGATTGTCACCCACAATTCCTGAAAACACTGCAGAGTCTTAAAGGTGAAATGGGTGTCTAGTCATGTTAACAAGAGACTTTTAGACCCCCCCACCCAAGGGCAGGGGCTGGAGGCTGAATCAGCCAATGGCCAATAATTTAGTCAATCATGACTATGCGATGAAGCCCTCACAAAACCGCTGAGAAAAGCTTTTTGCTTTCTGCTTGCTTGGATCCTGTTTCTCTGTCAGAGAAAGAGCTTCTAAGCTTGGGGAACTAGAATGCCTCCATGTGTCACTGAGCCAGGCTCCAACCTCCATGAGGATAGAAGCTCCTTTATTTGGGACCTTGCCCTATGTATTTCTTCATTTGGGTGTTAACTTGTACCCTTTATGGAATCCTTTATTAAACTGGTATATGTGTTTTCCAGAGTTCTGTGAGCCACTCTAGCAAACTGATCGAGCCCAAGGGGTGGGGTTGTGGGAACCTCCAGTCTGTAGCCAGGAGGTCAGAAGCACAGGGAGCTGCCTGGGGCTTCTGACTGGCATCCAGAGTCTGGGGTGGAGGGCAGTCTTGTAGGATGGAGCCCTTAACCTGGGGGAATCTGGTGCTGTCTCTGGGCAGATAGCATCAGCATTGAGTTGAGTTCCCTGACACCCTGCTGGTGTTTGAGAATTGCCTGGTGTTATGTGTGGGAAACCCCTCCCACACACTTATACTCACTGGAATCAGGTCCACAAACCAAAATAGAGCTGTACTAGTATTGCTGCTGTCTATAATATTGTTACTCTTATATATGTATGTAGAAAAACACACCCTCTCAGGTAGCTTTAGTATATCTAGAAAAAGCCAAGAGCTATTCAGCTGGTTATGAATTCCTCATGAGATGGGTAAAAGTGAGTTCATAATTGTCGTTGGAAGTTTCTTTAAAAATGAAAAACCCTACCTTGGAATTGCTCCTAGTCCTAGAAATATAAACGAAAAGAATATTCAAGTTTTCCCACATGAAGATGGTGTGGTAATGGAGGTGAGGGGCGTCATCACCTGCAAAACAAAAGGCATAAGCTAATTGGGAAGTCATTCGGGGTGTGGCTGAGGTCAAAATCATATGGGGACACTCAAGGGGATATTTTATTTCTTGTTTGGGGAGAGATGGACAAGAACATTTTCTCCAGTAAAACCTAAGCTCTCCCTAAAAGCTTAGAGGTCATCTTCTTCAAACAATCCTGAACCAGGAAAGAGAACAACACACATTCCTGCTACCCAAAGGCCTAGCACTTGCATTTGTCCAGTGAGAAAATTGCCTCCTATACAAACTGTGTGTACCGATATTCCTGCAGCATGTTTGACCTTTCTAGAATCTTCTTTCTGAAGCCTCCTTGAACAACTACTAGTGTGGTTCTTTAAAAGCTGCCTGCACATCAAAAAGAATAAAATACCTAGGAATAAACCTAACCAAGGAAATGAAAGACCTATACCCTGAAAACTACAAGACACTCTTAAGAGAAATTAAAGAGGACACTAATAAATGGAAATTCATCCCACGCTCTTGGGTAGGAAGAATTAATATTGTCAAAATGGCCATCCTGCCTAAAGCAATCTACAGATTCAATGCAATCCCTATCAAATTACCAACAGCATTTTCAACAAACTAGAGCAAATAGTTCTAAAATACATATGGAACCACAAAAGACCCCAAATAGCCAAAGCAATCCTGAGAAGGAAGAATAAAATGGGGGATTACGCTCCCTGACTTCAAGCTCTACTACAAAGCTACAGTAATCAAGACAATTTGGTATTGGCACTAGAACAGACCCACAGACCAGTGGAACAGAATAGAAAATTTAGACATTAACTCAAACATATACGGTCAATTAATATTTGATAAAGGAGCCTTGGATATACAATGGGGAGATGACATCCTCTTCAGCAGCTGGTGTTGGCAAAATTGGACAGCTACATGTAAGAGAATGAAACTGGACTACTGTCTAACCCCATACACAAAAGTAAACTCAAAATGGATCAAAGACCTGAATGTAAGTCATGAAACCATAAAACTCTTAGAAAAAACATCTGCAAAAATCTGTTGGACATAAACATGAGCAACTTCTTCATTAACATGTCTCCCTGAGCAAGGGAAACAAAAGCAAAAATGAACGAATGGGACTATTAAAAAGCTTCTGCAGAGCAAGGGATACCATCAGTAGAACAAAAATACATCCTACAGTTTGGGAGAATATATTCATAAATGACATATCCAATAAGGGGTTGACATCCAAATTATATAAAGAGCTCACACACCTCAACAAACTAAAAGCAAATGAGCTGATTAAAAAATGGGCAGAGGAGCTGAACAGACACTTCTCCAAAGAAGAAATTCAGGTGGCCAACAGGCACATGAAAAGATGCTCCACATCACTAGTCATCAGAGAAATGCAAATTAAAATCACAATGAGATATCACCTCACACCAGTGAGGATGGCCACCATCCAAAAGACAAACAACAACAAATGCTGGCGAGAATGTGGAGAAAGGGGAACCCTCCTACACTGCTGGTGGGAATGTTAATTAGTACAACCATTGTGGAAAGCAGTATGGAGGTTCCTCAAAAAACTCAAAATAGAAATACCATTTGACCCAGAAATTCCACTCCTAAGAATTTACCCTAAGAATGCAGCAGCCAAGTTTGAAAAAGACATATACACCCCTATGTTTATCACAGCACTATTTACAATAGCCAAGATATGGAAGCAACCTAAGTGTCCATCAGTAGAATGAATGGATAAAGAAGAGGTGGTACATATACACAATGGAATATTATTCAGCCATAAGAAGAAAACAAATCCTACCATTTGCAACAACATGGATGGAGCTAGAGGGTATTATGCTCAGTGAAATAAGCCAGGCAGAGAAAGACAAGTACCAAATGATTTCACTCATCTGTGGAGTATAAGAACAAAGCAAAAACTGAAGGGACAAAACAGCAGCAGACTCAGAACCCAAGAATGGACTAACAGTTACCAAAGGGAAAGGGACTGGGGAGGATGGGTGGGAAGGGAGGGACAAGGGGGACAAAGGGCTATTACAATTAGCACACATAATGTAGCGGGGGTGGGGGTGGGGTGGGGGGACACGGGGAAGGCAGTATAACACAGAAAAGACAAGTAGTGATTCTATAACATCCTTCTACGCTGATGGACAGTGAGTGTAATGGGGTATGTGGTAGGGACTTGACAATAGGGGGAGTCTAGTAACCATAATGTTGCTCATGTAATTGTATATTGATAATAGCAAAATAAATAATTAAAAGCTGCCTGCAAGGCAAGATCCACCAATGTGTTAAATTAGTGGGTGAACATTTGAGGAGAAACAGGCTATCTCCCTCACAGTATTATTTATTATAAAGGGAACAACTTAATGTGGGGCCACATAACAGACATGCCTTAACCAAGTGATCAAGGTTAACATCCCTAATAGGCAGGTCAACACCATGTTCTCTCTGATATGATGCCTTGAGAAGGGTACATTAGGGTTTCTATGGTGTTCTTGCCAAAAATGCAAAGCTTCCATCTAATTATGAGAAAATGTCAGATCTAAACTGAGGGACTAGCATTCTTCAAAAGTGTCAAGGTCAGAGAAGACAAGGAAAGACTGAGGAGCTGTTACAGATTGAAGGTGCGTAAGGAGGAGTCGATTCTGGAACAGGAAAAGGGTATTAGTGGAAGACTGGTGAAATTGGAATAAGGTTTGTCATTTAGTTAGGGGTCCTGTGCTAATGTTAATTTTCTGGTTTTGGTGATTGTACCAGAAGATGCTAACATGAGGGAAAGCTGGGTGAAGGGTATATGTGAATTCTCTGTACAATTTTTGTGACTTTTCTGTAAGCCTAAACTTACTTCAAAATAAAAAGTGAAGAAATACATTTCCTGGAAAAAATAACTCCAGCCACCACCAGACAGCATAATATTGCCCCATCAAGTGCCTCGGTGCCTTGGTAAGCCAGATGGGGGTGCATAATTATCTTCCCCCACATTCTGTGTTTCATTTCTACAAGTTGTAACTTGTGCGGCTCATCTCAGCCCCATGGGTCGCCTAGGAAAATTATATTTCATGTTTCCAGACTAAAAGGGTAAAATCGAGAAGAGCCTCTCCAACTTGGTTTCACAGGCTTTATTACTTGTGAGAAATGTGTCTGTGAACAGGGAAATACCAATGATATAGAAAGATATCTATATATATATATATTTTTTTTTTTTTTTAGAAAGATATATTTTTTAAAGCTGAAACACAGAAGAGAGAATTTAAGGCAGGAGGACTGCCAATTATTTGATTTTTTTTTCCCCTTAAAAGCTGTGTACTTCTTTGGAGTCAGAATCCAATTGTTTCAAGTCTTCGTTAATCAGTGACACCATTCATCAAGTGGACACATTGGCATAATGAGCTCTCATAAATACAGTGTTTGTGATCTTCCTTGGATTATTAGAGTGAGGAACGGGGGGTGGAAAGAGTGAAATCACGCAGTCCCCCATCTACTTAGTCTAAAACATACTTACATATGCCACACCAAATTAGCATCGTGTCATCTTTTCTGTTTCATCTCTCTCTCTCTCTCTCTGTCTTTCTCTCTGTGTGTCTCTCTGTCTCACTTCATCTCTCTCTCTCTCTCTCGGATGCATAACAAGCTAACCAAGGGTACCCCCACCACCCAGTCCCTTAATTGAGGCAGTTCAGGTCAAATCATGATTGTTAATGGAAAGAACCAAATCATTTGTCACAGAGCTTAATTTCAACTGCACTGCCTGATTTCCTGCTGTTATTGTACTTACAGTAGATGATAAAAGCGGTGCTCCAGCCCCTTCACAGGAAAACAAATCCCAGCTGCACTCTGAACCAAAGCACCTGGGGCTGTGGATCAGCTGCGATCGGACAGCTAGTTTCCCAGTCTTGGTTGTTCCTCAGGTTGATTGAAATGAACTATGCCATTTTTGAATGAAAGTTAACTCCTGCATTTCCAAGTACTGTCTTTGATCTCAAATGAACAGGCATTCAAGGTCACTCTTGAGAAAATATGGAGGCCCTAAGCCCTTTTCTCATTATACCATCTCAGAACTCAACAGACATCCCCCCGCTTCAAAACTGCAATTCACAGGCTTGGAACCACCTGTGTGCTGAGACGGAGACAGACTGTATACACTGACCATTGGAGAGCCACCACTGGGGAGACACTGGGGGAGCAGGGGAAGGACAAAGCATTTGAGCCCTCATGGAAATGACAGTTCCCTGGCATTCCATGATTTCAACCCCTCCTCCAAGTTCTGCCCTGTGGAATGGCCTTTTGACTAGAGAGGTGATTATCAGTTTTGAGACCTGTCTTACAGATGGAGAAACAGGTATGATAGACATGTCTTTGGTCATAAATGAGCTTCAGAAATAATGTGATAGCTGCTGGTCATGATCAGCGGTCTGGCTAGCCACCTCCACCCCAAAAACACATGGGGCCTCCCTGGGGCCACTCTAATGCGTGTCAATGCGTGTAATTGTCCTCTTCTGGAATCTGACGCTGGCCATGGCTCAGTCTAGGCTGTGGTGTGTGAGTAGGGTGTATATCCTGTGTTTATGTGTAAGTGGGAGTGGGCCATTATTTGGCACAAGAGAGGACAGAGCCTTAGAGGAGAGATTGAGGGATGCCAGGCATCCCCTTGAGATGACCCAATTGTAATTTCTGAAACCATTGCCTTTGAAGACGTCTCCGCTAGGTCAGAGATTTCTAAGTTGGGCGAACATCCCAGTGCCCTCAGAAGTGTAATGAAAATGTAAATTCCAGGGCTCCATCCTAATCTTACTGAATCAGAATTTCTAGGGGAAGGCTGAGGAAAGAGCCTTCCCCAGCAGGTGGCTCAGACCAACATCCAGGTTTGGGAAGTGCTGCTTTTGACCACTACTAAACAATTACTACCCCCTGACTTCATGGAATACCATGAATAAGTAATAAGAATAATAATTTAATGTTTCTCCAGCATTTGCTATATGCACGGCACTAAGGGCTTTACATACATATCGAATTTAGCCCTCACAACAGCCCTATAAGAAGGATACTATTATTCACGTTTTAAATATGAGGAAACTGAAGTTCAGAGAACTGGTGTAGGATTTCACAGCTTGTAAGTGGAGGACCCAGGATTCGTATACAAATGGTCTGAGTTACGAGTCTAGGTTTTTACTTGCTAGGCCATAATGCTTTTGGATGCTGAGTATTCTCTTAGATAATTTTGGCCCCAGGATGTGGAGAGTGGAGGAGGGAAGTAACTATATCAAGAAAGAACGAAGTGCAGTGTGTATATGTGTGCCTGTGCGTGCTTGCACACATGAGTGTGAGCAGTGTGGGGACCAGATGGAGAACTGAGGAAGCTGGGTGATGGGTGAGCTTGAGGGAGGGAGAGTAAGACAGGATAGTGAGACAAGAATGGATTTTGGTGGCAAAGACTTCAGTGTGAATTCCAGCTCTGCCATTTGCTAACTGTGTGACTTTAGGCAAGGCATTGAACCCCTTAGGGCATTGGTTCCTCTCTCAGTAAGTAAAAATAACAGTACCCATATTGCAGGTTTATAGATTATAGATCAGGTTTATAAACTGCTCTGCACAGAGTAGGCCCTCCGTTATGGCAGGCATTATTAGATGTTAGTATATTGCAAAGAAAAAGGGCAACAGTTCTCAAAGGATTGATGTCCTGACCCCAAAGTAAAAGTTGTTATCAGAAGTCATCTGACTGAAGACACAATTCAAAGTGGCTAGAAAAAGTTCAGAACAAAATTCCTTTGGAAAACTGCCTGGGAGACAATTGCATCTTTAGATGGAGGTGGGGCAGGGTGGGGGGAGCCATTTAAACTACAGCTGTTCTCTGGTCCATATGAAGAGTTATAAGAAAACTGTGAGAGTTGATAAAGACCTGAAGAGTGGATCTAAGTGCTTTCAAATACCAAGATGGTCATAAAGGATTAGTTGATTTTCTCCTCTCTTTGAATCCTATTCTCAAAGGCAGCCTTGTGTTTTTAGACAAGACAGTGCTGGTTCTAATATGGGGGCACCAGGGAAGAGACCTCAGGGAAGAACAAATTCTTCCCTTAGATGAAGACTGTGTACAGGCCAGCTGTGTATCTGTTGGCCGGACATAGTCCTTGGAATTTTGCTGATTGGTTTGGACTCTGAATTTCAAAATGATGGCAGAAGATAGGAAGACAGTTAGAAGTTCTATAAAAGCAAGAGGAAAGGCACTACAGCCAATAGATGACTAAGAGGGACCAGTAATAGTCTTCCATCACTGGAGAAATATAATGGTCCCAGGGAGAGTAATTAGATAACATAAAAAGGATTCTTGGGAAGGAAAATTCAGACTCTCAGGAACATTTTCTGCATGTCAGAACTTGTGAAATAGTGTTCCAAGAGAAGAGGCAGAAACTGGCTTAACTGAATCATGGAAAGTCAAATGAAAATTGAATATGATAAAACACTCCAGCTGAGCATCTCCAATGTAGTTCTTGAAGATGCATTTGACAAGACTTAGATTTAAGAAAGATTTTGAACTATAGCCATGAGAATGACCAAGCTCTTGCTGCATGGAAAACATGGATAAATCTCATTACGTATAATGTTAAATGAGAAAAAGCTGGACAGAAAGATGCACACTGTGTGATTCCATTCATATAAAGGTCCAGAAGAGGTCAAACTAATCTATGTGTTAAAAGTCAGTCATCATAGTTATCTTTGGAGTATAGTGACTGGGAAGAGACACAAGGAAGATTTCAGGGGTGCTGGTCACATTCCGTTTCTTGATCTGGGTGCTTTTACATGGGTGTATTCAGTCTGCAAATAGCCATTGAATTGTATACTCATGATTTGTGCATTTTTCTGTATGAATGTTATATTTCAAGAAAAAGTTAATGAAATAAAGGTTTTATCTATGAACAGAGACAATTTCATTCAAGGGAAACAAACCCCAGATATCCAACTTCAGAGCTTATTTCTAATTGCTTCACCCATGAATATTTTATCTTTTCCTGAGCTGTAAATGCTTCAGTTTCATGTGCTGGTCAGAATAATATGTTAATATGTTAGATCTGGTCTTCTCAGAAGCATATACTATGATGGAAGTCACATATGCAAGAGATTTATCAGAAGAAATTCATTCGAGGGCTAAAGGGGAAAGAACCAGTGGTAAAAGCCTTTAGGGGAAAATGCAGATTTGACACCTTTGTAAAGAGAAGGGAGGATAGGGGATTGAGTAGGGAGACCTTCAGACAGGGTCCTGGGAAAATCTCAGCCATGTCAGTAGGGAGGTCTTGGGTACATACTGCTCAGCAGAGAAATATTGCACTGGGTAGAAATCACGCTTTTCTAGTATGCCTACCATATGTAGTCTTGGCTGGGTGCAACCCAGAGGATGTGTGACCTTGGCTTGAATGCTGTGGTGAATTCGAAGGTACAGTGATTCAAGGCTGTCAGTCAAACATACTCCCAGCAAGCAGGTCCTCTTGAAGGGAGATCAGGGCGGTGCGTGTCCATGCCCAACCCACCTAGCTATGCAGTGATGCTCATGAGATGGGAGTTGACTGCAGCTTGCTTGATAAAGAAGTGCTATCTAGTGTTACATCAAGATTAATGGGCTCCAGCTTATTTCCCTACTGCTTAATAGTGAGAAAAAAGGGAAAAACAAAATGTGGCAAATACCACATACACACAGTTGTTTCTAAATAGAGTGTTTTTCAAAGTTTGCTGGGAAATGAAGAGAGCTTCTTAAGAGAAGAGCAAATGCTTCTCATGTTCCATTTAAGTCCACTTTCTAGAGAATACTCCTTGAGATACTTAAAGAAAGATGACTCTTGTTATATTCTGCTAGGGTCATGGCACAGAATAATGTGACTGTTGTGATCCTGGAGTTTTGACCCCTCTCTCATTGATTTAACTGCCCAAATTCTCAGGAATGACAAGCTGGTGGTTTGAATTAGTGCCTTAACATGTTGACATAATTGCTGACTTAAATGTGACACGTCTTCTTTGGCTAGCTATTTCTTCTGCAGGCTACCATCACACATTTCCACAATTCAAGGAAAAGTAGAATTGTTCATCTACCTATTCCTTAATGGCAGGGAGTCTCAATTTATGCAGCATATATAGTTGTAAAAGAACAATGTGCACTTCTCGTGCAGACAAGATGATGTAAATTCTTCTCTCCCTGTGCTTTCCTGATAAGTACTATAAACCGTGGAACAACAGGCAACCTAAGAAGAACTCTGAAAGGTGGTAAGAGTAACAGAAAGAAACTTCCTCAACCTGATAAAGGGCATGTATGAAAAACCCACAGTTAACATCTTCATTGATGGGGAAAGATTGAATGCTTTCTCCCTAAGAGCAGGAAGAAGGCAATCATATCTGCTCTCACCAGTCTTATTCATCAAAGCACCTGAAGTTCTAGCCACTGAAATAAGAAAAAGAAAGAGAGAGAGAGAGAAAGACAGACAGAAAGAAGAAAAGGCAAAGCATGGGAAGAAAGAAATAAACTGTCCTTATTTACAGATGGCATGATTGTCTATACAAAAAGTCCCAAAGAATCTATAAAAAAAACTCCTAGAACTAACAAGTGAGTTCAGTAAGGTTGCAGGATACAAGATTAACAGATAAAATCAATTGGATTTCTATATATTAACATTAAGATGATGAAACAAATTAAAAACACTATACTATTTACAATCGTTCCAAAGAAAATTTAATTGCAGAATCTCTGTGCTGAACATTACAAAATGCTGGTGAAAGAAATCAAAAACTTAAATAAATGGAAAGGTGTCTTGCAAACGGGTTTCAGCTCCAGGCAAGTTCGCTATAGATTCACTGTGACCAAAGAAATTTACAGCAAAGGTTTCTTGGGGTGAAAAGGTTATACCCAACTCTATTTCCAGGTGGCAGGTCAGTCCCTCGGCGCTACCACCACTCCAGCCTCCACTCCGCTCCCCTACAGCCTTCCAGCCCTGCCACCCAGTCTCAGGCTGAGCCATGGGCGGAACTCCTTACATTAACACAATAATGTCTTATTGCCTAAAGGTATGGAAGCTATAGCATAGCAACAGGCCAGTTACATTTAAGTTCAGTGAGGACCCTGGCCATAGGAACCCCACTTTATCCACAGAAGGCATCCCATGTTCATGTTCAACATGGTGAAGATGTAAGTTCTTCTGAAATTGATTGATAGGTTTAATGTAATTCTTATAAAAACACCAGAAAATGTTTTATAGCCCTTGAAAGGCTTATTCTAAAACATATACTGGAAAAAAAGGACTTAGAGTAGTTTAAACAGTTTTGAAGAAAGATAATAAAGCAGGAGGAATCACTGTAATCAATATTAAGACTTACTATAGAGCTATAATAATCAAGACAGTTTGGTATTGCCAAAAGGATAGACACGTCGTTCCGTGGAACATAATAGGGAACCTAGGCATAGACCCACACAAGTCTGGCCAACTGATTTTTGATAAAGGCATAAAAACAATTCAGTGGAAGAAGGGTAGTCTGTTTAGTACATGGACCAGAGCAACTGGACATCAAATTCCCACTATAAATCCCTACAAGGACTCAACAGGAGTGAAAGAGATAATCCAGGATGGTGGTGGTCTGCAATTTATGCAAGCACTCTTGTCAAGCTTTAGGGCCCTCCCTGTAAGGCAAGGTGTCAGTGAATGAGAAACCAGCTATGTCCCATGCACACAGCAATGTGGACATCAGAGACTGATGGGGACACTGGTGAGCAGGACTAGGTGGTGGCACTGCATTTCCAGTGGAAAGCATGAAGCTACGCAGACAAACAGACCCAGCAGCCTAATCCTCGGGCCGGGGCCAATATAGTAGAGGGTCACAGGGAGGACGGCTGGGGAACACTGTGCCTCTGGGGCTGAGCGATGCCTCGGGGGCAGGAGGATCTCAGATGGGAGAAGCCAGCTTCATCTCACACCCACCCCACTGGAGGTCTGGTTCAGCAATTGGGCACGGATAATCCCAGGGGTGAAGAGCATCCGAGGATTCACTCCGGGGGCCACGGTCAGCAGGGGCTGGTGGTGAGCAATCTCCTGAGAGCAACCTCGTGCCTTGAGCTGGCGCGGAGAGGCCACAAACACAAAGGTGAGCAAGGAGCACTGCTGCCCCTCAGTACTCTTGCCCTCTTTTCTTCCTTCCAGAAACTCGTTCTGTTCCTAATATTCTGTAATTTGAGAGAGTCTCTCAGCTGAAGACAAACGAAATGACTAAAGAACATTCTATAATATCTATTGATATATGTTCAGGAATGAATGACCTCGCAACTCCGTTCACCCCCTGAACTGCCAGCCCCAGCGCCCCGTCGGTTACACTGCGGACACCTCCGTGCATGAGTGGGGACAGAGCTGCCGGGCCATCCACACACTAAAGGGCGCAGAGGCGGGGAGGGCACTTGGGGCCGGGACCGTGGGTGAGACGGTGGGCCACATTCTGGTTTGTTTATAACCTGGGTGCTCGTTAGCCAGACGGGTTTGCCGTGGGGGAGGCAACACTTAGCCCAGGGGCGTGGTGGCTGAGAAAGTCCTCAGTTGCTCTTCAGAGAGACGACTTGCAGAGACAGAAGCTTGTCCGCACCTCGGTGCCAGCCACAGGTATCGAGGGGCCACTGCTTGTCGCCTCCTTTCACAGTAACACTGCTGCCCTGAGTATCTCAGCAGCTATTTTTATGATAGTTTCGGACACTATTCTCATTGTCGATGGTCTTACTCCAGGGCAGCTTTGACAAGCTTTCCTTTCTTCTGGGAGATCAACCTGGCTCATCTGTGATGACCTTTTAGGGGAGGGAAAGCTAAGTGTGACCCCTGGAAAGAGAAGGGGTCGTGACATGTGTCCGGGGTGTGTGAGTGTTTCTCCGTGAGCACCACTTTCCCCCTCAGAAGGCTGGGCTGTGCAGCTGGCTCCGAGCTACCCTGTCCTTGTTCCTGTACGTGTCAGGACTTCAGCTCCGCACAAGCCCTACTTTGTTATCCCGTCCAGCTAAAGAATCCGAAACCCAGTCTGAGTCTCTCTTGCACTCAGCCTAAACCCACTGCCTTGTTATTTCATGGCCCTGCCTCCACATCTCGCTCCCGGGCATCACTTTTGTTTCTGGCGACGGCACTTTCTTGGTGAGGAATACACACTCCACTCTGGCTCAGGCGACCTGGCTTCTCACTTGGCTTGTACGGGGCTTTCCGTCGGTTTGGGCAAGCGCCGATCACCTCAGGCAATGGTCACGGGCCCCAACCCCAAACCTTCCCTGTCCACGGCCTCCCTCCCACGCGGATAGGGGAAGGGCGGTGGAAGGCTGGAAGACCTTCACGGTAAGGGGCGTTCAAGTGCCTTAGGGGTGAGAGACCAAAGCAGGAGCGTGAGGGATACTCGTGAATTTAACCCGCACCATGGAGGGCCCCCTACATAAAGAGACCTGACGCAGGTTCTGTGGGGGAAGGAAGCCTCAGGGTTCCCCTTGAGGTGACAGTCAAGTCCGAAAGACGAGATGTACGGCGGAAAAGGTTACTTCTGGTGCAAGGGATCTAAGTCCATCCAGAGGGAGAACAGAGCAGGGTTACGCCACTGGTTGAGAGCAGTGAGAGGAACACCCCCCTCACACACCCCGACCTGGGCGCGGGGGTCCTAGCCCTTTGTCAGGGGCGAGCCTGCGACGGGCCGGCTGGCCTTCCAAATTCAGCCGAACCCGTGCTTCACCCGCGTTTTAGTTTGCCTGATTCCCTTCGCTTGTCTTTAAAGTCAGGTTAAGATATAAGTTTTTTACCTACTTCCTCCTCTACTTGTTTTTGTTAGATTTCTTGAGTCAAGATTGGTCCTTTCACCATCTGGGACTAAAACAAAACAAAACAATCCCTTTACTGCACCTGCATGTATTTAAAAAAAAAATCTAAAAACACCCCACAAATAAGCCACTATACAATGTAAAAATCAAATAATATTATAAATGGACAAATATTTTGCTAGTTGAAGGAGTGTTTATGGCATATGAATAATCTTCCTCATTATGTATGTGCATGTGTAGTTTTTACATCTGAGTTTTATATACTCAGATCTTCTTAAAGCAAAATCCTATTGTGTTAAGACTTTGGAGTTTGTATCAGTTACTTATTATCACAATAATACCCCCTTGGATGCTTTCCTCCAACATCAGTTGCTTACAATAAGTTGTTTCTTCTCATTCTCACAGATGTGTAAGTTGAGTGATGGTCGGCTGGGCTAGTTTAGGCTCAGTTGGACAGCTTTGCTTCTGAGGGCAGGTATAGACAGACTTGGTCCCTTGATCTAGTTTGGCTTCAGTACTGGTCCACATCTGTCATCCTTTTTGGACCAGCGGTCTATCAGAGGCGTCTTTCTCCATTTTTGATAACAGTTACAAGTAGGACAAGCAGAAACATGTAAAATTCCTGAGCTCAGAAATTCCTGAGCAAAGGGATTGGGTACATGGAGGAGTGAATGATTCAATGTATTAATGCAGTCTGCTGGAACTGGAAGAAGGGTGGAGAGCTCTTGTATAGCGAATGACTCAAAGGAATTTTATCAGCCTGCTCGGGCTTCCATAACAGAATGCTGCAGACTGAGCCACTTAAACCACAGACTTTTTGTTGGTTTGTTTGTTTTTGTTTATTTTTTATTTTTAAATTAACATATTGATATACACTCTTATGAAGGTTTCACAAGAAAAACAATGTGGTTATTACATTTACCCTTATTATCAAGTCTTCCCATACCCCACTGCAGTCACTGTCCATTAGTGTAGTAAGATTGCCATAGAGTCCCTATTTGTCTTCTCTGAGCTACACTGTTTTCCCCATGACCCCACACAAACCATGTGCACCAATCATGATACCCCACAATCCCCTTCTCCCTCGCTCACCACCCAGCCTCCCCCACCCCTCCCCTTTGGTAATCACTAGTCCCTTCTTGGGAGTCTGTGAGTCTGCTGCTATTTTGTTCCTTCAGTTTTGCTTTGTTGTTATACTCTACAAATGAGGGAAATCATTTGGTATTTTTCTTTCTCTGCCTGACTTATTTCACTGAGCATAATACCCTCTAGCTCCATCCATGTTGTTGCAAATGGTAGGATTTGTTTCTTTCTTATGGCTGAATAATATTCCATTGTGTATATGTACCACATCCTCTTTATCCATTCATCTACTGATGGACACTTAGGTTGCTTCCATATCTTGGCTATTGTAAATAGTGCTGTGATAAACATAGGGGTGCATCTGTCTTTTTGAATCTGAGACCTTGTATTCTTTGGGTAAATTCCTATGAATGGAATTCCCAGGTCAAATGGTATTTCTATTTTGAGTTTTTTGAGGAACCTCCATATTGCTTTCCACAATGGTTGAACTAGTTTATTTTCCCACCAGCAGTGTAGGAGGGTTCCCCTTTCTCTGCATTTTTGCCAGCATTTGTTGTTCCTAGTCTTTTCGATGTTGGCCATCCTAACTGGTGTGAGTTGATATCTCATTGTGTAAACCACAGACTTTTATTGTCTCACAGTTCTAGAGGTTTAGTTTCTTCTGAGGCTTGCAGATGGCCACCTTCTTGCTGTATCCTCAGGTGGTCTTTTCTCTATGTGCACGTATCCCTGGTGTACTCTGTGTGTACAGACATCATACTGGATTAGAACCCAGCCTAGTGGCCTCATTTTAACTTAATCACCTCTTTAAATGCCTTATCTCCAAATAAAGAGTCACATTTTGAGCTTCTGGGAGTTAGGATTCTAGCATATGAATTTTGGGTGGACACAATTCAGCCCTTAACAGGAATTATCTTCTAAGTAGTTCAAAGCATTTTATAGGGTAATTTACTGAATTGGTTATTACAAGATGAAGAATTTAGAGACAAGGAAAGTGGGAAGGGTCCATCCAGATAATGGCTATTACATGAATTAGATCAACTTGAGAGAGCAGCTATAGTATAAAAGTGGAATGTAGTTCTCTTGCGACAGATGCCCGGGATTTTCCACTGCCCGAGTCCACCTGAAGTGCTTATCACTGAGATAAACTGAACAAAATATAACAGAGAAATCAACCTGCATTTGACAGCAGGGGTCTTCGTATATCTCAATCCCACTGACCTCCAAAGCAGTCCAATTCAGGCCAAGTGTTCTGGTTATTTTTTGTTGGTCACCCTTACAAAAATTACTTGCTAGCAGTAAGGTTTGCCATTTTGAGAGATGAAAATCCATTATACTGCGTGAGTATCTTAGTGGCAAGGTATAGGAAACCCCCAACCTGAGCAGACAGCTCTGTTGACAAGTCAAGAAGCCCTGGAGGCATCATACTTTGCAAAACAACAAAAGCCAAGACCATCAACAACCAAAAAGCCTTTATAATTTAAATTAGTAAGACCAATAACTTAAACTTGACCAAAAATCACCAAAACAGAAGTGGATGAGCACACTAATGTAATTAGTAATATGCTTTATTGTTCACTTAGTGGATATTTAATCTATGTGGTTTAAAGATGATAGCTTATTTCTTAATTTTAAAGAGAAACTCTCTTTGCAATGGATTAAAGGCTAGTAATGGATTTTCTAGTAATGAAATTAGTGTTAATGGATCCAATATACAAAGGCAATAGTAACCGTTTTAAAAGCAAAGGAAGCGGAACTCTACAATCACAGACCTCTAAACATTTTTTCAGCTAAATATCCTCTCTTGTTCTTAAACCCACTATGCTTTTTAACTCTTGTACTTGTGCCTTAATGAAGTAGGGAGTGTAGACAGAATGGCAAGATTCCAATTTGCAAAGTAAATGTGTCTCTTTTTTATTAGGTAATTCAAGAATGTCAAACATCAAGATTCACGTGAACACTGAAGAGCTTTTTTGCCTTTCTACTTTTCTTTGGGGGGGGGGACATCAGAGGAAGAGGGGAAAGATAGGGAACACTCTTTTGATTTTAAAGCAAATTACACAAATTTTCAATGAATCGGGTCCAGATTGAATTAGAACATGGACTGAAATAATGCTTAACGCCTAGAGGTATGTTGCAAACCAGAGATTACCATGCCTGGCAGACTAGTGTGGCTTTTGTTTATTTATTCATCCTTTATGTGGGTATGTATTTATTTTGATTTTCCCCTTTTGATGACTCCTAGCATGGCTTCTGAGTTCTCAGGGACCACTTACACTAACGGTTTAAGCCTATCTCCCAGGAAGAAAAACTTGCCTTAAAGTTGCTAGGCATGTTTCAATAACGTCAAATTAGGTCGGGTTTCCTAAACAAATTGGCACCAAATATGTATACACAAAATTCAAGCCTTTATTTATTTAGTTTTCTATCCTCACCTCTATTTTCCATGTCATTTGTCCCCACCTCCCTTCCCAGGCAATCTCATTCCAGGTTGTCCAAATCAACACAAAAACCAACATTTTTTCATCCTTTTGGGGTGTCCTCCAGACGATATTGCTTGGAAACCAACTGGAGCCCTTCTTGGTAGAAAGTGTAGTTTTCTTTTCTTTTTATTTTAACATTTAATTTTGTTTTTTGAATAGATAATACATTCACGTGATCTGAAAATCAGAGCAACATAAAAAGTTATGTGTTGAGGTCTCATTCCCATTCCTTCCCCGATCCTCCCGTTAACCTGCTCTTTTATCCCCTAGAGGTAATCATTTATATTAACTTCTTATATATCCTCCTACAAGCATATAAGAAAACATATTCTTATATCCCTCTTTCTTACACAAAAAATGGCGTACATTTTTTTCAATTAGGCGTAGAGTCTGGAGTTAGTACCAAATTTGCACTGGGAGATCGTGTTCATTCTTTTTCTTCTTTTACATCTGCATAGTCTTCCTTATATGGGTATCTCAGAGTTTATTTAACTAGTTCCTTATTGATTGACGTGGGGTTGTCCCAAGTTTTTTGCTATTATAAACAACACTGCAATGAATGACTTGTGTATGTCACCTTATGTCTGTGAAAGTGTATCCATAGACTAAATTCCAGAAGTCAAGTAATTTGGCCAGTGGGTAAATATATTGAAATTTTGATAGGTATTGTCACTCTGCTTTCCATTCAAGTTGTACCATTGTGTCACCCCCTATCGTCCTGCCCCCCAGCAATGTATAAAAGGGCCTATGTCCACACAGCACAGTGGGAAGTGAATATACTTAGAAAACTAATTTGGCACTTAAAAATGCTAAACACTTAAACTGTGTAACATATCTGCTTGCTCTGACCATCTTCTCCAGTGATGTAACTCCAAGTAGCATTGGCTGGACTTTCTGCTGAGTATAATTTAGTCTTTTTTCTTTTAAAGTTTTTTAATAGTAAAACACAACATGCACACATAGAAAATAAATCATTGTGAAATGTGTCAAGAAACAGAGCATTTACAGCACTCCCAGTAGCACTTGCTGTGCCCCCTTACTCCTCACAAAGAAATCATTGTCCCGATTTTTAGTATTCAGTTCCTTGTGTTCTTTATACTTTGACTTCATATATATACAACCTTAAACATTCTAGTTTAGTTTTGCCTGGTTTCAAACTTTCTATAAGTAGAATACAGTCTGTACTCTTTTTTTATCATAGCAAAATATGCATAACATAAAGTTTACTATATTAACCATTTTTAGTGTACAGTTCAGTGATATTAAATACAATCACATTGTTGTGCAACCATCACCACTATCCATCTCCAGAACACTTTTCATCTTGTAAAACTGAAACCCTGTATCCATTAAACAACAACTCTCCATTCTTTCCTCACCCCAGTCCCTGGCAACCACCTTCTGTTTTTATGATTTTCACTACCCTAAAAACAACTGGAATCACATAGTATTTGTCCTTTTGTGATGGGCTTATTTCACTTAGCATAATGTCCTTAAGGTTCATTCATATTGTAGCATGTTGTACCATTTCCTTCCTTTTAAGGGCTGAGTAATATTCCATTGTACAGATATATCACATTTGGTAATCCAGTCATCTGTCCATGGATACTTGGGTTGCTTCTCATTTTTGCTATTGTGAATAATGCTGTTATGAACATGGCTGTACAAATATCTCATCAGGACATTGCTTTCAGTTCTTTTGGGTATGTACCTAGAAAGGGAATTGCTGGTTCATATGATTCATATAAATATAATAATATAGTCTGTACTTTTTTGTGTCTGACTTGTTTCAGTTAAATTTTGTTGGTGAGTTGCATTATGTTGATGCATATAGCAGTAGTTCATTCATTTTGGGGGCCTATCATTCCGTTGTATGAATATGCTACAGTTTATCCATTGTAGTCTTGGTGGATCTGTGAGTTATTCGTGATTTGGGGGTTACTATTAACAGTGCTGCTGTGAACACTTATGAACAGCACTGCTATGAACATTTTAGCACATGCGTCTGCTGCACACATTTCTACCTGGTATACACGTAGGATTGGAACTGCTGACTCGCTGGGATGTGTACCTTCAGCCTTAGTTGACCTGGATTTTGTTACACTGAAAATGAGAAAATTTATGAGTTAGACAAATATTGCTTTTGAATTTTAGTTTTAAACTCCCTTTAAAAGATAGCTTCATTGTTTAGGTCTTGTATCAATTTTTGTTCTGTTCTTGGGTAGATGTACAGCCCACATTTTGTAAGCAAGGTTTCTTTGTATGAGCTATGACCCATAGGACACAGAAGGATGATGGCTGATGTCTCTTAGGCATCTAGAACAGGGGCTAGTAAACTAGAGTCCCACAATCTGTTTTTAATAAATAAAGTTTTACTGGCAAATAGCCACGCCCATTTATTTACATATGTCTGTGGCTACTTCTGTGCTATGGCAGGATTGAGTGACTGTGGCAGAGACTGTATGGCTTACAAAGCTCAAAATATTTCCCTGGCTATTGCTGCCATAACAAATAACCACTAATATAGTTAATGGCTTAAAAAACCACAAATTTATTATTTCACAGTTGTGTGGGTCAGAAGTTTGACTAAGTCTCAATAGGCTAAAATCAACATGTTGGTAGGGGTGACATTCTTTTCTGGCAGCTCTAGGGGAAAATCCATTTCCTTGCCTTCTCCAGCTTCTAGAGGCTGCCTGCATTCCTTGGCTCATGGCCCCTTCCTCCATCTTTGAAGCCAGCAGTGTTGCATCTCTCTGACCCTTTCTTCATAGTTACATCTCCCTCTGACCACTGCTGGGAAAGCTTTTCTGATTTTAAGGATGCACATGATTAGATGAGGCCTCCTTAGATTGTCTAGGATAACCTCCCCCTCTCAAGTTTATCACATCTTCAAAGTCTCTCTACCGTGTAGGGTAACATATTCATAGATTCTGGGGAGTAGGACATGGACACCTTCGTGGGCCATTATTCTGCCTAGCACACTAGCCCTTTACAGAAAAAGTTTGCCAATTCCTGATCAAGACAAAAGGTTGAGGAATTTCTAGTCGGAATCTAATGTAATCTAATAGGAGTATAGCTTTCTAGTCAAGAATTTGGCATGTCCATAATCCCCAGCTTCTTTCCCAATCCAGCTGAGGTCATCCTGGCCAATGAGATGAGTCACGGGGAGGCATTACTGACACTTGAGTGCTGTGGAGGAATTAAAATACAGACAATCTCTTGATGCCTTCCTGTTGCAAAAAATTCTCCATCTTATCTGACTTCCCCAATGGACTTAAATATGCTTTTCAGCATCAAATTCAATCACAGTCTCTCCCAACAGGCCCGCAAATCCTTACTCGTCTTTTGGTATTCTGACAGGATTAACATCTCCCAACTCAGCTGAAAAGGACGTCACATTATAAAGCCCTATTAAACAGGATGGATAATATAAAGCAATCAAGAGCTACCCTTCCCATATTTACTGAGCATGGTAATAGTCTGTGAGGCCGTCTCTATCTTCCCAGCGCCTTTCCTCAGGAAGCCCATAGTTAGTAGGCCCTGTTTGCCTCCTCTCCCTCTGGCTTCTCGGCAGTCCTGTATGACCATCATCTTATGTCTTCCCTTGTGAATTCCAAGACCACATACTTGCTATTGTGTTTGTTCCTAACTATAAGCCCCTCATTGTCAGATCTCAAAATAATACTTTGTCCCACTTCCTTTAAGCCTTTAGCACTTTAAGTTGAGAATCATTCAAATCTCACTTCAAATATGTTCTTGAAGATCTCATTTCTTGACTCATTTTTTCATTCAGTGTGTTTTCAATGACTGGTCAGCTCGCCCTTCATGTATCAATTTCTTTGATTAATTTTTTTCCCCTGAAGGGCAACGTTATACTTACAAATCACAAAGGAAAATATGTTAGCCACTTGCTATTTATATATTCAATGGGGAATAAACTTTAGAGTGAGTTTTTAGAAGCCTAAGACATTAGGATTTCATATTTTGTGTATGTTTTTAAAAATCTGAGTGAATTTTTTCTATCAAAATCTAAAAATATAAACTAAAAATTCTTTCCTATTATGCACAATTAAATAAATGTATCTTGAATTTAACCTACTTAAATGTGCACAATATAAATATTTCTGAATAAAAATTCCATACTAGGTAGGACAAATCCTTGTTACCCTATAAGACAGCCCAAGACTGTTTGCTTAATCAAGATGTATCAACTGCCAGAAAAGTCACTAGTGTGGAGTCGAAGGGCTGGCCACTGGGGCCTCTTCTGCTTTAACATTTCAGCTAAAAATGTAGAAAGCATGCACATCAGTTCTGTACCTAACCTGAGACTGGGAGGGATCCTAGGTACTCCAGGGGTGTTGGCTCAACTAAGAGGTTGGGAGCTGCAGGGTGATGGTTGGGGGTAGCCCAAGGCCCTGAGCTATGCTGAAAGTGACCTTCGTGGGGCAGGATGAGGTTGGGCAGAGGGATTGCTGTGGAATCCAGCAGAAGATCCCATTCAAAGCAGGGCAGGTAGTAGAGCTAGGACTGGGTGGCCGCAGTCAGGAGCTCACAGGGAGGATGTGGCTAGAAAAGCCATTTGAAGATTAGTTGAATGAGAGGGTAAAGGGAATGCCTGATCTAGATCAGAAATCCAAAGTCAAGATCAAGTCGTATTGCTTCATAGAAAAAGGGATCATGGGGCCTGATTATATAAAGGCTCTCCGGAAGTCCCTTTGGGGGCAGTCAGCCCTCCCCATATAAAGCCTTCAAGGGAAAGGACATCCAGGATGAGTGGCAGCATCTAGATTCCAGTGTGTTGGAACACTAAACTAAAATGTTTGATGAGAATGGATGTAAAAGTCTGCTTTGAGGTCTAAAACAATCATTCACAGAAGTAAAGAATGGAGGAACTTGGCATAACAGCAGTCTGTGTAAACATTCTGAGGAACTTTTATCAATCAGAAGTTCAAAAGTAGCCAACAGGGATAAAAAGCTGCTGTCAAACTCAATCTCAGCATTTCCTTGAGTGTCTCACAAAATTCTCTTCAAGGAATATATATGATTGTTGAATCACTATGTTGTACACCTGAAACTCATATTGTTTATCAACTATACTTCAGTTTTTAGAAAAGGTTTTTGTGGTCAAATTAGTTTGGAAAATACTACATATTTGCTTGGAGATTTATAGTGTTTCTTAGTTGGTTAAAGGCTCAGAAGAGTTTTGTGATAAAAAGTCTTCATTAGCTTTAGTTAATCCAGTATATTGAGCAGGATATGACTGGTAATGCTGTAAGAACAAACATCCCTCAAATGCCAGTGGCTTAAAATGACAACAGCTGATTTCTTATTTATGCAGTGTGTCCATCAGGGGTCAATTGAGACTGTTTCTTGTCATCATTGGACCCAGGCTGAACGGGGAGTCACCATGTAGAACACAGCAAGTCACTATAGAAGAGGGAAAAGAGAATATGGCAAAGCATGCGCTTGCCCTTAAAGCTTCCACCCCAGAAATGATACGCACCCTTCTGTTCATGTTCTATCAATCAAAGCAAGTCACATGGCCACATATTACAAAGACACCATTTTGAACTGGATATGAAGAAAAACTTTTTGAAAATTTGAATAAAGCCCCTCTCCTGACCATGGGGCATAAGACCTTACGAGATCTGTCCCATATTTCCACTCTAATCAAATCCTATGCCATGCCTTGCTTGGTTCTAGGCATGCTCACCTCTCTAAGAGTTCCTGAAACAAATCAGGCTCTTTTCTGCCACAGGGCCTTTGCACTTTCTCTTCCTTTTGCCTGGAAGGCCCTATCTTTACCTTTTGTATAGTTAGCTCCTTTCCATACTTCTGGGCTCAGCTTTAGTGTCACCTCTACATGGAGCGAGGCCTTCCCTGACCATTTGCTCTATGTTAATACCCACAACTTGTCACTTATTTTTTCATGGCACCCACATATTTTCATGTAAGCACTAATCATAAGTTGTAATTACTTTATGTATTATCTGACTTGTTCATCCATATAAGTTCCATGTTGGCAGAAAACCTGTATATTATGTTCACTACAAATCTCTAGCCCCTTTTTTTTATTTTGTTATCATTAATCTACAATTACATGTGCAACATTATGGTTACTAAATTCCCCACTTCATCAAGTCCCCCCACCTACCCCATTACAGTCACTGTCCATCAGCATAGTGAGATGCTATAGAATCACTACTTGTCTTCTCTGAGTTGTACAGCCCTCCCCATGCGCCCCCATCATTACATCTGCTAATTGTAATGCCCCTTTTTCCCCCTTATCCCTCCCTTCCCACCCATCTTCCCCAGTCCCTTTCCCTTTGGTAACTGTTAGTCCATTCTTGGGTTCTGTGAGTCTGCTGCTGTTTTGTTCCTTCTGTTTTTTTCTTTGTTCTTATACTCCACCTATGAATGAAATCATTTGGTACTTGTCTTTTTCAGCTTGGCTTATTTCACTGAGCATAATACCCTCTAGTTCCATCCATGTTGTTGCAAATGGTAGGATTTGTTTTCTTCTTATGGCTGAATAATATTCCATTGTGTATATGTACCACATCTTCTTTATCCATTCATCTACTGATGGACACTTAGGTTGCTTCCATATCTTGGCTATTGTAAATAGTGCTGCGATAAACGTAGGGGTGCATATGTCTTTTTCAAACTGGGCTCCTGCATTCTTAGGGTAAATTCCTAGGAGTGCGACTCCTGGGTCAAGTGGTTTTAATTTGCATTTCTCTGATGATTAGTGATGTGGAGCATCTTTTCATGTGCCTGTTGGCCATCTGTATTTCTTCTTTGGAGAAGTGTCTATTCATGTCCTCTGCCCATTTCTTAATTGGATTATTTGCTTTTTGTTTGTTAAGGTGCGTGAGTTCTTATATATTTTGGATGTCAACCCCTTATCGGATACGTCATTTATGAATATATTCTCCCATACTGTAGGATGTCTTTTTGTTCTACTGATGGTGTCCTTTGCTGTACAGAAGCTTTTCAGCTTGATATAGTCCCACTTGTCATTTTTGCTTTTGTTTCCCTTGCGTGGGGAGATATGTTCATGAAGAAGTCACTCATGTTTATGTCCAAGAGATTTTTGCCTATGTTTTTTTCTAAGAGTTTTATGGTTTCATGACTTACATTCAGGTCTTTGATCCACCTTGAGTTTACCTTTGTGTATGGGGTTAGACAGTAGTCCAGTTTCATTCTCTTACATGTAGCTGCCCAGTTTTGCCAACACCAGCTGTTGAAGAGGCTGTCATCGCCCCATTGTATATCCAGGGCTCCTTTATCAAATATTAATTGACTGCATATGTTTGGGTTAATGTTTGGATTTTCTATTCTGTTCCACTGGTCTGTGGGTCTGTTTTTGTGCCAGTACCAAATTGTCTTGATTACTGTGGCTTTGTAGTAGAGCTTGAAGTCAGGGAGCATAATTCCACCTGTTTGATTCCTCCTTCTCAGGATTGCTTTGGCTATTCGGGGTCTTCTGTGGTTCCATATGAATTTTAGAATTATTTGTTCCAGTTCATTGAAGAAGGCTGTTAGTATTTTGATAGGGATTGCGTTGAATCTGTAGATTGCTTTAGGTAGTATAGCCATTTTGACAATATTTATTCTTCCTAGCCAAGAGCATGGGATGAATTTCCATTTGTTAGTGTCTTCCTCTTTAATTTCTCTTAGGAGTGTCTTGTAGTTTTCGGAGTGTGGGGAACTACCTTTGAATCTCAGCTGCGCCACAAAGATGGCCGCTGAGAACCCTTTGAATTTCAGCTGCGCCACAGCTTCCTGCGGAGTGTTCTCACTCAGTTCCACTGCTTACGTCAGAGACAACTGCGCATGCGCACAACTCTGTGCATGATTGGAAATTAGCATAAGGTGTAACCAATCAGAAGAGACCATACCCTATATATTCCGTGTTCTGCGCTGCAATAAATGAGTTCCTGCTTCAACTGGGCTTCCTGTCGCGTCTGATTATCTCCAGGGACTGCGGAGGCTGCGGAACAGGTGGACAGTTGGCTCTTACCTCCCTTGCTTCGCCTTGTCGGGCGTGCCTCTCCCTCCCTTCCTTTCCCTCCGCTGGCTCGGAGGGTCACAGAAAGAGCTAGTAGTCCTGACGGTGAGCAGGACAGGCAGGGGAGAGGCTAGAAAACCCCGACATCAGAGTATAGGTTTTTCACTTCCTTCGTTAGGTTTACTCCTAGGTATTTTATTCTTTTTGATGCAACTGTGAATGGAATTGTTTTTCTGATTTCTCTTTCTGTTAGTTCATCATTAGTGTATAGGAAAGCAACAGTTTTCTGTGTGTTAATTTTGTATCCTGCAACTTTGCTGAATTCAGATATTAGTTCTAGTAGTTTTGGAGTGGAGTCTTTAGGGTTTTTTATGTATGCTACCATGTCATCTGCAAATAGTGACAATTTGACTTCTTCTTTACCAATCTGGATGCCTTGTATGTCTTTGCTTTGTCTGATTGCTGTGGCTAGAACCTCTAGTACTTTGTTAAATACAGAGGAGAGAGTGGGCATCCCTGTCTTATTCCCGATCTTAGATGAAAAGCTTTCAGCTTCTCACTGTTAAGTATGATGTTAGCTGTGGGTTTGTCATATATGGCCTTTATGATGTTGAGGCACTTGCCCTCTATACCCATTTTGTTGAAAGTTTTAATCATGAATGGATGTTGAATTTTGTCAAATGCTTTTTCATCATCTATGGATATGATCATGTGGTTTTTGTTCTTCTTTTTGTTGATGTGGTGGATAATGTTGATGGATTTTCAAATGTTGTACCGTCCTTGCATCCCTGAGATGAATCCCACGTGATCATGGTGTATGATCTTCTTGATGTATTTTTGAATTTGACTTGCTAATATTTTGTTGAGTATTTTTGCATCTATGTTCATCAGGGATATTGGTCTGTAATTTTCTTTTTTGGTGAGGTCTTTGCCCAGTTTTGGTATTAGAGTGATGCTGGCTTCATAGAAAGAGTTTGGAAGTATTCCCTCCTCTTCTATTTTTTGAAAAACTTTAAGGAGAATGGGTGTTATTTCTTCTCTATATGTCTGGTAGAATTCAGAGGTGAATCCTTCTGGTCCAGGGGTTTTGTTCTTGAGTAGTTTTTTGATTACTGCCTCAAGTTCATTGCTGGTGATTGGTCTGTTTAGTTTTTCTGTTTCTTGTTTGGTCAGTCTTGGAAGGTTGTACTTTTCTAAGAAGTTGTCCAATTCTTCTAGGTTTTCCAGCTTGTTAGCATATAGATTCTCATAATATTCTCTTATAATTCTTTGTATTTCTGTGGGGTCCATCGTTATTTTTCCTTTCTCATTTGTGATTCTGTTTATGTGTGTATATTCTCTTTTTCTCTTAATGAGTCTGGCTAGGGGTTTATCTATTTTGTTTATTTTTCAAAGAACCAGCTCTTGGTTTCATTGATATTTTCTATTGTATTATTCTTCTCAATTTTATTTATTTATTCTCTGATCTTTATTATGTCCCTCATTCTGGTGACTTTGGGCCTCATTTGTTCTTATTTTTCCAATTTCAGTAATTGTGTCTTTAGACTGTTCATTTGGGAATGCTCTTCCTTCTTTAAATAGGCCTGGATTGCAATATACTTTCCTCTTAGAACTGCCTTTGCCATGTCCCACAGAAGTTGCGGCTTTGTGTTGTTGTTGTCATTAGTCTCCATATATTCTTTGATTTCTGTTTTGATTTGGTCATTAACCCATTGATTAATTAGGAGCATGTTGTTAAGTCTCCATGTATTTGTGAGCCTTTTTGTTTTCTTCCTAAAATTTATTTCTAGGTTTATACCTTTGTGATCTGAGAAGTTAGTTGGTAGAATTTCAATCTTTTTTAAATTACTTAGGTTCTTTTTGTGGCCTAGTATGTGGTCTATTCTGGAAAATGTTCCATGTGCACTTGAGAAGAATGTGTATCCTGCTGCTTTTGGGTGTAGCGTTCTGTAGATGTCTGTTAGATCCATCTGTTCTAGTGTGTTGTTCAGTGCCTCTGTGTCTTTACTTATTTTCTGTCTGGTTGATCTGTCCTTTGGAGTGAGTGGTGTGTTGAAGTCTCCTAAAATGAATGCATTGCTTTCTATTTCCCCCTTTCATTCTGTTAGTATTTGTTTCACATATGCTGGTGCTCCTGTATTGGGTGCATATATATTTATAATGGTTATATCTTCTTGGTGGACTGACCCCTTTATCATTATGTTATGTCCTTCTTTATCTCTTGCTATTTTCCTCGTTTTGAAGTCTGTTTTGTCTGATACAAGTATTGCAACACTCTAGCCCCTTTTTTGAGCCCACATACTAGTGGCTCAATACATGTTTACTGAAAGAATAATAAGTCCTTTTATGGTTCTTTTTTTCAAGCATATACAAGAGCAGAGAGAATAGTATAATGAACTCTGCCATCCCTATCACCAAGCTTCAGCAGTTCTCAACTCCTGACCAACACATCATACCACTTTATCTACAAATGATGAATACTTCTGTATGTATCTTGAAGAGATAAGGATTCTCTTTAAAAATAATCACCATATGCTTATCACACCTTAAAATCTCAATAGCATGAATGCTTAGAGCTGCTGGCTGTGAATAGCACAAGCTGCTTCAGAAAGAAGTGAGGGCCTTGTTGGTTGACAGATGTTCACTCAGCTCCTACTATGTGCTGGCCATGGATTTTGAAGTGAACCATACTGACGTGGTGCCAGGACCTGACATTCTGGGGAAGGTGCAATAGTCAGAAATGTGATATGAGGCCTCATCCCCGACAGAGCTCCCGAACACTGACTGTGTCCATGTCCATCTGTGTGAACAGGGATGCAAAGATGCCATGGGAAGTTCTGCTTTATGGGGCTTGGTGCATCTTAGAGCGTATGGGTTCTTATTTTAATGCTACTTTTGCCTTCATTTGAACCAATTCCTACTTTATGCCTCAAAATGTTATAGGAAAAGTACTTTCTTTTGTTTTTCTTTGTAACAGGTTATCTGGATTTTTCTTGCTTCCCTGTGACTTCCCCCTTGCATTAACCAAACAGGCCACCAAGAGATGGGTGGCTAGGACTGCCCCAGCCTGTATGCCATCTCTGTGAATTAGAGAAAGGCACGCCTTGCCTAGATGGAGCAGCCTATATCAGGGTGTATGGCTTGGTATGCCGACCAGAGGTGGATTTCAGACCCTTTTTGTCCTCTCAACCAAGCACTCACCCTTGTGTGGTAAACAACCTCTGAAACAGTACATGGCAGGCCTGCAGGTGGCTATCCGATCAGGGTGCTTTCTGACTGCTTTGATACTGTGCAACTTACACTGTCTGTCCCCAAAGACAAGTAATTCAGTAAAACCCCTAAAATGGGAAGGTGAGAAATGGCATGTGATTTGTGACAGATATCTGGTATTCATTTGTCAAAGTCCAACTGTGTGTGAGGAATGGTTAGTGGGACCTCAGTGTTATGAATATAAAGCATGGTATTTTACAGAGTTCCTGGTTCTAATGACAGCCAACTAGTGAATTATTTCATAAAAGTGTGGTGTGCCTGTCTCATTCTGATGCATTTCTAAAAAATGATACATAGATAATAAATCCAGGGTTTATAAATTCACTTCCTATCAAGAAGGAGATATCATTATAATGTCTGTTGTCATGGAAATAGGATTTTTCAGACATATGTAGGCACCTAAGTAGGTTGAAAAGTGTATATGTGTTACAGTCATTCTGTACCCTAAATTAAAAAAAAAATTTCTGGCAGGGGGGAAATAATCCATCGCAAGAATGAAAAACCCTAAAACATGTTGGAATGGCACAGTTTCAATTTCAGAAAGCTAGTCCCCCCCCCCCCAATTTTCAAACAAACAAAAGGATAGTCATTTTGTGGACCGGAGAACTGGTTGAATGAAGTTCTGTACTTCTGTTTACATTGCTATAGAAGGTTTATGCCAGGCAGCTGGAGGACTGCTATATGCCACCTTGTTCTGTACAGGCATGGTTAATTTAGTGGTGGTGTGTCACACATAGCGGCCCATAGGTGGCTACTGAGCACGTGAAATGGGGCTAGGCTGAGCTGAGATGTGCTACGGTAACACACAGATGCTGGATTTTGAAGACTTAGTATGGAAAAAATATATCATTAATAACAGTATTGATTTCATGTTGAAATGATATTTTTGATATATTGGGTTAAATAAGTGATGGTATTAAGATGATTTTTACCTGTTCCTTTGTACCTTTTACTGTGTGATTAACTAGGAAGACTTAAATTATCTACACGGTTTGCATCATTTTTTTTGGACAGTGCTGATTGAGATTTAAGCAGTGCCACCATGACACTGAAATGTCTGGCCATCCGTTCTCCTGAATGTTTTATCTGTTTGGCAGCCAGCTGGGCTGTCGGCTTGGTTTTCTCTGGGTGGACACAGGCAGAGACGAAGGGATTGTGGAGATGGGGTGGGGAGGGGCATGTGTGTCATAAAACAGGTTGTGCAGTAGCAAACCCACTAGGTGACTCGAGGCAAACTGCAGTGAGATCCCCTTGACTGTTTCCACCCAGACCTGAGCTCATGGCGGCATGATTGTTCCCAGGTGTTCTATTAGTCTCTGTGGAGCAAATCACATTACCTAAGATGTTCAACTGTTTGGAGAAATTGTAAGACCATTTACATGGTAAGGTCTGTGATATGCGTATGGATATTTTATTGTATGTGGAATTTTTTGGACAGGGAAAGAATTAACCAAAGTCAAATGAATTTGGACAAGGTGGCAAACTTTTGCCAAAGTCCTGGTCAATACACTTCTCTGCAAATCCATTTTATTCTCCACATGATCTAAAAGAGTCCAGATTTCTTTTATTAGGAATTATAAGGTGTAAATCTCCTTTTAAAGAAAAAAACCCCCTGCCGCTGAAATTCCCGAATGATACCCATGTGAATTGGGATCCAGTTACCATGCCACATTTTCAGCAATTGCTGAATGCCTCCTGCATGTTGAGTACTTTATTTTCATAAACTCTCTTTTTTAACCATATTATTGCAATGTAGGTATTTTCACCCATTTTAAAAATGAAGAACCTGAGGTTCAAATGGTTATGCAACTTGCACAAGGCCTCAAAGCTCAGTAGTGAATGGGCTGAGGATTTGAAACAGATCTTTCTGGCTCCAAAGTCTAAGTTATTTCCTCCAGAACTTGCTGCCTGCTTTTCAGACATGGAGCAAGAATTGGGCCAGAGCCACAGAATTCTACATATAAACTGAAAGTATGGGTCTGCTCTAGGGGTTTGGTTCTATTCTAGATTCTGAGAGGTCCTCAAAGTGGCAGCTGCCAAGGATAAAAGGGCAAAGAGGAATTCAGTGAAGACTGGGAGAAAAGGAAGGAAGGGAACAGGACTGTTAGCCAGACATCAAACTCTTTATCACTGGCCTCGAGCCCCTGGGTGGATCATGTAACTTCTTTGGGTCTCACTGCCTTCATGTGAAAAATGGAGATATTCATCCACTCTACTTTCTTTATAAGACTGTAATGTGGACCAAGCTAGATACTATATGGAAAGTGCTTTGTAAACTCTAAAATGCTCTGCAAATAAGGTATTATTAAAGTAAAATTATGTTTTCATATTTTCCATGTTTTTGATATGAGATGATAGCTGGTTCCCCTTAAGTGGATAATTGTCAATCGAATATAGAAAAGTTTATTTGTTTGTGTGTATTCAAAGAGAACAGATCTAAAGGCCATCATCTAGAGTGGTCATGAGAGGGAACAAGTTTTAGACACTATAGTGGTAATACTAAAATATCAAGGCGAAGAACGAATGCTCTCTGGCCAGAAAGGAAGTCAAGCTCACTCTGGTCTGTTCCTGGACATATTCTTATTCATAAGTACAGAGGACTTCTTTGAAATAAACGACACAGTTTTTACTGAGGGACATAAAAATAAGACTTGGCTGAATTATAGAAACATACTATATTCTTAGATGGGAAGACTTAATATTATAAAAATATTAGTTCTACCCAAATTAATTGGTAACACTTTAACAATCCTGATCAAATTTCCCATGGGACATTATTCATAATTTAATGACATAATTCTGAATTTTATGTGGAAAATTAGTGTGTGTAAAAATAACCAGGATAATTCTGAAAAAGAAGGTTAATAAGTGGAGGGGTGGTCTTTAGGGTAGATTCCTATCTTTCCAATATTGGCCCCAATTCTTCACCTTTCCTCTGTATCCACATCTTTTGTCATGTCACTTTGCAGTTCTTCTAAAGGCCCTTCAACTTCCGGCTGAGCCACGTGACTTGCTTTGGCCAGCAAATGCCAGCAGAGTGCTGTGAGTCAGTTCTGAGCTCTGGCCTTATGAGGCCTCACAGGTTTCCACTTGTTCTCTTGCCCCTCTGCTACTGAGCTGGGAAAAATGAACCTTGGCTAGCCTGCTGGTTAAAGGGAGATCTGGACACGTGGAGCAGAGCCACCTCAGATGAGTCATAGACCTGTAGTGGGAAGCAGACCCACCAAGAGAAGTCGAATCGCAGTCAGTCTGCAGCTGCCTCAGCGATAATCATGATTGTTGTTTTAAGCCCTTGAGTTTTAGTGTGGTTGGTACACAGCAAACGCTAGCTGGTATGGCCCTATGACATATGAAAAGGCTATTGTAATATCAGAGTCAGTAGGAAGTGGAGACAACATTCGAATCTGGGTCCGTTTTACTCCAAAGTCCGTATCTTCCTTTCCTGAGGAAGTTAAACAAGGCTTGTGTTAGAGGCAGTGGGAGTAATATAATCTTCATGCACTATACCCAGGCCGTTCTTAATATTGCTAGAATGATAGCCAAAGACCGGCTGTGTCATGTGACCTGTAATATGAATGGCTTCTCCGAGAAAGGGGAACAGATGAAGAATCAATCTGTGCTCCAAACCTAAGACCATAAACAGTTTATCTCTCTTGTTAGAAATTCAGTCCAAGGTATATTGGATAGAATTAAACTTCTTTGTTATGAAACTCCCGATTCTGTCTTTCCATGGTGGGCACAAAATGTACCCCTAGAAGTAACCTCTTTAAATGGTACCTTCTTCCCCGAGAGATCCTGAAGGTATTTTGGAAGCCATGGATGTACTAGGGAGGGATGATGTGCCGTGTCTCAGTCAATAATTCATGAGTTATCAGGGCAAAGCTTTTTAGCTTAAAGAGAAAAAATGGCTTCTGTGTTACCATTCTACATAGACTGCAAGAATCTTTCAGGAAGACCCCATTGTCAACTTCTCAACAACTAATAATGACTCTTGGCTCCAGCACTACACGTTTCTGTGGCTATGCAGCAGTATTTCAGTCTCTTTCAGTATCTCATAAAAATCACAGCTAATAAACTCCATTCGGCACCTGAAGGAAGGGGTGCTTGCTTCTGACTATAATGTACTGGCCTCCACGGCACTTCAAAGGCCCGGCCGCTACTCGAGTCTACCTTGCCTGGGTTTCCGTCCCTAGGTGAAGATTAACCATGTGTGCTCTGGGAAAGTCTGTTCTGAGTTTGCCTTAAAGTATTTCGTATCCCTTTAAATTAGCTGTTCACTTTGACAGCCTATTAACATAGGCTCCTCTTTCAGTAGGGAGAGAGCACATTCTCGGTTTCCATTTGATCCTTTAGTTCCCTTGTGTCCTTTCTTACCCCTCTCAGGCTTCTGATTTCTCCTTTCCCGAAGGTGAAACATCTATGTCCATGAGAGAAACCTGATCATTTTAAAGTTTAATGACACGTCAAAAGCAAATTTGAGATTTATTGTGTATTTGTCTCCTGATACTTTAAAATAGTTTGTTCTTGGCTGAGGTTGGGTGTCATACACACAGTGGCAGGGTAAGTGACATAAATTTCTATGGAATTTCAGCTGAAGAAAAATTTTCTGTGTGTCCAGAGCCTTCCCTTCTGAACCTTTCATTTTTACCATAGCTTTATATTGAGATCTGAAAGTTCACATTATTAGAAAACACGTTGAAAAGAGGTACAGACTCTTTTTCTTAATAGGCTATTAAAAATATCAATTTCTTCTTGCACCACATCTCAGAAATGTGGGGAGTATTGCTGAATCCTGGCAAAATGGGAGAGCAATATTTGTTGACCAGAGTAAGATTAGACTAATCACTCAGCAGGGCTATGACTTAGCCATTCAGAGGAAAACTTTTATCTAAGTTTTAACCATGGGTCTCCTTCTTTTCAAGAGAAAACTTGGTTCTCAAGGTTGCTTCCATGTACCTTCAGTGAGGGCAAAACAAAACGAAACGAAACAAGTCAGACCTCATGACATACATCCAATTACACCTAGTTATCATTTTCAAAAAACCAAAAAAGAAAACCGCCCATTAACTCCTATTATGAGATTTTTGAGAAGCCCATCCAGATGCATCTAGTCGATGAGGCCTTATCGTTGTTGTCAGCCAAACCATGGGCATTATCTGCCCTCATGCAAACTTGGCCTAAAAACCTTCTGTGCTTCCTCCAGGAAAAAATCTAGAAAGCACACAAGCATCAAAACTTGCAGAATGGGCATCAGCGGCTTGGAAGAAAACTCCAGAGACGACAGTGGAGCACACTGTTCTGAAAGGCCATGTTGTCACCTCTTTTTATGATGCAGAGGAAGATGTCACGTGGAGAGGCAGGGGCATCTCTGATTCGGAGTTGAAAACTGATTCAGTGGCCTCGGGCTCAGCCCTTTTAATGTATGTGCCAGAGTGGTGTGTGGAAAAAAATCCACATCAAGTCAAAATGGGTCATTCAATAAACATAAAATAGACCTTGCGTCAGAAAGTACCATGTCATTGTGTAGTTGGCAGGTTTTTTATTTCTTGGTGGTACATAAAATAATGATGTATCTTGCAATTGACGGTGTCTTAGATTTGCTGAAATGCAATATTCCAATGGGCCACCATCTTCCTCATTCCTCTGATCAGTAGTGTCCAGCTGGAGAAGCTTGGTGCTTACAGAAGAGAGTTGATGCTGGATCCAGCCTATGTTTACAATCCTGCCTTAGTTGACCCTGCGGCTCAGAGGCCAACAGTCAGTAGGACTTGCCTTCTGCAGTTTTGCTATTGCACTGTGGGTGCCTGTGCCATTGGGTGTGGGGTGCAGACCCTACCAGCTCTACGTGCATTTATTTCCCACTTTGTCAGGTATTTCTCTCTCTGGTCAAGCTTCTTTACTTGAAATATGCTGTTCAGGCCAAAAGAGTCTTCTAGAAGGAGAGAGTTTAGGGTTGCCTGCCAGAGAGCAGACTTTTCACAGCCTCAGTTGTCTAGAACAGAACCCCGAGCCTAGGAGTGTGCGAAGATGTACTTCAAGTGGCAAAAAGCTGTCATAGAATTCTAGAAGAGGAGGATAGATCCTCAAGCTTTCTCTCAGATAATTAGGAGCAAAATAAATCAGGAGCTTAGGAACAATAATATACAAGAATTTGCAAAAAGCAGAGGAGTCTAAACTATGGAAAGGGATAAAAAGAGCTACAAGAGCTAATTCATCTTTGGCTAGAACTTTGTAGAATTCTGATAACCACAGACTTGGTGGGTAAGTCTTTTCACTTCTCTAAGTCTCAGTTTCCTGATCTGTAAAACAGGGTGCACTAACCTCATGAGGGGATGGGGACATTAAAAGGCTTTCTAAATGCTTGCATACAGTGAAGTCTTACCACAGTCAAATAATTGAAATCACATTGAAATAGTGCTAAAAACACTATGTGAGTCAATAACCTCTGAATGTACATGACAAATGGATATGAACAATGACCCTAAGTCATGAAGTAAGAATTAAGTATGTCCTGAGCAATTTGTTTAAGAAAGTGGTGGTGAGGTGCAGGCCATATTTCAGAAAGATTTCCCTCGAAAATGCTTGTCTGTGTTGGAGCTTATCAGTACACTTCAGTTATCTGGATAATGCACATACTATATAGAGAACCCCATCTTCAGCAATGGTGGATAAATGAGGCATGGTGGTAAAAACAGATTCTAAGATCATCAAAGCAGGCTTTGGGAGAATTTAGTGCTATGACTGATCAAAAACTATTTTCAGTTATAGAGCCAAAAAAGGGCTTTAAAATTGGGCCTCTTGTTTTCCTGATATCCATGTAAACACAGTAAACCAGGACTGTCTAAGCTGCAAATTCTAGCAAATACTTCAGATGAAAATGTGAGAACCCTTTCTAAGGTTGCCTTATTGAATACAAAAAACAATGATTACCGCCTGCCATTGTGGGCATGTAGGAAACTTGTGTGTAATTGTGCATTCCCAAAAGTAGCAAAGACAAAGTGGTTGGATAGAATGTGGAGATACACTAAATAATTAAAGAGTAAAAGTCCTGTATGGTTCAGCTTCTAGCACATTTCTCTTCTTCTCTCTCATATGTGTTATTCATTAAGATGGCCTAAACTGATATGCAGGACATCCTGCCTGGCCATCATGCTCCAATGTGAGTCCTGCAAATAGTCTGGTTAGATAGGGAGAACACTCCATATAGAAGGTTCCTTAATGCTGAGTAAATTTGTTTTCTTTGAAACTTAAACAATTTGTAATCTTCTAAAACCAGCCGCTCTGTTTCAGACAGTATTTCCAATTTTAAGGCATATAACTAGACTTTCAAAGAGCTAAGAATGAAGAGTATCTATTTTTTTCATTTAGCAATATTTTATTTGGGTTTTAAATATTTTTATAATTTATCTTTTCTTTTATTAAAGTATCAGTGATATACAATCTCATGATGGTTTCACATACACAACACAGTGGTTAAACATTCACCCATATTATCAAGTCCTCACCCCTTCAGTGCAGTCACTGTCCATCAGAGTAGTAAGATGTTACACAATCATTACTTGTCTTCTCCATGTTGTACTGCCTTCCCTGTGACCTACCTATATTGTGAATGCAAATTATTGTGCCCCTTAATCCCCTTCTCCCTCCCCCTACCAACCCCTCCCCTTTGGTACCACTAGTCCCTTCTCAGTGTCTATGAGTCTACTGCTATTTTTTTCCTTCTGTTTTGCTTTGTCTTTATACTCCACAAATAACTGAAATCATTTGGTATTTGTCTTCTCCGCCTGGCTTATTTCACTGAGCATAATACCCTCTAGCTCCATCCATGTTGTTGCAAATGGCAGGATTTCTTTTCTTTATGGCTGAATAATATTCCATTGTGTAGATGTACCATATCTTCTTTGTCCATTCATCTACTGATGGACACTTAAGTTACTTCCATATCTTGGCTATTGTAAATAGTGGGGTGCATATGTCTTTTTGAATCAGGGATCTGGTTTTCTTTGGGTAAATTCCTCAGAGTGGAATTTCTGGGTCACATGGTATTTCTATTTTTAGTTTTTTGAGGAACCTCCATTCTGCTTTCCACAATGGTTATACCAGTTGACATTCCCACCAATGTGTAGGAGGGTTCCCATTTCTCCACATCTTTGCCAGCATTTGTTATTTCTTGTCTTTTGGATAGTGGCCATCCTAACTGGTGTGAGATGATATCTCATTGTGGTTTTAATTTGCATTTCCCTGATGATTAGCGACATGGAGCATCTTATGAAGTGTATATTTTGCAGTTTTCCTTGGGAGGCTTTCTAGGGGTTTACCCTAAGACAATTTCAGGGAAGGAATCTGTTCTAAGCTATGATACTAGCCATGGTAGCTTCTTGAACACTTGAAATATGGCCAGTCTAAATGGAGATGTGTTGTTAAGTATAAAATACATCCCCAGACTTCAAAGACTTAGTATAAAAAAAATCTCATTAATATTTTAATATTAATTACATGTTGAAATAAAAATATTTTAGGTTGAATAAAGTATTTGTTATACATTTTCTCCTGGCTACTCCCCCTTTTTTAAATGAAGCACTAGAAAATTTATGACTATGTATATGGCTCCCATTTGTGGCTTGCATAGTATCTTCTCTGACAGCTGGGTCTAGGCCGTAACAGGGTGGGCTCGCCCTGACTGGTTCCCTTTTAGGACAGAAACTGAGAGTGAGAAATGAGAGACACTGGTGCTAATACAGGCTCTGACAGCAACCATGTCATTTCTACTGTGCCTCAGAGTCTGTGTCCATGGTTGGGGGCAAAGTGATCTACCCGTATACCTCAGGTTGACTGTGAAGCTAAAATGAAATCATGTATGAGAAAGATGCCCTTGACAAACTGCCTAGGACTGTTGGTATCATCTCAACACAAAATAGTCATTGGAAGTTTCTCTGAGGCTGCTTGTCCTTCTCCCTCTTCCAGACCTTAGGGGACATCTTATTATATTACATATTGCTTGGCAACATCCTACCTTATCAACAGCTCATATTTACCATGTGCTTTTATATGATGGGCATTGAGCCCAGGATTTGTAAACACTAGCCAATTTAATCCACACAGCCATCCTATGAGACTGATATTGTTATTAATGAGCACCAGAGCAGTGTGGTGTTTAAGATTAGGTGCACTGGGGTCAGACTGTTTAGATGTTTAATGCACACTTAATAGCTGTGTGGCATTGGGCAAGCTATGTAACCTCTAAGCCATAAGCTCCTCATCAGTATATTGGGGAAAATAATAAGACTGCATTAGTTAAGGTAATGCTAGCTGCTATAACAAGCAAAACCAAATGGGCATGATGGCTCATATATAATGGAATATTTGCACATGTAAAGTGACAACTGGATATTCCAAGCAGGGATTCAGGAATACAGGCTTCTTTATGTCTCTGTGGAATTAATTTTAAAGTTACTGAGCTTGTCTGCATCAAGCTGGAAGAGAAAAGAGCATGGAAAATGATGTATGGAGGGAACCTGAAGCTCAGAGAGATGAAGTGACTTGTCCTAGGTTGTACAGCTCTGCAGTGGTGGCTCTAAGGTTCACACTCAGCTCTGGTTCTAGAGCCCATATTGTCTGCAGAGATCATAACCCCTTCGTTAGGGACTTCAGCTCATTGTGCACAGAGCTGAACTACCACCAGAAATGGATGCACAATTGGCCACTTGCCTTGGACTCTACATCTGAGAAGATGGAGAAGCATCTGACCAGCAGCTACGATGTCTTCCCCCTAGAGGGTGGACTGCTGAATGTGCTCTGCCCATGAGAGTAGATATTGGACACCATTGCTGGTCCTCCTGCACATCACTGCCATTGCTGCCACCATCATCACCATGTCTTCTTTTCCTCATTGCCTGCCTTTACTTCCTTTTGGAACTTTACAAACCTTTCACGAACTTGAAGAAATAACTCCCAAGACAGAGAAACAGAAACCATTTACAAGCACAGACTGTGGAAATGAGCTGGGAGTCAAGTTCCCTGGTTCTAATTTCTCTCAGTCACTTAGCAACTGTAGTAGATTTCTTCATAGTTCCAGTTCTTCACTCCTCCATGTATCCATGCTCTTTGCAATGTGTCTTTGCAGTTCGTACCACTAGACCTACAGAATATATCATATCCCTGTGCTGTGAGTATTGGACTTCACCAAGTGACTTGCTTTTGGCCACGGGCTGTTAGCAGATATATTGCAGGCAGAGGCTTGAAGTAGGCTTACATCATTAGCCTTGTTCTGTCATACACTTTACATTCCCCATAGAAGAACAAACTGGACTAGCCCACTGGTCCAAGGGATGAGAGACACATGGAGAAGACCTGAATTCTACCTGCAGTTTGGAGTCTAGCCCAACCTAAATAAGTCATCCCTAGCCAGAGAAGAGTGAATGTTTTAAGGCTGTGAAACATTGGGGTACTTTGTTACACACATTATTCTGGTAATGGCTGACAGATACATCAGCCATGAACTTACTTAGCAAATCACTCTCTCTGGAACTCAATTTCCTTCTCCATGCAATGAGGAATTGATCAAGACACTCTAAAGCCCCTTCCAGCTGCCCTGAAGACAAAGGCAAACTAATACCACATTTTTCTCCCAAGGGTTTGGATTCTAGGGGAGGAACACTTATGCAGAAACAGTAATGGGACTCTTAAGTAAGGATCTTTTAAATACGATAATTAGGCAACTATTCCATTATCATTTTAAGGTATGTGGTATTAATTCATTTTTGTATTTTAATGAATAGAAGCAGATTTCATTAGCTTTAAGATATCAAAAACTTGCTTTAGTAGCTGCTTCCCCCCAGCCAGCAGGGGCTGGTTCTGTGGCCTCCGGGCAGCTCAGAAGGTAGGGCTTGGAGGTTGCTAAGGTGGCAGCAGGTGCCCTCCATTCAGTCTCCAGCCTTGAGGAGATAGAAGTCTAACTTCTAACCTCTGTGAAAAGAGGTTATGTCCTTCCACCCCATTTCCAAAGGTGTTTATGTTGGAGTGAGACCCATGGAGATATAAAACTGTGAAATGTACATATATGTGCCTTATAAATATGGTCATTGATTCCTCAGTACTGACAGTGAATTGTGGCAGCAGATCAAGGTCAAGGTTCATGGGTTGCTTTCCAAATACTTTAAAGGTGTCTGGGAATTCCTATGAAAATCTACATTGTAGTAAAGCATACTCTGAGGAAAGCTAGTTTATTATTTGTTTCACTTGGAGCACAAATAAAAATAAGATGAATATTCTCTCTGGGATCTCTAGGTCCTCATGTTTCCTAATGAAGTTTCTGGCACCAACTGCCAAGGGCCAGATTCTGACTGGAGTGGATGTACCTGACATTATGTACCCGACATATTTCTTCTGACACTTGGGCACCAAGATGAACTGAATTTAGTCATCCTTCTTTGAGAAAAAAGAATGTTTCTTCTTGTACACATGCATAAATGATTTCACTTCTATGTGGAATCTAAAAACAAAACAAACAAAACAGAACAAAACCCAGACTCAATGATACAGAGAACAGATTCGTGGTCGCCAGAGGGGAAGGAGTTTGGGGAAAGCAAAATGGTGAAGGAGATTAAGAGATACAAACTTCTAGCTATAAAATAAATAAGTCATGGGGATGTAAAGTACAGCATGGGGAATATAGTCAATAATATTGTATTAACTTTGTAAGGTGACAGATGAAACTAGACTTAATGTGGTAAACATTTTGCAGTGTATATAAATGTCCAATTACTATGTTGTACACCTACAACTAATATAATATTTTATGTCAACTATACCTCAATAAAAAAACAATAATTACACTAGTAAAATAAAAATAAAATAAGAAGAATGACTTCTTGCGCACATGCATAAAAGTGTACACGAGGAGAGACATTTTAACTATTTTCACAAGCTAGAGATTAGAAATGACAATTAGAAAACGTCCATCAATAGAGGACTAGTTAAATAAAGTAGCCACTGAGGTTGTCTAGGGTAGTGCTTCATGTCAAAGTCTCTGAGGTCAAAGATCAAGTTCAAATCCCAGTAGTTCTGGTTGCTCACTTGGGGTACTGGGCAAGTCATGTAAATTCTCTGTAGTTCAGTTGCTCATCAGTAAATGGGGATGGTATGCCTTTATCAAAAAAGTTTAGGGCTAGTGGGGATTATATAAGCTAACATATGTAAAGCATGTAGAAAACATAAATATAGGTTAATTTTTATTTTTGGTATTATTTAAAAGAATGTAGCAGATACACATACTCTATTGAAGTGAAATAATCACCCTAAAACTTAGTGGCTTAAAACAATCACCACCATTCAGTGTTTTCCTGTGATTCTGAGGGTTGACCGGGCTTGGCTGGGCTCAGATGACTGCAGCCCTAGCTGGCACTATGTGCAGCTGTGGGTTTCAGCATCATTGTTTGGTAGCCATGGTCTGGTGGTATTAGATGGTTGCAGGGAGGTCCCATTTCTTCTTTTACAAAGAAGAAAACAAAACACAAAAGCCCCAATTTGCACCCATCTTGTGTGCAGCAGTGAGGAAAGCCCTACCCCACATCATGCCAGAGCAGGGGCTGGGAGTGTTCTAGCTGCTCTACCCGTGCTCCCTGTGTGAGACCCTCTCGTTATGACTGGGTACTAGTGCTACTGAGGTAGGGAAGAGATGCTCCACAGCTTACACACATCTCCTTATTGTGATGTTTAGACTTTCATTGTAGACATATGTTTGTCCATAACAGAATCTATTGCATTTCATTTTTAAAAGTTTTTCTCTAACTTTGTGAACTTAGCGTGTGTCCCAGATTTTTCACTTCATTGTTAGTTTTTAAAATATCCATTTGCACCTCCATTTGTGACCTCATTTAGCATATCTTTCGAATAAAGGCCAGCCAGACTGAGCAGTAGTGAATTTCAAGCATGAAGAAATCAAGTGAGGGGCAAAGTACTATTCCTAGAGAATTTTAGAGGTCACGTTCTTTCTTATTCCCTCTTGCCTCTGAAAGGGAATGTGGGGGGACATTATAAATAATCAGCTTCTCTGTAGTCAGCAGCATCATTATTCTGGGCTCACAGATTATGTGACACAGTTGTGCTTTTATATTCATAACATTTTGAAGCTGAAAGGGCCCTTAGAGATTACAATGAATAATCACAAGTTCAGAGAGGTCAAATGACGTGCAGTCACACATGCAGTTAGTAAAAAGTTCCAGATAAAACTCTTAGGTTTTGCAACTCCTGATCCACTACTCCTTTTCCTATACCATGATACTGTAGGTGTTACTGTATGGTTTGATGTCACCTCTGCCTTCAGCAAGTTTACGGTATAGTGAAATGCACCAGGGGTTACCGTACTGTTGGCCTTTTGGCAGGGATGGGGTGTGTGGAGAGCGGTTGGGACAGAAGGAGCAAGAGTACAGGACAGGACTGATTGTTTTTGTGCCTAGTCTCCATCTAGGGCCTGAGCCGGGCCTGACTCTGAAATTAACCTTGAAAAGTTTCCTAATTTCCAGGAACAAGTATCTCAGAAATGCAGGGAGGTCTTAGCTCAAGACCGGCCAGCTGGACCAGATGCCCCCAGGCGTATGTGACTTAAGTGATGGGATTAATGACTGATTGGATCAATCTGTGGGCAATACTTAAGTGATTGGATTAAGGTCCTTGAAAAGGGCCTGTGAATCTAATCTGTAGGCAATTCATGTGTATATAAGCCATGCCAGAATAAAGCATCTTTGCATTCTGCACCAGACAGTTTGCCCTCCTGTCATCTTGTATATACAGCCCGACGCCCCCACTCAGGAACTGTTCGACTCCTGCCAGCAGGCCCCGGCAGGGTTCATGTGGGAAGGGGTGGTTCTTTATTCAGGCTTCAACAAAACCCATGCTGTTTATGTCCTGAAGATTTGTTTGTGTTTCTCGCTAAGATTTTGTTGCAAGAAAGGGTTCCCTTACTAAAGCATTTGGAAACCACTTCCATAGTTCAATCCACATTTAATGCAAGGTATAGGTTGAATAGAACATGCATGAAGCATGCATACGAAGCTGATTAACATGCCAAAGAAAGTCAGGTTTGTGGCTGGATGCAGTTGTGGCTCAAGTCTGGATTCTAAGTTAAGTGAATCTCATTACTCTAACTTCTGATGTCTTCTTTCTTTTCCATCTAGCTCAGCAGTTCCCAGCTGAGGGTGATTTTGTCCCCCAGGGGATATTTGGCAATGCCTGGAGACATTTTGAGTTTTGACAACTAGGAAGGGTGCTACTGGCACCTAATGGCTGGAGACCAGGGATGCTGCTGCACATCTTACAGTGCCCAGGACCTCCTCCCCTCTCCCCCACCCCGCCCCTACACACAACAAAGAGTCCTCCAGCCCCAAATGTCAACAGTGCTGGGGTGAGAAACCCTGATCAGGCTATACATTGCCTGTAGGTCAGGGCCAACTCAAGGCCCACTGCTTCTCTTTGATGTTTCCCTGGACTCCACCAGCCCTCTTTGCTCCGAGACTTTATGGTTGCTGTTCTCCATCTCAGCAGTTCATTGCATAATTGTCTTACTTGCTCATAAGTCTTAGCTGCTCAACTAGACTATAAGTGTCTCATGAGAAGAGAGAATGTCTTATGAATATACTTATTCCAGGTGCCTTATAAGCATGAACCTTGGCTAAACATATAGGAGAAGCATTTCTGGGGAACATGTGAAGGGAAGAGTTCAGAAGAATATCTCATATACCCAGAGAAGCTGTTCCTACAAAAAAATCAGGAACCACTGTAGAGAAAGTCAGCAGATTTAGCTGCTGTGAGGCCAATGTCCAAGATAGTGGTGAAAGGCAGGAAGACATGAGGAAGAGGGTGGAGACAAAGTGGAAAGGGATTTTGAAACCCACAGAAGAGTTAATGCTTGAACGGGTAGATAAAGGGAGCCTCTGAGGATTTCACTCATTCATCCATTCCACAAATACTTACGGAGCATCTTGTAGGTATGGGCACTGTTCTAGGCATGGTAAAATAACAGTGAACAAAACAGCCTACTTGCGGGCTGATACACATGCTGGTCGAGGGAGGACAGATCATTAATAAACTAATGATATACTATAATGTATTATCTATGCATTCTGTATATATACACACATACTTATGGCTTATATAAAGTAATAGCCACGTGTGTAATGTAATACCAGAGAGTGATATGCAGTCTTGTGCTAATATGGAGTTAACAGCTGGCTTTAGGGGCAGGGAGAGCCCAGATTTATAGTATTCACCAGTCTCTGTGGTGTAAATGCTCTGACCACAGATAATTTTGGGCTACAGACATGGGGTCACTGAACATGGAGTTGGGAAGAGATCTGGACAGTGCTGTAATGAGAGTACAAAGTGGGTTTAGGAGCTTGAGGGTGGCAGGGATGCTATTTTTGATGCTTCAGTCAGAGGAGCACTCTCCGAGGATGTGGCATTTGAATAGTGAGGTTTCTGTAGAAAGAGGTGACTTTGTTTTATCAGTATGTTTAGTGACTTCATGATACCTCACCTCTTTCCCTTTCTCCGTGCAGAGCTGTAAATGTGGGCAAAATTGAGATTGTGCCAGGTCTTCTTTCTCTCCTTCAGAGGAGCAGCTGGTGAGATGCCTCAGAGGAGAAAGTTAAAAAGAGAGAACAAACAAGCTCCCTTTCCCACCTCACAGCCCTGGGACCCAGTTGTGGTTGAGGCTCTTAAGGGTAAAGACTGTCACGCTTTCTGTGGGGGTACCAGGGTCCTACCTAGAGCTGGCTGGAAATCTTGCCTCTCTCCCTGAGATAGAGTATAGATTATTCTAGAAGTCACTCCACAACACCAGCCTGGGATACTTGGCAAGACAGTCCTACTTCAGGTCTAACATTCTCCCCAGGCTTCCTGGGTTGCTGTTTTAAAGAAATGCACGGAAATAGGGTTTTCCATTTTTGAAAGAATGCCCACAGAACTCCACAATTACAACCTGGTATCGGCCTAAACAAGTGGCAATTTGGTTCAGAAATGGGTTTCAGTTTGTAACTTCCAAGGGTAAGATGATAAATTTCCAGGAGTAAAAAAGCTGGAAACTTTAGGGAAATGTTTTCAAACTCTCAACCAAGCCACTAATTTAAATGAAGAAAAAAAAATCCCCTGAATGCCAAAAAAGCATACTTCAGATGTCCTCGTCAACTGTGACACTATTGCTTTCCCTTGAAGACCTGCCATATGGACAGTATGAGAAATAGCAAATTAAAATAAATTGTTATTCAGAGAGAGCCTTTCATTTGAGCCAAGACTCACAACTTTACATTTTGCAGCCTTTGCACACGATTATGAGGTCCAGTTGGGTTGTGTAAAAATTTTGTAGTATTTAATCCCCCAAGTGCAGCAATCTTTGTTTTAATCTCTCCTCTACACTGCGGTGGCCCTGTAGCCAGTGAGAGAGAAAACAGGAGCTCTGGACCCCAACTTCCAGCCTCCTGCTTCCCCTTCCCGCAGCCCAGCTTCCAGGCCTCAGCTGCAAGGCTGGCCTACTAAACCCTGCAGGATCTAGGCCTCCCTTAACATGCTAGGCTGGCTTAGGCAGGGCCCATGGGGGACAGAGGGAGAAATTGGTCAGCTGGAACCCTCGGCTCTGATTGTGCATTTGGTGTGACCTGTAAGGACGTTGCCTCGGCCACTGGGGATTTTTACCAGAAGGCCAGACTGGTCTTGCTTTGGCTACATTTAGCGTCAGAAAGGAGGGTGTTATATGCTTGCCTCTCAGTGTTGCTCAGTGCTTATCCGTCAAGCCTGCTGTCTCAGATGCTGCTCCCTTGGCACCTCACCTCTGTTGGTTTGCGGGTCAGTGGACATGGAGGCGGGAGACAAGCAACCCAAAGAAAAGGTCATAGGCAATTGTATTCATTTGCCCAAGCTGCCCTAACAAAGTACTGGAAACCGGGTGGCCTGGGGGACTCTGCCTTGCCTCTTTCAGCTCCTAGCAGCCCCCTGTGTTCCTGGGCTTGTGGCGACATAACTCTAACTTCTGCCTCCATCTTCATATGGCTGTCTTCCTGCTGTGTCCCGATTTCCCTGTTCTTATAAGGACACCAGTCACACCGGATTGGAGGCCACCCTTCTGCAGTGTGATCTCTTCTTACCTCCAATAATTACATCTGCAATGACCCTATTTCCAAACGAGGTCCCATTCAGAGGAACTGGGGTTAGGACTGCAACATAGCTCCAGAGGGACACAATTCAACTCAGTGCCACTGAAGAAAGGGAGATTTTTTTTCCAGTGAAAAATTCCACTGAACACCTGCTCAGAGGGTCAGGGCAGATAGCGGCTAGGAACCAGGTGAGCCAGAGGAAGCAGCTGGCTGGCCCAGGCCAAGCTGCAGTTCATAAGCTGCACCTTTGGTGAAATTCTTGCCCCAGCCACAAATGCAAGGAGTTGGGACAGCCCCCTAGTTTTAGAGACTTGACTATATTCCCAGACTCCCAGAGGTTTAACCAGACCTGTAATGCTATTTTGATGGGGTCACTTGTGACTGAATGCAGTGTATATGTGGCATGGATATCTGACCAGCAGCAGGATTGGGAAAGGGTTTTGGAGCCTTCATCACTGATACCTGCCACTGTCCTTCAACATCCAATCCCACCGGGCAAAAGGCGAAGTATTCTAATGGCCTTGCTGCCACTTCTCTTTTGGCCGTCCTCTCTGACCCTTCCTCTTCCAGCTGGCTGGAACAACCCCACAAGCACTCCGAGCTGCTCTCCTATCTGCAGCGCTCACCCACCACGGGGAAGGAGGCCTTTGGGGAGGGATGAGCGTGCGAGCTCCCCAGTGTGACAGAGGTCACCAAAGAAGACTTCCTGGTCAGAGTCCTCTCTCCACAGCTCTGGCAGTCTTGGTCTGTTACTATGTCGGCTCTCAAACCCAGTTTTTACCCTGAGGCCCTTCAACAAGGCCCTTCAACTTACAGCTATACAAGCTGATAGGATGGAGTTTGACATACAGAGAAAGGGGCGGGGGTTGCTTTTCTCTGAATGCTTAGAGATGAAAGGGGATTTCTTAGTGGTGTAATTTATTTTTAAATAAGCTAAAAAATAAAACGATCTCCTCCAATCCATGATATTTTTGGTGGAGCCTCCAATATGCACAATACAGGCCTTTCTCCCAAATTAACATAGCCGTTCGAGGCGGAGACCCCCATCCCCAACACTTGCACCCACCACAGATATTTTCTCCCTGATGTACTGTCAAAATGCAGATGCTTTAATGGTATTAGCCTAAACAAACAAGACAAAACAAAAAACATACCTAAGAGTCCACACTCCTGGAAATCAATTTGAGGCCTCCTGAGATTTTAGACCACTCCTCATAAGACTGATGAATGGTAGGCTAAGTCAGGGGTTCCTAACCTTGTTTTGAGATAAGGAACGCTTTGGCAGCCTGGGGAAGAGTATAGATCCCTTCTCAGGGAATGTTTTAAAATGTATTAAATGAAATGGAAACCAATTATATTGAATACAGCATATTATCGACATATTAAAAAAAAAGTTGTGATAGAATATTATCTCTGCATCATTGTTGTTGCATTAAATAAGATCTGGCAACAGCGACTGATGTGATTTCTAAGTGGCGAGGAGCACAGGAAATGATATTTTAGTATGTCAGCAACAACCATAACGCAATATGAAAAAAACCTGTGATTTCTAGTGGTTGCGAAGTCACCGGCATGGTCATTACGACTGAGATGTATGGCCTATTCTGGAGATGCTCAATTTCATCCAAAGGTGAAGAAAGATAAATATGTGATTTCCGTGCCCCATCCAAGCTCACAGGCCCTTTGGGAATCTGTGAACCCAGATCGGAACCCCGGACCTATGTGGGCTTCTCGGTCTCCTCAGCCCTCTTACCCTCTGGGCCCTCCTCAGTGGCTCGTGTAGGTAATGTTGTCCATACTTCTCACCGTCCCTCCCCATCCGCGCGAGCCGCGCCAAGTCCTGAGCCCTGCCTGAACGGGGCAGAACTTAGAAAGGCCCCGTGAGGCTCCCGAGGCTGAGAGTTTGCCTCTTCAGATCACGGCTGTGCTGCCCCTAGGGAGTCACAGCTCCGGCTCCTCTCCCTGCAGAGGCTCTCCCTCTCCCTCTCCCTTCCTCATGGCCATGGCTGTGGGCCCTCGGAGCCCCTCTCCTGCCACTGCTGCTCATTTGTGGCTCCTGCAGCCAGGCCAGGGGTGGCCCCTGCCTCTTCTGGTAAAGTGAGCTGCACCCCTTCCCCCCCCCGAGGTCCCACACCACCAGCATGGGTCCCCTGGCAGCTCCCCATTGCTCTCCTCCCCCTTCTTCCCAGCCCCAGCTGGCCTGCTGCCCTACAGAGCATTCTACCATCCTTGCCCTCATTCATACAAAACAGCAAGGCCTCTGTGCTTGAACCAAAGAGTTAGTAAACTTCTCCAGATCTTTTACCTGCTCCAGAACATCCTTGGTCAAATTCCTTTTTTAACCCAGAGTCTCCTTAACACTAACCATACAATTTCCCCTCTCATCTTATGTAAAAGATGGAAATAATAGAGTCCTCATGCAAACTGAATCAAGATCTCACTTATTTATTTTAAGAAAATCTTAATGACATTCAGGAACTGTTTTATACACTTTAAAAATACCATTTCTTTTAATGCTTGTAACAACCCTGTGAGGTGGGTACTGATGACAAGACTGAGGAGCAGAGTAGGATTGCCAGGCATGCCAAATAAAAATACAGGATGCCCAGTTGACTTTGAACATTAGTTAAACAACAGATATTTTCAGTCGTTTATTTAATGTCCCACGCAACATTTGGAACATACACATACTAAAAAGTTATGTGTTATTTTTCTGAAATTCCAATGTAAGTGGGTATCCTGTATTTTATCTGGCACCCCACACAGAGAGGTGAAGCAGCTTGCTTCAGATTACACAGCCAGCAAGTGGCAGACCAGGGTTCAAACACAGAAGCCTGGCTCTGTAGCACTTTCTCAGAAAGATGAAAGTCGCATTATTGCAAACATGAGACATGTATTCCTTGCAGTGGTTCAGGGAGAAATCTCTGTTCAGAGATCAGAGATCTCTGTCCTGCTTGCTGTTTGATATCACTGCTAAAGATCTAGTCCAGTGAACCATTTCAGATGGAGGCCACAGGGCTGTGACTAGGCCACACTGTAGCCAATGATAGCTGCTCTAAAAAACGATTCCTGGTTACAAGCAAGAACTTTCTGTGCTGGCTGCATTAAAAGATGAATGGTTTGGATCTGAATGTGAAAAAGGAAGGCTTCACTTGCTCATTACCTGCTGAGAAAAATCATTTCAAGGGCCAGCCATGGAGTTCCTTAGAACTATTCAGTCAGTATTCCTCTCCTTATGCCTGGTTGGAAAGAAGACACAAAGAGAAGGCATTTTCCGCCCACCACCCCATCAGGCACCACTGGTCTTCAGTACTCCCATTACAATGCAGGTGGGTAATCTGAGATGAGTGGCCACTCTGACTTACTTGCCCTTCAAGGCAAGAATCTGACAACAGGGTTCACTGAATTACATTCCTTAGCAGAGGGCAGAGTCTTGGACACCTTGAGTGGGTGGTTTCTGGCATCAAACCCTCCCCACCAGAAATAGGCACTCTCATAGATGGTGGAAGCACAAAATTGGTACAGCTCTTCTAAAGGGCAACTTGGCAAGATGTATAAAAATTAGAAATGGACACACCCTTTGAACCACAGTTTCCCGTCTAGAAAATTTGCCTACAAATATCCTCTTCCACACTTGTGCAAAGTGAACAAGGGTGCTCACTGCAGCACTGTTGGTACTAGCAAATTATTTGAAACAAAGGATCCTTCAAAGGGAACACAAGTAAATTATAGTGCCTCTATATAGTGGAATACTATACAGCCATGAAAGGGGGTTAAGACACTCATACATGAATGTGAAAAGCTCTCCAAGATATATTGTAAAGTGGAGAAAAAGAAAAGGTAGACCCACCAGTTGGTAAAAAACTTTGAGAGAGGAAGTGCATACAGATATATATATGTGTGTGTATGTGTTCGTATATAAAGAAAATATCCCTGAAAACAGACATAAGAAATGGGTCATCTGAACTGCCTGTGTCAGGAGTGGAAGGAATGGTTTCCTGTATAGTCTTTTATACTTTAAAAAGGTGTATCATGTGTATTCATTATTTATTCAAAAAGAAATATTATTACTAAAAAGAAAAACTCCCCACCATAGACTAAAAGATCACCTAACCAGGGCAGCGGAGGGGGAGGAAGGCAGAATTGCAACCTATGATTCTTTCAGTAGATTGGGAGATAGAAATGGGATCTTATTCCACTTCCTGAAAGGTCCTTTCCAGTGAAGGCCTTTCTACTTTTTCACAACAAAGAAATGAGGGGAAATGCCCCCAGGCTAAACAAATCCTTGATGTGGTCCAGTACCTTTGGGGAAGCAGCAATATATTTCCCCTCGGTGTTTTCTTTCCTGCCTTTCAGAAATTCTACATGGTTTCGTTCACTGTCTCCCATGGGTTTTTCCTCAGAACAGCTAACCCCAAACCACAAATCCATTTGGGATAGCTGCCCCTTATATAAGAAGGCCAAGGCGATTATTAGTCCCAGAGTCTAGCAGAAAAAGGGATACAAGCCCAAAGTCCAACAGTCGTAGTTTCATTGTGGAGTTGAGTCACTTCTGCTCAGGGCCTCTCTCACTTGCTGATTTTCGCCACAAGCCTCGGAGTTTTTGCACAGACTTTGGGCACAGAAGCCACTGTAACAAGTACACTGTTGTTCATGAGTTCAACTCCCTGAAGCTGTGATCTGAGAGGGGCCACTGAGTCCTTGGGGAAGGGGCAGAAGCCTCTTTGGTGGTGATCGCTTTGAGATTTAGAAACTCGCTCAGTAAAAAGCAGGTTGCGAGGCACCATACAAACTTTGGACTTCTATTGATTTGTCTCACCAACTCTTATGTGGCACTTATTTTGTGGCAGCACTGTTTTATGCACTTTATAAATATTAACTCACTTAATCTTCATGACAACCCTCTCAGGCAGTTCCTGTTAGTGCCCCCATTTTACAGATGAGTACACCAAGGAGCAGAGAAGCTAGGCTGCTTGCTCAAAGTTACACAGTTTAGTAATTGGTAGAGTTGGAACTCAAATCCAGGGGTCTGGCTCTATCATGCATATGTTTAAACACTAAACACTAGAATATTGGGAAATTTGTGAGATTTCAAAATCAGGTATCTTGAGCATTTCCTGAAAAGGCAGCTTACATCCATGTAATGATCAAGACTATTCTAGGAGTTCAAGATCTATCCAGACAATTAACTGAATTGGCATTAAAATGGTCTGGACAGCACCCGAATCCCTGGAGTACTCTTGGTTATTGACATGGAATTATTTTGCCTCTTCAGGAAATTCTCAAGACATCTGATTTTTAAATCTCTTCAATTTCCACTATTTTGATGGCATAAAATGAAAATATTTGGGGAGAACACCTTCATCTCTACCAACAATAGCGTAAGTAAATGCTAACTATAAATAAATGGCCCTGTAAGAAACGGCCTGGGTGCTTGGACCTCTGAGAGGAAGGAAAGTTTTTATTTTGATTATCAGTATCCAAAATCGATGGCAGACCCCCGAGAATGATTGCTCCTTACTAGGGCATGGAGCACGATTCCTGCAAAAAGATGTGGCAAATGACGAGTTAATTGTTTTTTTTCTGAGTATCCCGGTCAGATCTCTTCTTTTGCTCTCCTTCTAAATGCCAAAAAATCCAGACAAAGATAGTGGTTTTCCCACTCGAGCCACCATCATTTGCATTTATCTCACCTCCTCCCCCTTTCCCAAACAAGTAGGAGCAACAATACGCATTCTGCAGCGCACCAGACATCACAGCCACTGACTTCTGCTTTCTTCACCATAGAGCAGCTTCCAGAAGGTGTGCCTCGTGGGGCTGTGAGAATGCTGGCTACAGGGGCTGCTTTACTGTGTCGCATGTAGTGTCAGTATGATCCATTGGCTGCTCTTTGGAAGACGATATAGTAAAAAGAATTGGCCCCTGCTGGTGCTTAAAAGGTGTTGGAAGGGAAGTGTTAATTTATTGCTAATATACACTGTGTTAAAGTAGAAAGAAAAATGTCTCTTGTTCCCACGGTGCCTCTTGGTGCTCAAAAGCAGGAGGGGGGGTGGGGAAATCCGGTGGCCATGATTAGAGGTCATATTTTGGTCACAACTTCAACCTGTGCTGTAGGCTGAGAGGTAGGGGAAGGCAGTCCTTTGTTCTGTGCCTGTGCAGAAACTTCCTGAAGGAGCTGCCAGTGCACAGGCCAGGACCCGCTGATGTTGGGGGCATTCATTTCCTGGCCCGAGATCTCCTGAACTTGTATTTGCTCTTTCTGCCTGTCCACCTGACGTAGCATCCCTGGGCTCCAGAAACCTGCAGGGTATTAGGTCTGCTGGTGATAGGCAGAGAGGAAACAGGCTCGGGATCCCTGAGACCTCATTTCAGGGGTCTGGAAACCGAGGCTGGGAGAGAAAAATGGCTTTAGATCAAAGACGTGTGGACTCAGAGGGGGACGGGAACAATATTTAAGGAAGATGAAAGGAGGCTTCTTCGAGTCACGTGCAGTCATTTCCTCCTGCTCTTGGGTCATCCCAAATGCTGCTTGGGGGTGCTGAGGCCTGAGGAACGGGCGTACCCAAAGGGGAGAGACAGCAAAGCGAGAAGGCTTGCCAGGTCTTCCTGCGAGATGTGACTCTGCTGGGTGCTTCAGGGCTGGTGGGGCTTGGTCACCAAATGCTTCCTCCTGGACGGGCCATGTCAGCTGAACTGACACTCATTTTGGAGAAGCCAGTAGATCTCCTGGGAATCATGCTGGCTGTAGTTGAAATAAGATTCTGTGATTAATTTTTTTAATTAACATATTTGGCTTTTCAACTGCCTTTAATATAATCTATCTCTATAAAAACGCCTATGAATTAAGGCAAATATTTATGTGGAGACAGCCTAAGATTGCCTCCCTGGCCAACTCGGAAGACAGGAAATGATAGTAGGCTGGATCGAACTATCTATATTGTTCTTTAGGGAATTTCCAAAAATATATGACTCTTTTTCCTAAAGAAAAATTTACAGCAGTCCCCCCTTCTCCATAGGGGATACATTCCAATACTTCCACTGGATGCCTACAGCCGTGGCTGGTACCAAACCCTCTGTATACTATGTTTTCTCCTGTATGTACATACCTATGAGAAAGTTTGATTTATAAGTGAGGCTCAGTAAGAGATTAACAGCAACAATAATAAGATAGAACAATTATAACAGTATACCGTAATAAAAGGTGCGTGAATGTGCTCTTTGTCTCAAACAATCTTGTACCTTCCTTCTTGCGGGAATGTGAGATGATAAACTGCCTGTGTGATGAGACGAGGTGACGGGAATGACGTAGGCCTTGTGATGCAGTGTTAGGCTGCTATTGACCTTGTGATGCTGCATCAGGAGGCTCATCTGAATCCATACCGTGGTTGGCCACCAGGACCTGGAAAGCCCAGAGGGCTGAAGCGCAGGGAAGAAGAGATGACTGAGAGGACATTCTTCTTCATCTGAGTCCCTTATTGCTCTCTCCCTCCCCCTCACCACCCATCTCTTCCAGTTTATCTCAGTCCACTGGAAATGGACCAGCCCAGCCCATAAATGAGAAAGGGCAGGTGGACGGAGTGTTTGGTGAGAGGCTGTGGGAAGAAGAAGCTCTTTTCCCCGAGGGGCCAAGAAGCTCCAAGAAGACATAATTTCCCGGCACTAAGTGTCCCTTCTTCTGGCCTGCCTGCCTAAGAGTGACCCAATTTCAACTCAGTCATGTGTGTTCTCCTTGGCTTACGTGGGAAGGCCACCCACTCAGCTTTCTGTATCATGAAGAGCAATTAGGGCCTCTCTGGGAGGTCTCGCTGCGAGTGGGCCCTTGGCTGTTCATCATTTGCAGGGGTTTTCTGGCTTCACACTGGCCCAGCGTTTTATCAAGCGGAGTCATGGCTGTTGACCTGGGGCTGTGTAGGAAAGCTGTGTGTTCTGTCCTTTTAGGAAGAAAAGGGGTAGGGGTGGGATGAGGCTTTAGAGAGAAAATGATACAACCAAAAAATAGAGAATAAAGACCATAATTAGATCTGGGGTTTTTTGTTTATGTTGTATAATCAGAAGCCACAGTGAAGATCTTCCTCCTCCAGTAATAAAAATATGATTGTCAATCATTGCTGGGCAAAATACATTTTTTTGCTGCATTACATTTGACATGAAGTCTGAGTGACCTTTGAATCCTAGTTGCAGCCAAGCTAACATGGCCCCAGCTGTACAAGCTATTCTTCTTTTCTTCTTGCCCCCTACTTCCTTCCCATTGAAATAAAGTGGTCCAGATCTACTGACAGTTCAGGTATGACATTATTTAAAAACCCAGTAGAAATGAGAAAGTCATTCCAGCAGCAGGCAAGTCTTAGACCTGTGAGCAAGGACATTCAAGTTTGCCTCTAAATTTACAATGAAATAACAAAAAACCTTGTTTAATCAGAACCTAATAGCAGACCCAAGTCTTAATCCTCACGGGAAATATATTAGCTTGTGTTTAGCATCAGTGTCACTCCCTCCCCCACCCCCACCCTCCCACCATCCTGGAAAGAGCAATCGAAGCTAAACAGTTTATACAGATTATATATAACTACCATTTCATATATTTGCATTTGCTATTTCTGTGACTCTTATACTCATAATTAAGGACACACATAGCACTCAGAAAGGAATTTGTAAAGATTTATCAAAGGAGGGGAACAGGCAAAAAGACGATGAAACAGCTTCCCATGAAGATGATAAATGGGCTGGAAGAAAAGTCTTAGCTTATTTTCCCATTTTTACCCTATAATACACATGAGGTGTGTGGCTAATTATAATCGCTCTAAAGCTTATAACAATGAAAGGAATAGAATGTTTGAAGGCCCTTGGTCCTGGCTGCCCTTAGCCACCACACTTATGGGCTCCAGTGTGAAGCATTTAGCAACTGTGACCAGGGCCAGCCTGTGAAATGAACTGGTGGAACTTTTTGCCACCAAAGCATTATTGTGGGGAAAAAGTCAATGCTGAACCGGGACAACTGGTCAACCATGGCTGTTTCTGGGATGCCAAGTAGGTCACAGTAACCTCCATAGACCTTGTCTCATCTGTACATAAAGAGCTACTAAGTCCTTTCCATTGGAATATTCTAGAGTTTTGGAGTACAATATCATTTTTCTTTGACATAATTTTTCTTTCATGGAGATGTAAATAAAGCTAAATGGGACAATTCAGTTGAAATATTAGATGGCCTCTCTCTGGGCCATAGCTATGGTGTTGGGAAGATGAAGTAGTAAGTAGTTTTAACCCTTTTGTGGATCACAGGTTCCTCTGAAAGGCTGATGAAAACCCTGGATAATGTCCTCAGTAAAACACATGCATGCCTGTTTATCTTCACTTTGTATGCCGCATCAGGTGGGGCAGGAGAGAGGGTTTCCAGATTCCAGTGAAGAGCTGCCAGACAGGAGATTTTAAAGCCTCACCCAAGCTCTTGAGGTCTGTAGCTCCATTATACAGCTCTAGGCTGTCCAATAATTTTAGCCTTTACTAGTTCATTAGGTACTTTAGCTTGCAAGATCATCTCAGGCCAGAGGTAAGGGACAGCCCTCAAACACCACTCACTCTCTTTCCCAGATCTGTCCTGCCCTACCTTTCTCCTGACTTGCACCCTGATTAACATTATTTATGTCCAATGAATCATACTATGTGCAACACACATAAATTAAAAAACTAACATATTTAATCTTTGCCAAGACCCTATGACATAGATAATATTGTTATTCCCATATTACAAGTGAGGAAACAGAGGCACAGAGAGGTTAACTAATTTGCCCAGGATCATCAAGTTAGTGATCTGGGTCTTGGACTCATCTAGAGTCTGTGCTCTTAATCACTATACCTGTTTATAAAATATTTGGGTAATGGAGATTTAAAAACCAAAAACATTCTGTGAAAATCCTTCAAATTGTATACTTATAATTTGTGCATATTTCTGTATGTGTGTTGTACTTCAACTTTTAAAACTTACTTAAAAAACCTGCTATATTGGTTGGGACTACTTGTGGCAGCCAGGAAGACCTCATGAAGAGTGGCTTGAACCAGAGGGGTATTTGTTATTTAACAAGGAGGTGGGTGGTTCCAGAGGTGATTTGGCAGCTCAGTGCATCCCAATGACCCTGGCTCTTTCCACTCTCCCTCTTGCCCATGTCCAGTGTTCTTGGCAGTCTCTTCTCATGGTCCCAGGATGGCTACTGTGCCTCCAGCCACCACATCTGCATAAGAAGGGGTGGGCAGGAAAGGAGATCTCCCATATACCTTTTACCTCTCCTTTTGCAAAGCCTCTAAGCAGACTTTCCTATTAGTCTCACCAGTCAGAATTCAGTAGAATGGACACATTCCTAAACGGGAAAGTGAGGAAGTAAGTCTCTGACTTTTCCAGCCTCAACGGGCTGTGATGGAGAAGGGAGACAGGGCAAGGATGAACATGGGCTATCTCTTAACGCACCTGCTACATAGTCCCTGGATAATGACACTTCCACATTTAGAGCAGAAGAGAGGAACACAGTGAAGGGAAAGCCTTCTTTGAGATCAAAGGTATCCAATGACTATTTTTCTCTAGATCAAAAAAAATTTTTTGAAAGTCTCTGCCATCAAATTGGGGGGATGGGCTCTTCACCAATGGCTTAATTTGAATCTTTGAAAAATGGTGGTTTCATTGTCTTCCTTAATGGAGTATACGTCAAATTTAGCGTGTCTCCCAGGCACCAGGCCAGATTCACCCAGATAGTGCAAGTTTCCCAACCTTCAACTAATTCTCGTGCACTTTTAGCAGTCAAAATGCCTAAAGCGAGTACCATTCTGGTAGGGGGAGAGCAGAGTTGGCAAAGTGGTCTAGCCCTCCGCTGTGTGTCTGGATGGCCATGATTCTTCCCCTGTTCACATTATCTACTAAATTCCTTAAAATTCATGTCTGAGGAGGGAACCATTTTTCTGCAGCTTTTGAAAGACCCATCACCACAGTGTTTGGTTTGAGGGGGTTTCTCTTAGTTTAAGTTCGCCCAGAAGAAGATGCTGAGACAGGGATTCTGGTACAAATAGTTTCTTTGGGTAAAGAAGGAAACACTGGTGGGGGAGTGGGGAAGTGAGACAGGGAAGGAGAGGCAGTGAACAAAGGGTGTATTATCAAATAAATAACCACGTTGGTTGATAGGAACTTGATCTCACTGGGAAATTCTGGGGAGATGGATAGTGTAAAATACATGCTTCAAGGTTCTTCTCCTTGAGGGTGAGAGAGTTGGGGTATTTATGCACCAAGTCCCCAGTATTACTGGAGGGTGGTGCTTTCCAAAGGGTGTTAATTGCCTGGCATTTCTGTCCTGCCACACAGGCAGACAAATCTGGCTTCAATGGCTAGAGGCAGCCCTCAGGCAAAGAAATACAGGTGCTGCCATTTGGTAGGGATGAAAGTAAGGGGATGCAGGTTTCCTAGAATAAAAGTTTAGACTTGAGGGAGACCTTAAATGTCATATAGTCCTGAGCCCTCCCCATTTTGTAATCAAGGTAACTGTGGTCCAGACAGGTAGAGTCTCACACCTAGGCAGTGGCTGGGCTGTAATGACAACCCAGTTCTCTCACCTTTTTACCTTAGATTCTTTCATCCCTGCCATGTTATTCACAAACCAAAGTGTACTTAAAATAATAAAAGATTGTTGCTTGGTTGAATTGCAGTGAAATTTAGAAAAATTTTTTCTTGGTGTTATTGGTAGTTTTTGAGCATTAGGAAAATATAATTGTGAAAATTAATACATTGGTTATGGGACAAAATAAAATAATCATGAGCAGTCCGTTCTCTGCACATATGCCTCTTGGACATTAGAGGATCTTCCCACAGCTGTGAGCAAGACTGTTCTTAGTTCTGGGTCCTTCTGCTATGCCCTTGGGATATTCTTTGGTCTTCTGCTTAAAGTCTGTCCACTTGACTATTAAATACAAGACAGCATGTGAGGTAGGCAGGCCCCATCCTCTTGCATTCCTAGTGCTTTTTAAAAATGCAACGAGGGAAAAACTTGCAAAACCTTCTAGTCTCCCAGGGACCTGAAGAAACCCTGCAGGTGGAGCTCTAAGATACGAGAGAGTTAGGGAAGTCTTAGGGAAGAAGAGAACTCACCTGCATAAGGAGGTCTGAAGTGGGACGTGTGGCCGCTGTTTCTCTCCAGATGGTCCCTCTCTGAGCTGCATAGGCTGCTCTGCAGACACTTCTGGCACCTCTGAGGGCTCTTCAGGGTCTCTGCTCTGTTCTGATTTTCCTTCTTTTCTCTCATCTTACCTTGTTCCTCCATTTCTCCTCCTTTAGGAAGGACTTAGTTCTGAGTCAGAGATCAAAAGAATTGGACAAGCAGCAAAGTGAATCACATAGTGTTATAAAAGTGTTCCAGCTGACCTCTCACTGTTACGTAGATTCTGAGGCCTTTGTGCTCAGGGGTTCATGGCTAGATTTTCCAACTGAAACTCTTTAGAAAGAACTCTCCTGCAGCTTCTCATTCTTTGGCTTAAATTATAGAATAATATGCATAATGTCAAGTATAAACCCTTCAGATATTGAGCTCGATGAATTTTGACAAAGTGAACAGATCCCTGTGACCAGCACCCAGGTTAAGGGATGCATTACCAGCATCCAGAAGCCTGCTTCATAACCCCCACCCCCAGCACTACCAGTACCCCAAAAATAAAGGTAATCTTTCATCATAGACTAGTTTTGCATATTTTTTGAACTTTACATAATGGGAATCACACAGCGTGTACTTTTTTGTGTCCGGCTTCCTTTGTTCAAGGCTAGGTCTGGGAGACTCATCCATGATGTAGTAAGGAGCAGTAATTACTTCTTTTTTTTTTTTACAATTTATTTTATTTTAGTATCATTAACCTACAATTACATGAGCAATATTGTGATGATTAAACTACCCCCTTCATCAGGTCCCCCCCACCAACCCTATTACAGTCACTGTCCATCAG
>JAQQAC010016209.1:12452231-12508316 GCA_029783875.1 Phataginus tricuspis
TTACATTCAGGTCTTTGATCCACCTTGAGTTTACCTTTGTGTATGGGGTTAGACAGTAGTCCAGTTTCATTCTCTTACATGTAGCTGTCCAGTTTTTCCAACACCAGCTGCTGAAGAGGCTGTCATCTCCCCATTGTATATCCAGGGAGTAATTACTTCTTTTTTCATTGCTATACAGCATCCAATTGTATGAATTAACTCCAAGTTATCTATCTATCCATTTGGGTCATTTGCAGCATCTCAGTACAGAATTTCAGAAGGTCATTGGGAGGGGGTGGGAATCATAATTATATTTAGATATTTATGCCTAAAAACATACATCAGCAGATTGACAATGGGCAATCAAGTCTATTTGTTCAGCTCACAGGTATATGGAGCTGACTGTGAGTCAAGCAGTGATCTAAGTACTTCATAAATATAAACTCATTTGACTTTCATGCCAACACTCAGAAGAGCAGAAAGTTCTGACCAACAGAAGTGGCTCAGATCATGTTCTGTACTCTGCTGCTTGCATATATTTCTGTCACAGCCCCCAGAACACCGTGGCCATGTCTTTATTTACCTAGCTTTCTGCCTCTCTAGACTGAACCTGAGCACAGCATCTGTGTCTTACCTTTGCCAGTGTTGGTTCAGTGAGCGAGCCGGGGGCTTTGCCACAGTAAATGCTTGTGTGAACACTGACTTAGTGTGGGGCACTGAGCCCATGGGCACCTTTCCAGAAAGCACCCAAGATTTCCATATGTTTTCCTGGTGAAAACTGGGAGAGCGGGATCTACAAAGAGATAGGGAAGAGAGAAGGCAAAGGAAAAAGGAGAGAGGCGGTGCTGCCCATCGCTTGCTGGCTAACTGTGCAAACTGCTCAGAACAGGTTTTCAGAGTTCAAACCAGAGGAGAAAGTGGGAGGAAATGCCTAGAGCCGTGCAGTCCAACAGAAATATTGCCACATGTGTAGTTTTACATTTTCTCGAAGCCACATTTAAAAGGTGCAAAAGAAACAGGAGAAATTAACTGTAAGAATATGTTTTTTAACCCAGTATATCACAACAGTATCATTTCAGCTTGTGACTGATATAAGAATTTTTGATGACGTATTTTAGATTCTGTTTTACTAAGTCTTTGGAATCCACAGCACTTCTTAACTCAGATCAGCCACATATTAAGTGCCCAATAGCCATACATGACTAGTGGCAACTGTGTTGGAGCAGCGTAGGCCTAGAGTCTTGCTACTCAGAGTGTGGTCCCTGGACCAGCAGCTTCACAACCGGGAAGTTGCTAGAAACACCAAATCCCAGGCCCCAAGCCCTAATGAATCAAAACCTGCTTTTTAAAGAGCTCCTGGGGTGATATGTTTGCACATCAAAGTTTGAGAATCTGGCCTAGCGATCCGCTGCAGAGAGAGGGTATTTCCTAATGAAAGGCAGATAATAGCTCCAGGACCCTGAAATCACAAGCACAGGGCCTCTTTTTAACTTCATGTGTTAAGTTCCCTCCTTCTCTCCTTCCCTCCCTTTCTCATTTCCTTCCTTCCTTTCTTGCTTCCTTCCCTCTGCTAGTTCCCACATTAAAAAGAAGACTTTTGCCATCAATAGTGCTGCTTCTCTCAAGTGACGGTGCCAAGCCATTAAATTCTGCCAGCTCACCCTTTGTGAATGAAGGGAAGTGGATTCAGCCACAGCCCTATCTTTCTGTCATTATCCTGTATTAAATGTCCTTCAATTAGTATGTGCTGCAGGTCCCCTGCAACACCCCCTGCTGGTTTATGTCACTTGTACATTAACCTCATTGGTTGCCAAACATCCCTATTATTAAGCCATTAAAAGCCAGGCTTGTTCACCCGCCAGCCCTTTAGTTTTCTTTTCCATCTCCTGGACAATATTCCCAGATGGAATTTTAGTGATTCTCTCCACATTCATTTTCTCTTCTATCTTGCAGGAATTTATTTCCTCTGTAGCCCTTCTTTCTCTTCTTTCCCTTTCTCTGCCTCATTCTTCCTCTCCCCCAACAGCGTGCTGTCTTTCTGCAATTTTTTCATACTACTCTGTCTCCCCAGGAGAAGGTAATTACTTGGTTGAGAACAGGTTGGTTATAGCTGTGTGTGCACTCACCAAGCTGGAGCCTCGTCAGCAAGGCTGTTTCCAGCCCCTGCTGGCTCAAGCGACATTTGGCAAGTCACCGCTTTCCAACCCCATCCAATTGTTTCTGCCAGTTTGAGGAAATTGCGGAGCGGGTTGCAATTTTGGCAATTTAGAAGTGCATATTACACAGGACTATAGAACCAAATCTTGAAACCTTGTTTTTGTGTATCTTGTCCACCTTTGTTGTTATTTGTTTTTAAAGAGCAATGAGATCATTTTAGCAATGCGTGTGTGGCATTAAGCTTGAATTGTTAGAAAATTCGGGATGAAGATGGAAGTTCTCAGCCCATGGGAATGTGCTTTATTTTCAAGCTGACATTTCACCAAGGACGCAATGGAAGCTTTCCATTTTGCTTCCCTTGTTCTGGTATCTCATGTTGCCTAGAGCAGGAAACAGCCAATTACAACGGGTGGGCCAAATCTGCCCACCTCCTGGTTTTGTGTGGCCAGTAAGCTAAGAATGGTTTTTACATTTGTAAATGGTTGAAAAAAATTCAAAAGACAGATATTTTATGACACCCAGAAACTATATGAAATTCAAATTTCAGTGTCCATAAATCAAGTTGTGTTGGCGCACAGCCACGCCTTACATTTGCATATTGCTTGTGGCTGCTTTCACACCACAGTGGCAGAGTTGAATGGTCACAATAGACAGTATGGCCTGTAAAGCCCCAAATATTTACTCTCTGCCCCTTTTCCAACAAAACTTGGTGGCCTCTGGTCACAGAGCAGTGGTCCCCACTGGGAATGCATCCTGGGAGCTTTGAAAAGTACAAATGCATATGACCTGCCCCTAAAGACACTGATTTAATTATTTGGAGTGTGCCAAATAGGAAATGGTCATTTAAAAAAACTCCAGGTGGTTCTCCTTTGCAACCAAGGTTCAGAACCTCATAATGCAGTATAAAGAGGTTTAAAACTTGATTTACTTATGATTTGAGGACCTAAAAAAATATTTGCTCCCTTATATAATAACATGGAAACACTAATTTCCTTTCCTTTCCTTGCGCTTTTATCAAGCTGTTTCTGATTCTTGACCTCTTGCCTACTTCTGATTTCGTTTCTTTTCCCTATCCAAGTGTCTCCTTGGCTTACATGTTTCCAAATACCATTGAAGAAAATCAGGAAAGCAAGGCTGACTGATAGTCTTTCCTAATTTTAGGACCACCTCCTTGGGGTTTTGATTAAGAATTCATGGCTCCTCTGGGTAGAGGGAGGCCGTGGTGGCTGGCAAATGCATAGTTAAGAAAGTCCTCTTTCCTTGACCATCTAGCAACATTCCACCCACCTCTCTTCTAAGATGAAGTTTAAGAACTGACTAGTGCAACTCTTTCTGCCTGCCCCCTGACTCCAGACCTGGTAGAATTGTGGCCTCAAGCCTCTGTACCCCACTGTGACCCCCATAGACTTTTCCCCCAGCAGCTGGGACACCAACTGACATTTACTGGTTGACATGCTTATCTCTGTCCACTAGGTGGTTGTTTGCTTTGGGGGTAGGGCCATGTCTTAGTAATCTCTATGGTCCTGGCTTCCAGCATTATGAATATTATCCAGCAGGTGCTTCAATAAATATTTTGTAGTGAAGGAGGGAAGGAAGAAACAAAACTCTATTATTTTTTCAGGATATCAAGGTGTTTCCTGAAATGCCATCATGGGTATTAGAAATTGCAGGTTGGAGACACAGTGTATTGTTGGAGACAGCAGCTTAGAACAAATCACTGAAAGACAACTCCTGGCTTTGGCAGAAAGCTTTGGTGGAGAACACCAACATGACAAGGATAGTATCAAATGAAGTGGGATCAGTCACCACACTGAAGACCAGGCTTTACTGAAGACAGTAAGGACCACTCCAGGGGGGGCTCTCCAGGGATCCAAGGTGGCCCTGCTGGAAAGTCTGCTTTGCTCAGGAGAAATTCTTGGCAATTACCTGTAACAAACTCAGTTAGCAACTTGACCATGCTTTGGTTTAGAGCAGCCTTCTGGGCTCCAGCTTAGATGGTCAGCTTGCCCTCTCTGAATCCTCAGTTCCTTCTGTTTACTTCTTTACTGTCTCACCTCTCTAGTCTAGTCTTCAGACTATACGAGGGGAGAGATTATGTCACCGAACTCACCACTGTATATGTGTATATAAGCTGGTGCCTGATACATAGAGGATGTGTTAAAAATAATTGTTGAATGAATAAATGAGTCTGCAAGACTCAAAGCTCTAATTTCCTCCGTCTGCTATTGTAGGTCATGGTTCCACCCCTCAGAATCCAGAAGCACTTCTACTGATGAGTCTAAAGTTCAGGTGTTCTTAACCTCAGGTCTATAGACCTATAATTGGTCCATGGATAGAATTTATGGGGTCTGTGGCTATACATGGAAAAACACCTCTTTATTTTCACTAACCGTTAACTGAATCATAGCTTTTCCTCCAATCACAATGTAGGTGACAAACCACAGTAGCATATTAGCACAACCTATGGTTTTGTTACTGGCAGAATCTTTTATGCTTGTTAGCAATTCAGAATTATTGTAGTAATTGTACCTGCCACCAGACTATGTTATTTAATGTGTTAATAAAGAAGCACTCATGCTACTATATCAAAAATTTATTAAATGGCCAAATTAATCTTAATTAACCTGAATGAATGCATTAAAATTCTGTCATTTCCAAGTGACTACATTCCTTTGTAATCCTACATATTTTACTTTGTACATTTAAAAGTCCTTAGAAGAGGTCCCTAAGCTTTACCACCCCACCACAGGAGTCTCTGCCACAAACCAGGTTAATAACTTTTATCTGTACAGGTTATAGGGGTGGATCCCAGTTTGTAAAAATGCAGCAAGAAATACACATATTTTGAAGTATATTATATGTCAATTAAGTGTTTTTTTTAATTGGCCTGAACCAATCATGTCAATCTCATATCACTAATTAATTTGTTGAAGAGTATATATCCCAATCTGGGCCAACGAGACATGGGGAACTTCTGTGGGGGGACTGGACAGGAGACATGGAGAGAGAAGCCCCTCTTGGTCTGGACTTTATTGTGTTGCATGTTACAGCTGGAGCTGCTGTGGCTGTCCCGCAGAGGGGGACAGAGCCAACTGGAGCTGGAGATGCAATGTCATGTGCTTGGAGTCTGCTCTGCCTCTGGACAGCTTGTAATCAGGCTAATATATTTTCTTGTTGCTTAAATCAATTTGAGACCAATTATCCGTTGCTTGCAACCCCATGCAGCCTTCCCGATATATGGGTGTGAACACAGAAAGGTGAATTCTCTTCTTTAAGCCCCACTCTTTGATTTAGACGATGACCTCCAGAAGCATTTGGTTTCTTATTGTATCTACTTGAGCCCCCACAACCTGATCATACTGTGATTACGAGTCTGAGCATGAATATCTCATGATCTTTTCTTATTAAATGCTTGGGCAGCCAAAAGCTGGGAGGTGCATACATTGACTCCAAGCCATGGGTTTTTACTCTAGTCTTTGAGGCCTGGTGAGGGAAGGACAATACAGTGCAGCAGGTGCCCTCATAGTGTACATGCAGAACCTAGGCAAGTGTGATTAGTATTCACAACATTAATAAGAACAGTTTCTTCCAGTACTAGGTGTAGAACTTTTCCCAGGCACAGATGAGTGGGGAATCTCCTACACACTCCCTCGCAGATTCTGCTTCCACTGTGAGATGGTCGTCCAGCTCAGGAGTTGATTGCCTGCTGGCTGCTGATCTCCTCTTCACACCTTAGTACATGGAACGTGGCTGGCCACCCATGGCCACACAAGTTAGAAGCTAGCATGCCCTGATAGGCTAGTCTGGGCCCTATTCATTCTGCATTCAGTTCCCTTTGTGACCTTAGCATTACCCAAACTTTGATGTTCCTTTGTGGCCCCTGGACTTACAAAGCTACGTGACATCATCTGTTGTATCAGCTGTATTATCTATTCAGAGAACCAACTTTTGGCTTTGTTCATCCTGCTTCGTTATTTTCTATTCTCTGATTTCTGTTCTCATCTTTATCATTGCCTTCCTTCTACTTTTTCTGGGCTTGATTTGTTGTTCTTCTTTAACTCTTTGAAATGGACACAGAGATTATGGATTTCCATCCGGTCTTTCCTAATATAGACATTTAAAGCTCTGATCTCCCCTCTATGTACTGCTCTAGCTGCATCCATAAGTCTTGATATGCAGTATCTTTCCTCGTCATGAGTTCAAAATGCTTTCTAATTTCCCTTGTGATTTCTTCTTTGACTCTTGATGGGCAAGTGTATTGCTTAATTTTCAATCAGTTGTGAGTTTTCTAGTAATTTTTTTGTTATTGATTTCTAGCTTAAGATCACAGTGATCAGAGAACAGAATGTGAGTGACTTCGATCCTTTGAAGCTTGCTGAGACCTGATTACCCAGTATAAGGCAAATTTCAGTAAATGTTCCTTGTGCACTTGAAAAAAGAACATGTGTTCTGTTACTGTTGGGGACTGCCCCTGTTTTCAGCCTCTCTCCGTACTTTATCATTTTGTCTCTTCCCTCTTTTCAGACATCAGCATCATCTCCTGCAATGGGACTTCCTGCCGAGAGCTCCTGTCTGTACGCAGAGGCCGCTGGACACCTCCTCACCTGTGGGCAGGTGAGTCGTGTGGAATTTGGCCAGCCAGTGCCTTTTCCCTAGTTCTTAGGAGGCAAGCTGGGGCAGTCACTCTGTGCTGGGGAGAATTATGATAGCATTGAGACCTAAAATGGAGAATACCATGAAAAAGTGCTTCACTTCCACACAATGTGATCCAAATAAATATCCCCTTCATCAATAAAAACACACTTATGCGCCTACACACTGTTTCTGTCTGGGGGCAGGTGGCAAGGTCACCAAATGACCATGGAGAGGGTGGGCTTGGGGCACCTGGGTTCTGGCCCATACACCCCTGCCACATGTGCAAGACGAACTTCACGTGGCCATGGCCTCAAGGGCATTGTTGGTGCCTCTTGGTGGCTGTGCCATTGAAACCCAGAGGGAAACTGGAGCAAAGGTGGATCTCAGTCGCAATATTGTGCCCCCGTGAATAGTGTGAGAAAGGGCAGGTACGTTTAGGATATGAGAGTAGGTATGGCCCTCCTCAGGCCCTGGCCATTTTATATGAATCTGCCTAAACAGCCATGCCTACTAACTAGTTAACTCTCCCGACTCTGAGCACTATATAGGCAGCTTTACCGCCATGCGTGTCTTCCACAGTCAGAATAACGTAGGATAAAATATGCACCAATTGTGAGTCGGGGCTGAAGAGAATAACTAGGAAAGAAAGATGAGGGCGCCAAAGTGACGGCAAAAGAGCAGTGCTCTGCCTAGGGTGACACTGAGGGACTGAGGCAAGCAAACTGGGGGTCAAAACTGCCTTTCTGGGGGGGCAGGAATGATGTATGGAAGACGGCGTCTCCATGTGCCTGGGCACAAAGACCTCAGGTCAGAGTCAAATCTCTGTAATCTTTTTATTTAATTTTATTTCAAATCTCTGTAATCTTGACTGAAGAGACATGCGTGGGGGGTGACAGAGAAATGGTTCTGGGTAGTCAAGAACTTTCTGTCTGTGTTTGACACACCAATTCACTTCTCCATACAGATTCAAGGAACAGTTAGTCAAGGGGGCCAGTGGGACTTTCTTCCAGAGGAGAAATTTAGGAGAGAGAGATTAATGTGATGAAGCACAGTCCCTGTGGCCCCAGTTGGACTTGGGGCCACAACTGGTACTTGCCATCTTCCTCTTCCACCATCCTAAGTTCCCTTCACCTTCAGCAACCATCTCTGCTCTTGGAGGCTTGCCTGGTGATGGGATCTAAAGCCTCATTCCCAGGAGTCTAAGCCCTGGTGACTATCCCCTTCTCAGCCTGGGGTTGCTGTCCATGCCTCTTCCCGATCACACTCAGGCAAGGGGCTACCGTGAGGCGCCCAAGCGGGTCACCTGGCCTCCATGCCTGCCCCTCCCTGCCCCCGTCTGTGCAAGCAGCCCTGCCTCCCCTGCTGATCGGGCTGGTTACCCCTGTAAGGCTGCACTCCACTATTTGTTGCTTGGACCCGGGACACAGAGCACACAAAATGTCCAGGTGGCAGCTTGCTGTGTCCTCTGAAGGGAAACTTGGGTGGCCAGAGTGCGCCCCCTTTGGGACATCCTAATCAAGCAGAGCCCAAGTTGAAGGTATGGGGAGCACAAAATCCCCCAGTGAGTCACTGGGGATAATGGCAAGTGGGGTCATACCTGCTTCCACTTCTTTTTTTACACACCCACCTACTCTTCTTGTGGGGGGCACAGTGCCACATAGAAGTCTCTGCCTCAGTGTGCATACCGAGTTCTGGGGGCTGGCACTCCACCCTCACAGTCTTGCCTCTGAGCTGGCCCTTCAGCTGTACCTTCAGCAGCCAATCCCATTACCGGATGACAGCCAGTTGCATTCTGGATGACACATTCTGAATGTAGTATAACCAGCGGATCCCAACATCCTGGCCCACTCCCCAGGTGTCCTGGTCAGATGCTATGTTATATGGGATTCCAGCCTTGTGGGTCAGGCAAGGGAGGCCCTGGGTACGGGTGCTGGCTGCAGCTCTGCAGGCAGAAAAGGTGAACCCATATCTGGAATAAGTGTCTTATTTCTGTGAGAATGAACTGCTGAAGTTTTCGGGCTGGGAGAGACCCAGAGGAAGCCACCGGCTAGCACATGGTCTATCAGTCTCCTCAAAGAAAAGTGTACTTCACTGGAGACAGCATTCATCTGTGGTGCTCACAGGCTGGGTGTACTGAGGTGGCAGTAACAGATTCCTGTGGGACCTGTGTGTGACCTGCATCTCAGCACCATGGTCACTCCGCTGTTCCCATTGTGCCAGTTCTGTGCTGGCTGATGACAAAGGCTGGATGCTGTCAACCAGCCAGGTCATTTTGTCTCCTTGGGTGGGTGTTCAGTGCCCTGTCCATGGTGCATATTTTCTGGTGGGCGGTCACATGAGAATTCTGGAGCCTCACACTTCACACCCACTTCCGTATGTCCATCCACGTGCCAGAATTAGTCACCAGGCTCACCCAAACCCAGGGCAGCCAGAGAGCATATTCCACCTTACACGCTCAGAAAACGGAGAGCAGGAACTATTTGGAGAATCACAATAATGACTCCACAGTCCCCATTTGTCCCACTCTGTTAGAAGGGTTTCAAGGCATGTTTTTTCTCTCGTGTTCTACAGAGTTTTAGGGAAAGTAAATGTTTACCGCTAGCTTGCTTTTCTTCCTAGAATCTAAGCGATGTCCCCTTAGGGCTGGCTCAGAGACAGAAGGTTTGACTCAGAACACTATTCTGTTATGCTTTGTTATGGTAAAAGCATGCTATTCCTGGTGTTTTTTGTCCTGTTAGGGAGGGTTTTTTTTAAAGCAGCTGTTCATTACTTATACGAATAGGCTTTGGGTTACCCACCCAACCGGTCCACTGGCCATGCCGGCACACATCTGAATCCCACTGAGACAAGTCTGGCCTACCATCACCCGTATATTACTATTTATAATTTTTTGGCCCTCAGTTGATTCGCTCCCCAGCTACAATAGAAGTTTCTTGAATGCTCAGATAGTGTCTCTGTTCTCTTTATAGCCCCAGTTTCTAGGGCAATAATATCCTAGCCACATAAAATGCTTTGTAATATTTGTCATTGGTGATGAAGTGATTCTAGAAAGCAAACAAAACGGGTTTTATGGCAAAGATAGCCACCCATGCAAATAATGTAAGGCAAATAGTTCTCAAAGGATAAACAGGACCCAGAATGCTTTTCCCCCAGGGCACCCGCTGATCTGGTATGTGTGCTGTGACCTCTAGCTAATGGAACCTCTGCGTGTTGATCCCGGAGAGTCGGAGGGCCTGGTTGACATTTTATGTGGTGAATGTTCAGAGGATTGCAGCTCCTCAGGAAGGCTTTATTGAATCTGAATCCCAGAAAGCAGGGCAACCTTAGCCAAGTCTGTGTCAATTAAAAGAGTGTAACCATTTTATTTTATGTGTAAGACCTTCAGCTGCTCAAGGCAACATTTTCAAGTTGAAGAAGTAGGTCTTCAGGGCCCTTGCTTTCTATTTCTATTCCTTTCCCCATTTAAACTTGCACCCCCAACCCAGAAGCAAAAACAAAATGCCTTCTATTTGGAGAAACCAAGACATTGTTTTGATATTTTGTTTTATGACCCAAGCCTATATATTACTGGCTGCCATGGCGTTATTGTCCCTGCACACTCATCATTCATAGCTACAGGGGTGAAAATATTCCATAGTATGTAATGTCTGGTACACATTTAGATGCATAAATTTTGGTTGTCAAGATGGTGATTTAATAGGAACTTACAGATTCATTGTAGAATATTTTTAATGCCTAGGTTTTAAAAAAAACGTCTGTGTGTGTGTGCATATGTGTGTATTCTTTTTATTTCTCTCTTCTTGGCAATGGTATTTCTTTGTAATATCGTCCCATTTTATAATGGTCTGAGTCTAACAAATTTTGGCAATAGGCTTAAAGTAAATTAAGGAAAAAGCATTTATTCTCTTAAGAGTCAGGAAGCAAAGCATCTTGATTTCATATCCATAATGTCAGTAGTAAACCCAGTGTCTCATGCCCTAGGACATCAGACATGTAAGTTGAATATGGGGTTTCTCATTTTGACATATTATTTCTTTGGGAATATAAATTGCAGACATTGCATTAACCCTCTGACAATTCAGGCTGTCACAAAACAAAATTCATCTGAGAGAGTGTTAAAGATCTTAATGTCTTTATTCAACTACTCATGCATCGGGCAGCACCCCATCTAGTAGACAGGCACTGGAGGAGCTTTACAAAATGAAAGGCTTTTATAGGAAGAAGGGTGAAGGAACAGGGAAGGAAGTTATGCCAGCAGAAGGTGGATTGGTGATGGCAAGGGCACTTTCCTTTAGGGGATGGCAGGGGCCTATCAGGCTACTAGCCGAGCTAGTACTGATCAGGTGAGTCCGAACTGACTGGCTTAAGATTCCTTTTCTGGGAGAGCTGAAACTGTAATCAACTTAAGTTTGGTGACATAGAGCTTAGCATAAGTGGCTCCACTTAGGGCCTGTTGACTTGTTTTCAACAAGATCTATGGCAGTCTGAATTATTTTGAGTATTTTTTTAGTCTAATTTGCAATTTTTATTTTTTAATGCTTTTTAAATTAGAGTTTCTCTTTTCTCCCTCTCTCATTCACTTGCCCTTGTCCCCTTCTTGATTTCATTCACAGTCTTCTTAATCAGTTTGGTGTTACTCATCTCCTCCACTAACTTCCTCACTGGTTTCAGCAGAAATCTCTTGGCAAAGAAATCTAATTGCTCTCTTGGCTATAAGTTAACCCCAGCCCAGTGAGATTATCCTGAAGAGGAATTAGGTGCTCCTGAGGTGTCTGACCTGGTGTTAAAACCCTTGTAATACTCGCAAGCTCCCAAAATCAGAGAGCAAAATTTTCATCTTCATGTAGGTAGGCCAGAATGAAAGTCAGGATATAAACTGGAAGATATTTTTCAAATAATCTGAATAATTCCTCAAGAGGAATTTAGACTTTAAATGCCTTTGCTATATTTTCTGAAAGTTGGGGGCAGGAATGAGTTCTAGGAATGAAGAGCTGACATTTCTGGGCAATGGAAAAGGCAATGGTGATTTTACTACATCGGGTTTAGTAATTCACTTTCAGCAACCGGGCCATGCTGACCAGCCAAGGCTAGGAAAAGGGAGGGAAACCAGCCAAGAATGCCACTAGAAATTGTGCTCCCCAGGTCTCACCCCACTGACTGTCAACTCACACTTTGGAAAGCACCACTCAATGCAAGACAAGCAATCAGAATATTATAGGGTAATATATGGTCACGGCAGGCAGAAACCAGAGAGCAACACTGTCCAGTGGAGGTATAATGGGAGCCACGTGCGTAATTAAAATGTTTCCAGTAGCCACATCAACAGATGTGAAAACTACAGTTAACACTTAATTTAACAATATTTCCAAGATATTGTCATTTCAACATGTGGCCGGTATAAAAATATGAATGGGATATTTTATATTCTTTTTGGCTCTAAGTCTTCAAAATGTGGTATGTATTGTACACCTCTAGCATATCTCAATTCAGACTTGCCGCATTTCAGGCATTCAGTAGCTAGGTGTAACCATTCACTATCACCATGGACAGAGCGGGCATGGGGAATATCTCATCTGATAACTTCTCTCTGACAAAACGGACTCGGGAACCAGAAAGGTTAAGCTATTCGCCACACTCAACCTCTTGTGTCAGAAAGCAAGACTCCAAACTGATCTTCTAATACCTCTCAAGGCCACTTTCCACTACTTCAAGAGGTTTTCTTGGCCTGAAATTTTATTGACTACCTCCCCCAAATCTCAATTTGATTTTGCCTCTGCAGTTTTCATCAAGAAAAATAATCTTACCACAGGAACAAGAGTTCAAAGACAGATCGTCATGTGAGACTTCAGCAGGGCCCTCACTGGTTAACAAGGAAGTGAAGAGATATTAAACAATATTTTTAAAGGCCCTATCTGCTTTAAGTGAGTTAAAAATCTCTAAGCCTGGATAAATGATACCTGGGGTCACTGAAAGAACATGCAGGTGGGATAACAAAACTGCTATTGGTGACCAGGAAAATGATGGCGAAGGGAAGACATGCTAGAGGAATGGCAGAGATGTGGATTTTTCACCTGGAAAAGCCAAGTGATGCCATAGCACTTACTAGGCACCAAGCACTGGTTGGTAGCGCTTTACAGATGTTCACTCATTCATTCTCACAATCTTATGAGACAGGTACTAATACTATCTTCACTTCTCAGATGAGGGAACTGAGACACAGGGAGATTAAGTAATCTGTCCAAGACAGATTGCTACTATGGGATGGAGCCAGGGTTCGAGGTCAGGAGTTTGACTCTGGAGTCTAATTTTTTGAATTGGCGTTGTACTTATATGGCCCATAGGCTGAAGAGTTTGGTATATGTCTAGTTCCCTGCCCTCTCACCCTTCCTTTCCCCATAGCTGGGGATTGTCTGATATTACTTGAAATTTTAGCCCAAGCCAGGCTCTTGGGCAGGAGATGACTTCAGTGAGAGAGGTCCTAGTCCAATGCTTTGGGAGTCCACCATCATATCCCATTGGCTACCACCCTCCACCCTGACCTTGGGCCTCGGTTCTGGGTCCTGGGCCCTTCCTTACGTTATCCATCCCTATTTTAGCTACTAGACTCTATTCTTGGACCCCAGCTGGCAACTTGCTGACAGAAAACCCTGATACCTCAGTGTCCTCAGGTCACTGTACACTAGTGATTTGGAACCACTCAAAATGGAAAGTGATGGTTATTAAGAAATCCTTTTAAAACCAAACTCAATCCCTCTTCCTCTTTTTTGGGTAGTGTTACTAAAATTGTCAATAAGAAGAACACCTTAGATATAGTATACCTGGACCTCAGCAAGCTATTTAACAGGGCTGTCATGATATTTGGGTGGATGAGAAGCAAAGAGTGTGGTTTGGATGATAGGCAAGATATGTGAATTCATGTCTGGTCTTGAATGTCAGCTTTGAGCTAGATCTTCAATACTGTTGTAGAGCCTTTCTTCTAACATTGTTCTGTTCTACTTTTTTTTATTAAACACTCTAATAGACACTTGTGAGGAAAACTCACAAGTGTAGAAAATGCAGAATAGAGATGAATATGTTTCATGGCCAATGGCATATTCAGAAGTCAGAGAGTCCTCGACAAGCTAAAATGAAGGGTTAAAATGAACAAGATTAAATGCAACAAAGATGTGTGTGTAAATGCATGTACTTTTGTTAAAAAATTAAACTATATAAAAACAGTATGAAAGAAACATGTACCAACATTAGTATAGAGATGGTAGGTGTGGAGCCTTTAATTTATTATAAACTCATTGTGAGCTAAAATTGTGTGTGTCTGCCAAATATCAAATGCAATCTTGGACTACATTAATTACAGTATAATGGGAAGGCTAATTCCATTGTACTTGGGACCTGCCAGACTCTGTCTGGGTTACTGTACTCAGATCATGACAGGCTGTCAAACTGCAATGGATCTGAGACAGGCAGCCAGGGTAGAAAAGGTTCTGGAACTAATGGTACACTGGAGCCAGCTGGTAGTCACTTGCTGGAAGTTGCTAAGTATTCAGGAATTTTGTGAGCTGGCTGTTAAGCCCTTGGTAGCTTGAAATGGGCCATAGTGGGAGTATTTACACCAGGGCAATTGGAAAGTGCTATAAATTAGGACTTTTTGTTTTCTAGAGAGTAGGTTTGTAAGGAAAACACTGTCAGTAACCCTCTGATATGAAGAATGACTAAAGACAGAGGGTGTTGCTATCGCTAATTATCAGGGAAATGCAAATAAAAAACACAATGAGATATCACCTCACACCAGTTAGAATGGCCAACATAGAAAAGACTAGGAACAACAAATGCTGGCAAGGATGCGGAGAAAGGGGAACCCTCCTACTACATTACTGGTGGGAATGTAAGCTAGTTCAACCATTGTGGAAAGCAATATGGATGTTCCTCAAAAAACTAAAAATACAAATACCATTTGACCTGGGAATTCCACTTATAGGAATTTACCCAAAGAAAACAACTTCTCAGATTCAAAAAGACATATGCACCCCTATGTTTATCACAGCACTATTTGCAATAGCCAAGATATGGAAGCAACCTAAGTGTCCATCAGTAGATGAATGAATAAAGAAGATGTGGTACATATACACAATGGAATATTATTCAGCCATAAGAAGAAAACAAATCCTACCATTTGCAACAACATGGATGGAGCTAGAGGGTATTATGCTCAGTGAAATAAGCCAGGCGGAGAAAGACAAGTGCCAAATGATTTCCCTCATTTGTGGAGTATAAGGATGCAGCAAAACTGAAGGAACAAAATAGCAGCAGACTCACAGACTCTTTGGACTAGTGGTTACCAAAGGGGAGGGGTGGGGGAGGGCGGGTGGGGAGGGAGGGAGAAGGGGATTGTGGGGTGTCATGATTGGTGCACATGGTGTGTGTGGGGTCACAGGGAAGGCAGTATAGCTCCGAAGGCAAACAGTGAATCTGTGGCATCTTGCTACGCTGATGGACAGTGACTGCAATGGGGTATGGGGGGGTCTTGATAATAAGGGTGAATGTAATAACCACATTGTTTTTCTTGTGAAACCTTCATAAGAGTGTATATCAATGATAACTTAATAAAAAAAAAGAAGACAGAGGGTGTTACATTCAGTCAAAAAGAAAAAAATCTTGAGGGGGCTGGTGAGGGCATCAAAGGGATCTTTATATACCTGAAGAGTTCAGAATTTCTTTCTCAGCAAATCAGAGCAGTGCTTCTCAAACATTCTTATCTTTAGGACAGAACAACTAGAGCTCCCACAACCTCCCTACCCAGGTAGAGGGAGTTCTTTGAAGTTTCTCATATTTAAAAGTTATGCAGATTTTACATTTTACTCCATAAATGATCCATTTCTTTCTGAATACAAAAAATAATGGATTAAAGAGGTACTTCTCAAACTTTTCTGTCTATGAATCACCTGGGGATCTTGTGAACATGCAAGTTCCAATTGAATAGGCCTAGGGGAGAGACTGAGACTCTGAATTTCTAACAAGCCGCCAGGTGGTACCCAAGCTGCTGGTCTATGCCTACTTTGAGTAACAAAGGTTTAAATTATGGATGACAAAGGTGACCCTTGAACAACGTGGGGGTAAGGGGTGCTGACCCCCAATGCAGTCAAAAATCCACATATAACTTTGGCTCTCTCAAAACTGTACTAATAGCCTACTGTTGACTGGAAGTCTTGCGGGTTATAATAAGAGTCAATTAGCACATGTTTTGTATGTTCTATGTATTATAAATTGTGTTCTTGCAATAAAGTAAGCTGGAAGAAAGAAAATGTTTTTTCAAATTGCTGCAAATCTCTAAAACATTTTCCAATATATTTATTGAAAAAAAGCCACAAATCAGTGGACCCACACTGTTCAAACCCATGTTGTTCAAGAGTCAGTTGTAGTCTCTTTACTGGTCTCTTCCCCCATCTCCATATCCCAGTAACTTCAGCACCCAAGGTGATGTGCCATGTTTAATCTGTATTTAATCTCTGTCTCCCACAAAGACACAAGCCCATGGGGGTATACCCATGTACCTGGGAAAAGCTTGGAGTTAAAACTTTTTAGATTTTCTTGTGTTTCATTATTCGTCCTCTAGTAGAATTTCTTTTGACTAAACAGCACTTAAACTTGTACTTTCTTCCTACGTTGAAAAACAGTGGAAGAAATTTATTCTTTGACTCATTGTAAGGAAATTGTCAAGGACGCCATTCACTCCATTACATTCTGTTGTCTATTTGAGGAGGACTCAGGGGAAGTTTTTCTCAAGTTTTATTTCCAAGAATTGCTTCTTCTGAATTCATTCTTTTGATCTTACTGATAGCCTGAATCTTGTAGTTGCATGCATTTTCCTCTTTCACCCAACATTCTTCCAACACAAACTGATTGAGCACCTGCTGAGCTCCAGGCATCGGTCTAGGTCCCTGGGAAAAAAGCAGACACATCCCTGCTCTCATGGAGCCTATATTCAAGTGTCTCTTCCTTCTGTAGGACCCAAGGGCAGGCTGGCCCCAAGTGTGCCACTTTGGCATGCAGATTATTTCAAACTAAAAATAGTCCAGGCCCAAAAGACGCAGGAAACAACTTTGACCTTCCCCTAACAACCTAAAAGAATTTAGCTGGAGGACCTGCTCCAGGAAGCAAGCTATCACCTTAGGTAAGCACATTATAGTATGAACTAGGGGTGGTAGAAGAGAAGGAATTTAACAAAGTCTGTTTCTTTAAATTCCTCTCTATGTCCCATTGTTTCTCTGTGGCCCAGGAAACATTTGTTTGCCAAACATTTACTCTTTCATATTGTCAATTGCTTTCCTTTCCTTTGAAGTCTGAGGCTCCTACCCACCCTGCTTCTCCTTAGTTCAAGAAGACATATATACCGGGACTTCCAGGAAGATGGTGGCATGAGCAGGGCAGTGGAAATCTCCTCCCAAAACCAAATATAGTTATGAAAATACAGCAAATACAACTATTCCTAAAAGAGAGGCCAGAAGATACAGGACGACACCAGCCTGCAGCTACACCTGAGAGGACTCAGCACCCTGCGAAGCAGGTAAGGTACGGAGCCGTGAACCGGCAGAACCCAAGCACTCCCCCACCCCAGCGCACCAGCGGGAGGAGAGGATTCAGAGCGGGGAGGGAGTGGAAGCACAGGCCCACCGAATAACCAGTCCTGGTGATCTGCGCCAGGAGCACCGACACACTTCGCACGGTCTACCGGAGATTGGAGAGACAGAGGTGCAGATTCCAAGACGGCAGGTCCACCCAGCTGGTTCCCCGGGACAAAAGAAAAGTGCGCGCTTTTTTAGGGGTCTTAAAGAGACAGGGGCCCAACGGAGGAGCAGGACCGTCCCAGCACACTCAGCCAAGCAGGCTGGGAGCCCTGGGGAATTTTGGTCCCCTTGGACGGTGAATGGGAAAAGCAGTCACACAGAGACTTCCCACAGAAATCAGCAGTCTCCCATTCGTTCCCTCCCCGCCCAGAGTCACAAAGGGCCCAGCGGAGTGGCATGGTGGCAGAATAGTGGAGCAGTAGCGCCACCTACAGGATCCTAACAGAAACTACACCTGGCAGGCTTTTTTTTTTCTCTCTATTTTCCCTTTCTTCTTTTTTTCTTTTTCTGACCACTTTTATCACCAGGAAAAGACAGAGAAATATGGTACAAACAAAACTTACACAGAAAACTCCAGACCAGACTACCCCATAGATGGAGTCTGAAGGGATGGACATGCACCATCTTCCTGAAAAAGAATTCAGAATAAAATTCATAACCATACTGATGGATCTACAGAAATATGCAAGAGCTAAGGGAGGAAGGGAGGGAAGTGAGGAAAGACAATGCAGAGATGAGACAAGCGATCGACAGGCTTAGCAGCAGACTGGATGAGATGCAAGAGACTGTTAATGGACTAGAAATGAGAGAACAGGAGTACAGAGAAGCTGAGGCAGAGAGAGCTAAAAGGATCTCTAGGAATGAAAGAATTTTAAGAGAACTGTGTGACCAATCCAAACGGAATATTCGCATTATAGGAGTACCAGAGGAAGAAGAGAGAGAAAAAGGGATAGAAAGTGGCTTTGAAGAAATAATTGCCGAAAACTTCCCCATGCTGAGGAAGGAAATAGTCTCTCAGGCCATGAAAGCCCACAGATCTCCCAACACAAGGAAGGCAACACCAAGACACATAATAATTAAAATGGCAAAGATCAAAGATAAGGACAGAGTATTATAGGCAGCTAGAGAGAGAAGAAATATCACCTACAAAGGAAAATTAATCAGACTATCACCAGACTTCTCAACAGAAACCTTACAGGCCAGAAGAGAATGGCATGATATATTTAACGTAATGAAGCAGAAAGGCCTCGAACCAAGAATATTGTATCCAGCACGATTATCATTTAAATATGACAGAGGGATTAAACAATTTTCAGACAAGTGAAAGTTGAGAGAGTTTGCCTCTCATAAACCACCACTACAGGATATCTTAAATGGACTGCTCTAGAGGGAAGCACCACTAAGGCTAAAAAGTTGTCACCAGAGAAAATAAAATCATAGCAAAGAAAGCAAGCAGACCATCCAAACACTAACTAAAGGCAAAGAATAAAACACCTAATATATAAAGAATGGAGGAGGAAAAATAAGAAGAGAGAGAGAAAGAAACATCAGACGGTGTTTACAATAACTTAACAAGAAAGTTAAGTTAAATTGTTAGATAGTAAAGAAGCGACCCTTGAACCTTTGGTAACCACGAATCTAAAGCCAGCAATGGCAATAAGTACATACCTATTGATAATCACCCTAAATGTAAATGGACTGAATGCACCAATCAAAAGACACAGAGTAATAGAATGCATAAAAAAGCAAGACCCATCTATATGCTGCCTACAAGAAACTCACCTCAAACCCAAAGATATACACAGACTAAAAGTGGAGGGATGGAAAAAGATATTTCATGAAAACAACAAGGAGAAAAAAGCAGGTGTTGCAGTACTTGTATCAGACAAAACAGACTTCAAAACAAAGAAAGTAGCAAGAGATAAAGAAGGACATTACATAATGATAAAGGAGTCAGTCCAACAAGAGGATATAACCATTATAAATATATATGCACCCAACACAGGAGTGCCAGCATATGTGAAACAAATACTAACAGAATTAAAGGAGGAAATAGAAATCAATGAATTCATTTTAGGAGACTTCAACACACCACTCACTCCAAAGGACAGATCAACCAGAAAGAAAATAAGTAAAGACACAGAGGCACTGAACAACACACTAGAACAGATGGATCTAACAGACATCTACAGAACGCTACACCCAAAAGCAACAGGATACACATTCTTCTCAAGTACACATGGAACATTTTCCAGAATAGACCGCATACTAGGCCACAAAAAGAACCTAAGTAAATTCAAAAAGATTGAAATTCTACCAACCAACTTCTCATATCACAAAGGTATAAACCTATAAATAAATTTCAGAAAGAAATCAAAAAGGCTCACAAATACATGGAGACTTAACAACATGCTCCTAATTAATCAATGGGTTAACGACCAAATCAAAACAGAAATCAAAGAATATATGGAGACTAATGACAACAACAACACAAAGCCACAACTTCTATGGGACACAGCAAAGGCAGTTCTAAGAGGAAAGTATATAGCAATCCAGGCCTATTTAAAGAAGGAAGAACATTCCCAAATGAATAGTCTAAAGACAGAATTACTGTAATTGGAAAAAGAAGAACAAATGAGGCCCAAAGTCACCAGAAGGAGGGACATAATAAAGATCAGAGAAGAAATAAATAAAATTGAGAAGAATAAAACAACAGAAAAAGTCAATGAAACCAAGAGCTGGTTCTTTGAAAAAATAAGCAAAATAGATAAACCCCTAGCCAGACTCATTAAGAGAAAAAGAGAATCTACACACATAAAGAGAATCAGAAATGAGAAAGGAAAAATAACAATGAATCCCACAGAAATAAAAAGAATTATAAGAGAATATTATGAGCATCTATATGCTAACAAGCTGGAAAACCTAGAAGAAATGGACAACTTCTTAGAAAAATACAACCTTCCAAGACTGACCAAATAAGAAACAGAAAAATTAAACAGACCAATCACCAGTAATGAAATTGAATCGGTAATCAAAAAACTACCCAAGAACAAAACCCCCGGACCAGATGGATTCACCTCTGAATTTACCAGACATATAGAGAAGAAATAACAGCCATTCTCCTTAAAGTTTTGCAAAAAATAAAAGAGGAGAGAATACTTCCAAACTCATTCTATGAAGCCAGCATCACTCTAATACCAAAACCGGGCAAAGACCTCACCAAAAAAGAAAATTACAGACCAATATCCCTGATGAACGTAGATGCAAAAATACTCAATAAAATATTAGCAAACTGAATTCAAAAATACATCAAGAGTATCATACACCATGATCAAGTGGGATTCATCTCAGGGATGCAAGGATGGTACGACACTCGAAAATCCATCAACATCATCCACCACATCAACAAAAAGAAGAACAAAAACCACATGATCATCTCCATAGATGCTGAAAATGCATTTGACAAAATTCAACATCCATTCATTATAAAAACACTCAACAAAATGGGTATAGAGGGCAAGTACCTCAACATCATAAAGGCCATATATGACAAACCCACAGCTAGCATCATACTTAACAGCGGGAAGCTGAAAGCTTTTCATCTAAGATCGGGAACAAGACAGGGATGCCCACTCTCTCCACTGTTATTCAGCATAGTACTGGAGGTCCTCAGCCATGGCAATCAGGCAAAACAAAGAAGTACAAGGCATCCAGATTGGTAAAGAAGAAGTCAAATTGTCACTATTTGCAGATGACATGATATTGTACATAAAAAACCCTAAGGACTCCACTCCAAAACTACTAGAACTTATATGTTAATTCAGCAAAGTTTCAGGATACAAAATTAATACACAGAAATCTGTTGCTTTCCTATACACTAACGATGAACTAACAGAAAGAGAAATCAGAAAAACAATTCCATTCACAATTGCATCAAAAAGAATAAAATACCTAGGAATAAACCTAACCAAGGAAGTGAAAGACTTGTACCCTGAAAACTACAAAACACTCCTAAGAGAAATTAAAGAGGACACTGACAAATGGAAATGCATCCCATGCTCTTGGCTAGGAAGAATAAATATTGTCAAAATAGCTATACTACCTAAAGCAATCTACAGATTCAACGCAATCCCTATCAAAATACTAACAGCTTTCTTCAATGAACTGGAACAAATAATTCTAAAATTCATATGGAACCACAAAAGACCCCAAATAGCCAAAGCAATCCTGAGAAGGAGGAATAAAACAGGGGAAATTACACTCCCTGACTTCAAGCTCTACTACAAAGCCACAGTAATCAAGACAATTTGATATTGGCACAAAAACAGACACACAGACCAGTGGAACAGAATAGAAAATCCAAACATATACAGTCAATTAATATATGATAAAGGAGTCTTAGATATACAATGGAGAGATGACGGCCTCTTTAGCAGCTGGTGTTGGCAAAACTGGACAGCTACATGTAAGAGAATGAAACTGGACTACTGTCTAACCCCATACACAAAAGTAAACTCAAAATGGATCAAAGACCTGAATGCAAATCATGAAACCATAAAACTCTTAGAAAAAATATAGGCAAAAATCTCTTGGACATAAACATGAGTGACTTCCTCATGAACATATCTCCCTGGGCAAGGGAAACAAAGGCAAAAATGAACAAGTGGGACTATATCAAACTGAAAAGCTTCTGTACAGCAAAGGACACCATCAGTAGAACAAAAAGACATCCTACAGTATGGGAGAATATATTCATAAATGACGTATCCGATAAGGGGTTGACATCCAAAATATATAAAGAACTCACGCACCTCAACAAACAAAAAGCAAATAATCCAATTTAAAAATGGGCAGAGGACACGAATAGACACTTCTCCAAATAAGAAATTAAGATGGCCAACAGGCACATGAAAAGATGCTCCACATCGCTAATCATCAGAGAAATGCAGATTAAAACCACAATGAGATATCACCTCACACCAGTAAGGATGGCCACCATCTAAAAGACTAAGAACAACAAATGCTGGCGAGGATGCGGAGAAAGGGGAACCCTCCTACACTGCTGGTGGGAATGTAAGCTAGTTCGACCATTGTGGAAAGCAATATGGAGGTTCCTCAAAAAACTCAAAATAGAAATCCCATTTGACCCAGGAATCCCACTCCTAGGAATTTACCCTAAGAATGCAGCAGCCCTATTTGAAAGAGACAGATGCACCCCTATGTTTATCACAGCACTATTTACAATAGCCAAGAAATGGAAGCAACCTAAGTGTCCATCAGTAGACGAATGGATAAAGAAGATGTGGTACATGTACACAATGGAATATTATTCAGCCATAAGAACAAAACAAATCCTACCATTTGCAACAACATGGATGGAGCTGGAGGGTATTATGCCTAGTACAATAAGCCAAGCAGAAAAAGACAAATCTCAAATGATCTCAGTCATATGTGGAGTATAAGAACAAAGAAAAAAACTGAAGGAACAAAACAGCAGCAGACTCACAGAACCCAAGAACGGACTAATAGTTACCAAAGCAAAAGGAACTGAGGAGGATGGGTGGGAAGGGAGGGACAAAGGGGAAAAAGGGGCATTAGAATTAGCAGACATAATGTTGGGGGGGCGCGGGGAGGGCTGTACAACTCAGAGAAGACAAGTAATGACTCTACAGCATCTCACTACGCTGATGGACAGTGACCCTAATGGGGTTGGTCGGGGGGACCTCATGAAGGGGGTAGTTTAATAACCATAATATTGCACAATGTAATTGTAGATTAATGATACCAAAAGAATTATATATATATAAAAAGAGACATATGTACCTCATTTTGCCTGTCTTTGGAATCTCATGTTTGTATGGATTCTCCGTACATCAGTATGTATGTATGTAATCAAATTTTACTTTCTCTTGTTAATCAGTCTCATATCAACTTAATTCTTAGACTATCTAGAAGAATCTTGAAGGATAGAGGTAAATTCTTCCTCCCCAACACCTCCAGTTGTTATAAAATACTAGCCACATTGGAGACCACTTCCAATAACTCTTTGGGCCTGATGAGGGATATTTCTGGTTTGAATCTGGCTCCTTGGTTGTATGATTTTCTAACCCTCATCTTCTCTTTCTGGATTCACTCATCTTTTTATTTTTCTCTTTGGATCCTGTGTGCATTTTATTTGTTGTAAGCTGCCTCAAATTCTCCATGGAATGAGGCAGTGTATAAAGAACTCATTAAATACGTAGAGTTGGAGAAGTCAGAACTAAAGCTGATGCAGCAAAGTTATAGGGAATTAAACTTGAGCCTCATATACAAATAGTCTTATGTCCTGAAATGTAATGGCTCACTGAATGATATAGTGACTTTTCTGACACTGATATTGGCAGTTCAACTTGTTTGGGAATTTTGGCATGGGGCTTCTGAACATGAAGGGCGTATGAGCTAGACAAGGCTGCAGGGGGTTCCTATAATGGGGTTGTATACACATTCCCAGGTTTTCAATTCTTTTCTAGACAACGATGGCTCCTTTCCCCACCAGGCCCAGTATCTATTGGAGAAGATGGATTCTTTAGGGAAGATGGTGGCTCTGGGGAATCCCGCATGTCCTGGCAGGGATAGTTTTGGTGAGGGAGAGGGACTTCTGCCAAAAAAGGCAGCCCAGGGCTCAAATCCTCCCCCTGGAATATGTTTTGTGACACTCACTAAAATCTAAACTCCTACTTTTTCTTCTAACTTGTCTTGATTCAATTCATGCTTTTCTTCAGATGAATAAAATACCCCTGTGTTTATAGTGGATGCTGTAAACCAGCCAGACGTGATATTTTTTATATCATAAGCAGCTGCTCTCTGAGCCCACAGAGTAAAAGAGGCCGATTTGTATTTTTACAGCCAGATATGAAACCAGCTTTCAATAATTTGGGAAGCACGTGCCGCTGCTTGTGATCCTCAGGGTGCTGATTTATAAATGAGCCCCTAAAGATTGCCGGTACTACGATTAATATAACCCTGAAAAGGAGCCCCATTTTAGCCAGTTATGTGAAAAGAGAAAATTTTAAAGAATTAATTGATTTTAAGTTCAATATGAAATATTGGCACTTGTGATGATACTATTCCGTGAATAGATAGAGGCAGCATTTATGACCTTTTTAACTACATTCCATTCACTGAAAAATGACAGCTATGCTAAAGAAATACTTTCTTCCTTGCTACCAGCTTCTCCCAATGAGAGCTTTTAGCAAAGGGCATAGAAAGTCCTCCCAATAAATAACAAAAATTTACTATCCCCACCATCATTTTACAGTTCTGCCCTCCCCCCAAGAGGAACACAGAGTGCAGCATGGATGAAATCAACTTGCTTTGCTCAGCACCAAGGACGCACTGTTGCTCAAACTGGGTGACCGGTGCGGGGGGCAGGGGGTGGAATCCTTCGAGGAGAAATACACAGACTGATAATGGTGGCGCCCCAGACCTGTTTCTGGGTGGTGGTTGTCATTGTCGTCATCGTTCCGATTTCCCACCACTAGTGGCTGCCTGCCCCAATGTTTTCCAGTGCCTTAGAAATCCCAATTGTCTTTACCGTAAGACACTGAAAGGCAGAAATCTCTTGAGTCAAAAGCCATCTAGAAGGAATCATTTCTGCACACCTTTTGTGGGACTGAACATTCCTCTCCTGTATAAGAGAGACGAGGATGCTTTAGAAAGTGTGTCTTCAGACTCCCTGAATTGAGGAAGGAAAAGAGCCAGAGCCAGAAAGAGCTTAACTGGAATGAAAAGTGTTTTCCTGGACTCCACTCCCCTGAATTCATCAGGTCCAGCATAGGCAGCTTAAGGAGCTTGTTGGGGGGAAATTCCTTTCTCGTAGGACTATTTCTAGGCAGGCTGCGTACAGAGGAGAGCTTACTAGCCTTTGGTCTAAGGCCATCGCAACCCGAATCCAAGCAAGCGCTGGCCATTCCTATAAGGACCTTTAATGACTGGCAAGGAAATAGCAGGATGTATGAAAAGACCCAAATTTCTCTCCATTAGTGGCTTCAAGGGCTCTTGGTATAGTGATTCTTGAAATTACAATTACAGTTCACAAAGTTTCTCAGACAAAGCCCAGCTATTAGAGTTGGTTTAAGAAAAGGAGCAGTGAGAGCTCCAGCTTTTATTTCAAAGAACCTCAGCTTTACCCTCCTTGTCTAAGTCCTTGAGGAAAATAGCTTGCACCAGGGGGGATGAAAAAAATGTATCTTTCCTCCTTAGTAAGCATGTCTTTTAAAAATTTAGCCCAAGTTCTCTCTCTTTTCCCATCATTTGGGGCTTAATTCCCACATGCAGGCTATTATTGCCAAAGCTAATCTCTTGCAGCTCTAAATCCATCTTTTATTTTGCTGTAGATTTCAATAACGTGTTACTCTGGTTCAGTTACAGCGACGGTGTCCATGCTCTCCACAGGCAAGACATTCTCAGGAGCAAGGGCCGAGCCACCAGTGATTAACTGATTGTCCACAATGGGTCAGGCACTGGGCTACATGTTTTAACCAGGGCCATGGGAGCCTGCACCCCTATGCTGTAAAGCTAGTATAAGCATCCCTACTTTAGAGAAGAAGCAGCAGAGGTCCATCCTCAAGGTGATTCAGCCATTGTCCCAAGTTTCTGGTTTGAACCAAGGTAGTCTGACCTCAGAGCCCATGCTCTTTCTGACATGCCAGACTCCTTGTTGTTCAGGCAAATGATACAGTTTCCATTTTGCAGATGGCAATGAAAAGGCTAAGAAAGTTTATAAATTTCTCAGACTCCCACAGTCATCCTTGCCAGGTTGGTGTTCCTGGAAACCTGTTTCCTGTATTAAACCACTCAGTATGGTGACTCAAGACAGATAATCTTGCTGAATCAGAGTGTTGCCTGGGCAGTGTATGTACTATTTAAGAGAAGCTCCAACTTGATTATAGAACCTATCAAAAGCCACCTTATACTTAATGTAAAGAATAGCTCCAGGTCAGAGCTTTCCTTGGGGTCGAGGGAGAGAATCCTTCCCACTATGACACTGACCAACTCGGTTATGTTGTGCTATCTTCTTGGTGGCCTTGTAAGCATTCATCTTTAGTAGCTCATTACTGAGGTGTCCTGTATTACAGCAGCAATGTGGGGTTCTGACTTCCCTCCTGAATTATGCAGGCTTGGCATTCAGTGAGGATAACTGAGTCTTGCATTAAGAGCTGTGTTTCTACACCACTCTCAGGACCACAGCACAGAGAATAAATATGCACCCAGTAAGCCTCCAGGGAGATGTTCCTGGATACTCCCAACCATACAGAGAAGATCAGGCCCCGGACACCCTTCTCTTTACACTTACCGTGGGCATCTGTGTCTGGGGAGGACCCTAAATTTGTACGTCCATCATGGGAGAGTCAGGGCAGGGCAGTAGATGAACTCTAGAAGGGGATTATAGTGAAAGCTAATAGCTGGTCACCAAAATCCATCATCCTCTTCTTCCATAGTGAGACAGTTGTTGCCAGACATCTTGAATACCTCCCCCATGTTCTTCCATTTGAGCCCCTCTGTACAGCTACCCTAGATTTAAACATGACTGCCTGGCTACACGTTGCCTAACATTCCTTGCAGTTATTCATAGCCATGTGACTACGCTCTAGACCAGTGGTTCTCAAAGCATCATCATCATTGGAGAGCTTGTTAGAAATGCAAATTCTCACACCCCAACCCCGACCTAGTGAAACAGAAACTCTGAGGGTACGACCCACTGTCTGTGTTTTAACAAGGCCTTCAGGGGATTCTGATGCAGGCTGATGTTCTTGAAAATAGAGTGCGTAGGAATAATGCATGTCCCTTCTGTGCCTGGGCCTAAAGACACTGAATATGCCTCTTTCATGCTCTCTTCCTACTTCTTTCCGGCTAGAACCAGACAAGGCCTCAACATGCCGACGGTGACAATGCTTTAGGGCAGAGGTTTTAGGCCAGGTTGTTGACAAAAAGAATTTTTCAGATTTAAGTTTTAAATGCTTAAAGTAAAATGCGTAAGAATAGAAAGAAAACCATTTGTATTTATCAAAATATTTTTAACAAAACCAAATGTGTGAACTAGAATTATATGCACATTTTTAGTAATGCATTAGCTATCAAGGTCTGACCGTGTGTCTAATGACCTACAGAAATTCAAGGTACCTACAATAGCTGTAATGTAATATGGAAAGTATCTGTGACTTCTACTGGTGACAAAGTCCCAGGTACTACTATGGGTTGTTGTCTACATTTACAATATAAGGAGATGCAAAGTTTCAATTAGAGGTTTGTGGTAGGCTAAGTAGTGGCCCCAAAGACGTCCACGTCCTCATCCTCAGAACCTGTAACCATAAGCTTAAGTGGTAAAAGGGACTGTACAGCAGGTGAGATTAAGTTAGGACCTTGCAATGGGGAGCTCAGCCTGGATTGTGTAGGTTAGCCCTAAATGTAATCACAAGTGTCCTTGTAAGAAGGAAGCAGGAGGTGACTGGACTGCAGAAGAGGATAAGGCAATGTGGTGATGGATGCTATGTTGCAGGCTTCAAAGATGGAGAAAGGGGCTGCAAGACAAGGAATACAGGTGGCCTCCAGAGACAGGTAAAGGCAGAGAAATGGATTTGCCCCTGGAGCCTCCAGAAGGACTGCAGCTCTGCCAACACTCTAGCTTTACCCAGGGAGACTGATTTAGGGCCTCCAGAACGGCAGGAGGATACGTTTGTGTTGTTTAAAGGCACTACATTCATGGTAATTTGTTAGCAGCAATGATTGATAGATAACTAATACAAGGTGAGTTAAAATAATGGTGAATTTGTTTTTCTCCATTCAAGTTCATGAATCTTCTGAATTCTATCCATGGGTTAAGAACACTTCCCCTGGGGGCTTGGGGGAACTACAAAGTGGAAGGTACCTAGGTTCCTGAATGACTCCAGGAGACAGAGCTGCCCATGAATCTAGATCCATTACTTTGACTAATATTGAGAGAACAAAAATTAATTTGATTCTTTAAGCCACTGAATTTTGGGTTCTGTGTTATAGTACCTTAGCTGCTTTTAACTACAATGGGGAGTTGGAAATTCCTCAAGAGCGGATAGGGAATATATCTGAGGAAACCACAGATGGACAGGAGAAAGAATCCAAATCACCTCAGCCCTAAGGAGGCAACAGTGCTAGTGAGCAGTCTGGGGCTGGAAACCCAGAGAACAGACCCAGCAAGGTCAGGAAGCCAAGCTGAGTCTGGTCAGGGCTGCCCACCACAGGGCTGTGTCAGAGAAGGGTGGAGCGATAGAGGACGGGGGAGCCTGGGCCCCTCTTTGTGCTCTGGATTCCAATCCCAGGCTGGTTCTCAGCTTGTTGGATGCCTTGGAGTTGGCGGCCAGTGGGACCCTGACCTCTCTAGCAGCAGTGCAGAAGATCCTGGCTTGGGGTTGGCATGTTCCTGTTCTGTCCCACAGACACCTGGGCTCTTGTCTCTCCAGCCATGTGCCTCTGGCCTTGTTCCCCTGTTCTGAGACCCACGTTGGGCCTCTCTGGTTTCAGTGACCTTCTGGTCTTCCTCCTAGGCTCCTTGGACCTTAGAACTGCCTTGTGGTTTTCAGCTTTCCTGCCCCTGTTTGGTCTTTAGCTCCCTTAGGTGAACATTTCCAGCTCCAATTTAGCCTCCCACCACCAGCTTCTTTAGAAACCCACCCTCACAGTGAGTATGCCCCAGCCTCACCTGGGATGGGCAAGGATTCTAATAGATACGTCTTTCCATTATGGTTCCACCTTGAAATAAAGACATGAAAATTTCTCAAGAGTATTTCTTGAAGATAAATATTGCTTCTTTTATTTTAAATATGTATAATATATATATATATATATATATTATACATATTTAAAGATAACAGCCAGCTGAAGTCAATCACTAAGTAATGAAAAAGTATGAGGGTACATATGCACAGAGCACCCATATTTCTTAAGTATTTCTGTACATGTGAAGAACTAAGGAAGTTAGCTGGGTAGTTTAAGCCCTACCTTTCTATTGTTGTGATGTATAATAAGGATTTTCCTGACACAGTTCCTTATATTTATCAGTAAAAATTAGTATTCCCATAATAAAGCAGAATTGATGTGATGAAAGTTTGGAAATGTGAACAGCTGATGAAAATTGGAAAAATTAAGTAATAAAATATTTTTCTTCTGGAAATAATGTCTGCAACAGCCACTAAATAATCATAACTCCCTACATCTGTGAGCGGTTTGGTTGGACCCTCAGCAACCAGAAAGTTTTAACATTAGACAAATATGAAGAAATAAAGAAAAGAATGTCTAGTCTTAATTATACATTTTGATTTTTCATATCAATGAATGAAAAATGTCTAAATTAGCTCTGGAGTAGATATATAGAAATTATAATTAGAAGGTGGTTATAATCTAATTATAGTTTTGTTTCATTAAATGCATTCCTGGAAAGTTAGGCAAAATCCATCATATTTTTTGAGTGTAATTATGATTTTGGAGCTTTCATCAATACACAAAAGTCAATTGCATTTTTATATGTCAGCATTTTTATGCATCAGGAAAATTTTTTTTTAAAGATTCCAATTATAATGGTAACAAAAGCACATAAGTTATCTAGGAATAAATCTAACAAAAATGTACAATAAATCCATGTAACAACTTATAAAACTTTATTGAAAGATGTTAAAGAAGATCTAAATAAATCATCTATGCATATACTATATTTATAGGAGGATTCAATACTATAAATAGTCCACCCAAAATTGTTCTCTAAATTCAATGCAGTCCCAACAAGCCTTATCTTGGCATGCTGATTCTAAAATATATATGAAGAATAATGCCCAAGGACAGCCAAGATGCAGGTGGAGGAATTTAAATCCTCAAATGCCATGACATTATATAACTATAGTAAAGACAGTGTACTCTTGACAAGGCTAGACAATGGGACAGAAAAGAGACCCCAGACCCAGACTCATACACATATGAACACCTCATATATGACAGTTAAAATTGCAAATTGGGAAGAAAAAATGAACTCTTCAATATATGGTACTGGGAAAATTGACTATCCCTAAGGGGAAAGAGTGAAGACAAATCCTTACCTCACCATACACCACACAAAATGAACCTCTACGTTATTATACACAGATATCCATTCCAGATGGTCAAGAATTAAATCGAAAGACAAAACTTCAAAACTTTTAAAGGAAAACATAAGAAAATATTGATATGACCTCCTTGGGGGTAGGTAATGGTTCTTAAATAAGACACAAAAAGCTCAGACTCTAAAGAAAAAGATTGATAAATTTGGTTCCATGAAACTTGCAGGACTTCTTTACATTAAGAGAAAAAAAAACTGTCACAATTTAAATGAGGGTATTTGCAACACATATAACTAATAAATAATTCTTACGCAGAATATATAATATGTATATATCATCTATTTTATATGCAAACACACCCATACACATAGACACACGCACATCTGTGTATATGTTTTCCTTTGCTGTGTAACAAACTACCCTAACGCTTTAAAGTTTAAAACAACACACATTTATGATCTCAACAGTTTCTGCAGGTCAGGAGTCTGGGCATGGCTTAGTAAGATCCTTTGCTCCAGAGTCTCTTATAGGCTACAGTCATCTCAAAGATTGCCGGGGAAGGATCCACTTTCAAGCTCACATTCATGTGGCTGTTGGCAGGATTCAATTCCTTGAAAGTTATTGGACTGAGTTCCTTATGAGCTGTTGGCAGGAGGCCTCCCTTAGTTCCTTGCCATGTGGGCCTCTCCAAGGAGCAGCTTGCACATGGCAGCTGGCATCATGGTGGGGGGGCAGCAGCAAGCTGGAGGCAGAAGAGGGAGCTGGTAGGAGAGAGAGCATGCTAGCAAAACACAGGTTACAATGTTTTATAGCCTAATCTTGGAAGTGGCATCCTACCACTTTTGTCATATTCCAGTTGTTAGAAGCGCATCACTAGGTCCAGTCCACAGTCAAGGAGAGGAGATTCCACAAAAGCATGAACACCAGGAAGTGGGGATTATTGGAGGTTATCTTAGAAGTCTGCCTATTACAATATATATCAACTCAACAGAAAATAATGCAAAAGGCATTAACAAATATTTCGTAGCACGGGAAACACAAATGACCCACTAACAATTGAAAAGCTGCTTGATTTCATTAATAATAACTTACTAAAACCACAATGAGGTACTATTTCATGTCCACCAAAGTGGCAAAATTAAAAAGTGACTGAACAATTATTTAACGTTTCTGTATATTAGAGCACTACTAATTCCTGTACACTGTTGATAAGTACAAAAAAACTTTAGAAAAGGATTTGGCATTACCTAGTAAGATTCACATGCAGAAACCTTCAGCCTGGTAATTTCACTCTAATGAAACCCTTGTGCATGTGCCCCAGGAGAGATGTACAACAATGTACACAGCAGCCTTATTTATAATAGGCAATGACTGAAAAAGCAAGTGTCTAGCACCAGGATACTGGGTAAATTATGATATAATCACACCATAGAATACTATACAACAGTGAAGACAGATACACTATAGTGACACCCATGAACACGGAGGAACCTGAAAAGGCATAATACTGGGTGAAATAAGCAAGTCATATATATCTAAATATATATGTACAGCATGATTCCATTTATATAAGTTCAAGGACAAGGGAAGCCAAATAATTTATATATCTCCATCTCCATCAAGGAAGTGATTAACAAAACTAGAAGAATGGTTTTCTGAGGTGAGGGATAGAATATTATCAGGGAGGAGACACAGAGGGGTTTCAAAGGTATTGGCCAGTGTGTACGTAAGTGGTACTCTTTATTATCAGTTCAGCAGTGAACACACAATACATTATTTTGTATAGATGTTTTTTTCATGTTAAAAAATATAGGGAAAAAATAACAATAGCTCATGTTTATTGAGCATTCCCCTGTGCCAGCCACTTTGCAGATGCTCTCTTTGAAGGAGTGAATCCTGTGCTTTTATTTTTAATGCTTTACCTCTCGGGTTCTGTTTATTGTTTTTTACTTTCAGGAATGTTCAAATAAAAGAGAACTTGTTACATTTAAAGCGAGGGGAAAATCATGTGATCGCAAAAATGATGAAGAAAATACTAATACTCAATTCAAAGAGAATTTTGTCCTTATACAGAATACAGAACCAAAAACTGTGTAATCTACCCACAGAACCCTCTGAACCAAAAGTAGCCACACAGACAATCAGACTAGTCTCTCAGCCTTGGTACTGTTGACATCTCATGCTGGACTGTTCTTTGTTTTGGCTGCCCTGTGCTTTATAGGATGTTAGCGTCATTCCTGGCCGCCACTCACTAGATTAGATGCCAGTAGCCCATCTTCCCCAGTTGTGACAAATGAAAATGTCTCCAGAGACTGCCACATGTCCCCTGGGGGGCAAAATCGTTCCTGGTTGAGAGGAATCAGATGGTCTTGACTGAACTGGATGGTCTCGGCATAGTCAATGGAAGTACACATGTAGGGCACCCATTCCGTGGCTATTTTATATTCCCTTGGTAGTTCTAGTCTTTCATTTATTTGATCGACATTTATTGAGGTACATTCTCTAAGGACTAAATATTAAGTAGCTTTAATAGTCCTATCATCACTCCAGGTTTATAATCCCAATTCTGCACTCCTTTATCTTCAAGCTGCTTTTAAAATAAATAGAAAGGTAGATCTCAACAGGATTCAAGATGCATCAGTGACCACTAGTAGGTTTTACTTGACCTTAAGGGGGGCCACTTAAGCCCTTCATCACTCAGGGCTAACGCAGTTTCTTTGAAGTTTCGTTGGGTTTAGCATATGAGGAGCTTCCAGCTATGTGAATTGCTGGAAATTTAAATTTAATTGTAAAATGGGTGGGTGTTTTATTGATTAAATCATAACTTGAGCTAGGTGGATATGCTGAAAGCAAGATTGACCTGTATTAAAAATTTAGGGAAAGGGCATTTGAAAAAGTTGATGCGCACGCTGATATGCATGGATAGATGTTTTTTCTACTCCCATAGGAGAAAGATTTTCAATCTCTGTATGTAGTAAGCATAGGCTGCAGACTTCATCAAGCCTTTTAGATGTTCCTTTTTTTGCTTAGTCATTTTAAAGACTGTCCTCTGGCTGTGCATGATTTACTCTTTCTCTGTCCTTGCTCATATTTTTAAATTGTGCATTTACACGGAATAAAAAGAAAGTCCTAAGTTGCAGTGTAATTGTGCAGGAGGAGTGTATTTTGGTCCCTGCTGCTGTGTCAGAGCCTCAGAGCGGGGATGCTGTTGCCATGGAGACAGAGATGTTGAGCCAGCTTCCTCACCTTTGCCCTGCTATTTAAAATCATACTCACAGCAAAGCTCTGGTAGACACATGGCTTTCTCTCACAGGTCAACCACCTCCTCTCTTTTTCTCTTTTAAAAACAACAACTTGGCAGATTAATGCCATTTTTATTTATGACTGTTATAAAATGTAATGTAAATATCCTCTTGCACAGAATGAAGGGATAACTCTTTGTGTTGTCTTGTTCTGCCATGAAACGGAAATTCCTAGAGAGTTTGCAGAAACCAGTTCCTTTAATGGGTTCTGCTCGGGGTTCTACCCTCTCTCTTGGCTTGCTGAGAATACCAGAGCAGTGGGTAGAGAACAGAGAGAAGCTGAGGACATTACAGGATGAGATGAAAGCAATAGAAAGGAAGTTAATCACAGGCTTTTAAAAGGTTGTTTAAATAAATGCTACTGTGTTTGGGGAGTGGGCCACTCACACAGCCCTGGTAAATGAGTGGGCCAGTACTGCTGTTTCTGGAGGCAGTTTGGTAATACATGTCAAAAGACCTAAAAATGTCCCTTCCCCTATCAGTGACAATTCTAGCAAATTTTTACAAGAGAAGATACATGAATGTAAACAAAGATTTGCCTATACGAGTATTCATCATGTTTTATTTATGTCAGTGGAACACTGGGAACAACCAGATTCAGAAACATATCCATAAAAGGGAGTTGGTTAAATTATCTTGAGGACATCACACAGTGGAATACTAGGCAACCATACTAAATAATAACATAGAAGCCTATTTGTTAACCTGAAAAGATGTTCAAGCAACCCTATATAATGAAAAAAAAAAGCAGGTTACAAATCACAAAGCATGTTAGCATTCCATTAAATAAATTGTAGGAATATACACATATACATATGGAAAAACGGGAAGGATATATGCCAAATTTTGGTTCTTTGAGTGTTATCTTAATTTCTTCTTTTTACTTCTCTATTTTGTAAGTTTTACAGTGACCCTCCATTGCTTGTATACTTTTAAAAGCCAGTTAATTTTTAAAAGCCTCAGAAGCTTTCCTTCAGAAGAGGAAGTTTTACTCCGTGTCCCTAGAATTCCAAGACCAAGTCACTACCTTCTTCTCTTAAATTGATTCTTTTAAGAAAATTTCAGGCAATTTATTATTTTGGCCCCCACAAAACACAGCCAGTTAAATCTAGTTAAAAGCTTTGACGCTTCTGAACTTTTTAGCTCGTCTCAACCAGTTCCAGACTTGCCCTCAGGGACGCCGGGCTCCGCATCACCTTGGCCGGGCCTCCGGCCCCCTAGTAAGGCCATCTCTCCGCTGCGGCCCGCTCGGTAGAGCGGAGGCACCAGCTGCTGTTGAGAGCTGAGCTGAGCTGCAGATGAGGGGATTTAATAGTCCCAACTCTGCCCTCCCACAGCCCTGCCAGTGGGGATACAGGGATGGGGGTGGGGAATAAACCTTGAGCAAACCATAAATAAACTTGCAGCTAGGATGTGATTGCAACTGTCCATGCTCATGCACACACACACACACACACACACACACACACACACACACACGAATTTGTCATTATCAGTGGCAGCTTTTTCCAATATGATGAGGTGGGGGGTGAGGGAGCAAGTATTCCTTTCTCACCTGTCCTTATTTCCTTCCCTAATAGAGAAATTTTGGGTAGTCCAACATAATGTGCAGACACATGTGATGTGAACAGTTGAGCCAGCACCTCAGCGCTCATTATGCTGGTGACTCTCCCCCATCCCCCAATCTCCTCAACAGCAACGCACAGAACAAGATAAATACTTGGGGTCCCACAGAGCATATGGCAGCCCTAACAGTATTTCCATGACCCACTGTAAAGCGTAGACACCATAGTAACTGTGGAGATCTGGAAACTGCCTGGTGGGAGGAGGGGCCCTTTCCATCTCCCCTGTGCTGTTCTGGGCCCCGGATGGGCATGGCCTTCATTATCTCACAGGCTGGGAAGCTGAGGTCCCCATGTGCCCCCTGGCCTGCCCCCAAACTTCACCTTCAGGTTCTCATTGACCGACTGCCCTCCAGGAGTCCAGACGTGGTGCTGTCACTGGGCAGGCAAGGCAAATCAAAGGCGAAATGCCTCCTTGAGTTTCCATTAACTGGAGCATTTCAAATGATAGCCCTTAATCACATAAAGCAGCATCTGTGTGGGCTTTGGATTTTGAAAAATAATTCCGGCCAAAAAGTACAAGATGTACCAAAAGGTACAAGATGGAAAGATCTACAACAAAGCACTAAAACACAGAGGAGAAAAGATATGTCCGTTCTGAATATAAAGCAGATCATTGCCATTTAATTTCCCCAATATTGCTTTTTATATGGGACTTTTTAAACAGGATCAGAATGTATCTGTATTTCAGATTAGTTCAACAAAATTTTACTTAACCTCTTTGTGCCTCATTATTCTCTTCTGTAAAATGGTTATAGAAATAGAAACTACCCCACTGGGTTGTTCTTAGGGTGAAATGAATTAGTACGTGTAAACCCCCTGATAGCACCTGGCACATGGTGAGTGTCATTACTGTCATTATCGATGTCATTACTAAGCATACCAGGCACTTCACTGATATTCTTATGTGTGATAGTTGGACCTTTTTTATTGCAGTATATCATTCATTGTATGAACACTTTCCATTGTCTTGTCAAGGAGCATGTGAGTTCTTTCTATTTTCAGCTATTATTAATAAAGCTGCTATGAAACATTTTGTACTTGTCCTTTGCAGGACACACACCCCAATTTCTTTTAGGTGCATACCTTGGAGTGTAATTACGAATCACCGTTCAACTTCAGTAGATGCTGCCAAATAGTTTCCAAGTAGTGCCAATTCTTATTTATTAAGCACCTATTTTGTGTCAAGCATGGAACCAGCTGGGTTCTGGAGCCATAGGGTAAATAGGACAGAGTCTCTATCCACTAGATGCCAATAGCACCTCTCCAGATATGAAAACCAAAAACGTCTCCAGACATTGCCGAATGTCCCGTGTGGGGCAAAATCGTCCCTGGCTGAACCACTGGGATATACTTACATTAAGAATGTTGGACACAAACTTTTATATTTTCTATCACTTTAAATCCTGAGGATGGGTCGCATTATAAAGCAAAGGAACGTTGATACTCTCTAGACAAGTGTCAGGAATCCTTAGTCTTCTACTTCTTTAAGGGAAATGCACTAGGATACTAATACAGAGTAAAATAAAGAGAAAATCCCTTTTCAATTCTTGAAATGTCTGGATTATTCACTTTTTCAATATGATTATACTTCAAATTCAGTAGAGTGAGTTCTTCAGTCACCTCTGCTGAATAATGGTTTGCAACTGTACATCAGCTGTATATTAAAAGCTATTTTCAAAAGGCTTTAAGTTCTTTGAAAACAAATTCTTCTTTTAAATGGTTTTTATTCATGTTTATATTATTGATACGTGTGATTTCCCGTATCTCTGAGTAAAGGCTTTGGTAAACAGACGCTAAAATTTAATTTTGTTTGGACCTTGTCTAATTGTGTCCAGCTGGGTCAGAGGAATATTTTTGTGTTTTCAAAAAATGAACTTCTTTTTTGAAAAAAGGCTTAACAATGTGTATCTCTCTCTTCATTTGTTCAGCTAAAAAAAAGTGATTATTGGTTGCCTACTCGGTGCTCTGTGCTGGGGGGAGATAGAATGGTGCACAGGGCAGGCTCTGGGTGCATGCTGGTGGTGGTAGGGAGAAAGGGCATTATTGAAAAACCAGTTCTCAGTTCTGGCTCTGCCAGCAGCCTGTTCTGAGACCTTTGGAGGGCCATTCCAACTTTCTAGAACCATCTATTAAATGAGCTAGGCAGATGAACTGAAATGGCAAATAGATTTCTCCTCTAGAGCCAACTCACATCAACTGCTATTGGCTGCCCAGAGCACTTGATTGCAAGGCCCTCTCTTCACTCAGTGGCAAGGAGGGCTGTAAGTGATTATTGAAGTCTGGCAAGGGCACATTATGGGAAGCGAAGAGTATCCCGCATGAATTTGCCATCCCTGGATTTCTAAGGCTTCGTATTCTACTTTTTGCAAGAAATTTCCCTTCCCACCTCAGTGTAGTTTGGCGTGGGGGAGGAAGGTTATTTAAGTTTCTTACTTTGGAAACAGACTATCTTCTTCCTTTCCCGTATCCTCCACTTCTAATTCTTTTGGTCCCAGAGAAGAATTGCAAATTATTCCACAATATCCTTCCCCCAAAGGGTTAGTTTGCAATCTTTTCTGACATCCTGCTCCATCTTTGAAAGATCAAAGCCGGCAAAACTTGACCTCCCTTCATTCAGGGCCTTTTTGGGTAAATGATTTTCTAGCACAGTGAGAGATGACTGTTTTCTTAATTTTGAATAGATGAAAATAGACACCAATCAACAAACCTTTGGCTAAGGGGAAAAATCTCTTTAACTCACATTTTGCTTCAATTACATTGAGGACAAAGGAGCACATTGCACCCTGTGCATGAATAGATGCTTCATTATTCAAAACAAGCATCAAAGAGCATTCCATCCCCTATAGAAAATATGCAATCACTGTTTAATTCAATGGTAGGATGCAAATTTAAATTCCCAGAAGGGGAAGACTGTTAATGCCATTTAAATTGGTTGTAAATTACAGATAATACGCTTGAGACCTCCGAATACAGATTAGTGGAGTATTGCTTTAGGAATTCAATTCTACTTTGAACTTACTGTGTATTTATCTATAAAAAATAAAGCCATGAAGGCTTGTTTACAGCTACATTTTATTGCCTATCTTTTTTATTTCTGAAGCAAATATTTCACTTTTAAATGCCATAGAGATGGTTCGGCATAATAAAAGGAAATGCCGTGATGTTAAAGACAGATTAGCATTCTCCGAAGCAGCTCCTCATTAAAAAACAAACAAACTAACTAAAACCAACCTAAGAGAAGGACGCTATATGAAAATTTAATCACGATATTACACTAGCTGACTTTTCTGTCTTTTTACCTCGTTTCTATTGGTGTTCCTGTAGTTAAAAAAAAATCCCACAGTCACAAGACAATCGTGAGTTTCAGAAATTAGAGGCTGTGATTATCTCTTGCTGCTAAAGTATATCAGCCACTTAGAGGTTGTTTCTCATTTTCACAGATTAACTAATCATGAGTGGGATGCCTGATGGGCGAGTCTTTGTTGTAAGAATTATGCCTTAGAAACAAGGGCCTTTCGAAAGGAGAAAGTGTTAGATAAAAAGGGACACTTTTCAGCAAAGGTTTCCCAGCTCTCCGCTTGAAGAGTAGCGATTTTCCTTCTAGTTCATAAAAGTAAAAATGGTTCCCCGCTTGATGTGGTTTCATGTCTTAGGTGGGAAATAGGTTTTTGGGGTGATACAAATAAATCAGCTTCAAGGCTCATGTTCTCTCCTCTGGCAGCCTATGGGGCATGTTTTTATTGTGTGTGTGTGTGTGTGTGTGTGTGTGTGTGTGTGTGTGTGTGAGAAACCAAAAGGTATACAAAAAGTTGCCATTGATATATACATACAGAATGAAGCCAAGCTACGGAACAATGGAGGAATGCCTAATTCATTATGCCGGAAAATGGGTCATTACCATCAATACCACATGGAGTTAATCATTTCCAAAGAACTGTAATGCCAAGTTATCCATAACACTGCACCTAAATGGAATAATGTTTTATTTTTTCTTTGATCTGTCAAAAAGTACATCAAGCTTTGCCAGGACCTTAGTGACACTATCAACATTTCGTTGAATAATTCCTATGAATTACACAGACCTTGTGATATCCCGGAGGTTATTTGAATTTTAAAAATCCCTGGTATTATCTTGTTTACTCGTCACTTGTGTATGCTTTGTAAAATAACCCGGAACCAGCCCCCCCACCCCTTTTCTTTTTCTGGCTATTTGCGTTTGGGTTAAACAGCAGTTTTTTCTCTACATCTAGGGCAGGAATGAAAACGGCCAGTTGAAACCCAGGGCTTAAAGAAAGGTGGGTAAGATTCAGGTCGTCTCTACTCAGGAGACTGACAAAATGTGTGTGTGTTGGGGGAGAGTTAGCAGGGAGGCTGGTTCTTCAGGACCTTTCTGCCTTTTTCTTGATAGGATTTCTGTCAGAATAGTCCTGATGCGCAAAGAAAGCGGATGAAGAGTTTGTGGATTTTCTTCTTAAGTCCACAGTGTACGTGTTCAGCCTTACCCGGGGAGGCGGGAGGCTGGCCTCCTGCCCAAGCTGTGCCCACCTGTGCCAGCAGTGAGTGAGCAGTACAGCAAGGGCCATTTGTCTTTTCTCATCTCTCCTGGGGTTGCGCTGGGGACAAGCACACTCTGGGAGAAGCGTGGACCAGCGTTCCAGCACAGGGGGTGGGCCTGCCCTAAGTCCCCAGAACCTGGCCCTCAACCCTCCTTGTAAGCTAACAAGTACAGTGAGGCAGAGCAGAACAAGTGCCTGACTAGGGACCATGAGACCTGCGTTCTTGCCTGACCTCTGTCATCTTTTCTATCAGATCTCTGGACCCCAATTGAAAGTGATGAGTTTCCTCATCTTGAAAATGAGGGGGGCCATTCATTTCACTAACGTTTGGTGAGCACTTAGAACATGCTAGATTCTGCCCTGGACCTGGGACAAAAATAAAAATAAGACATGATTCCTTTCCTCATGGGGGTTCAAGGCGAAGAACCAGGAGGGGTGTAGATAAATTTGATAATGACAAAATCTATGCATTCTTAACCCCAGTAGAAACAGAATACTGTCAAAACCTAGAGGGAGAACCAGCTAGATTTAAGATCACTTCCACATATCCATTAAGAGCATAGACCACTTGATTTCAAGACCTGGCTTCACCATGACTAGCTGGGTGACCTTGAGAAACTTACTTAGCCTCTCTGTGCTTCAGTTTCTCTTCTTTCAAATGGAGGTGATCACAGTGCCTACCTCTTTGGATTATTCAAGCAGTTAGGAGAGCGCCTGTCATGTAATGAGCCCTACATATTTGTATATTACGATAATGTCCTGGAATTCCCACAAGTCCATAGGGTGGTAAAGGCACAAGGGACTCCTTAATTTAAAAAAAATATCTAACTGCATCCCACAGAGAATGAAGACGAACATATATTCCGTGCTTATTAGGCATTAGATGGTCCACTAACACCCCTTCCCCCCTTGGATGCCCATCAGTCAGGGCCCAGGCTGCCAAGCAGGAGCGTTTGGCACAGTTAGGACAGTTTGGCATGGTTAAGGGTGTTCTACATTAAGACTAGGGAAGGACCACTCTTTGATGTGCAACCGGCTTCCAGAGAACACACACAGAGCGGCTAACTAGCCCCTTGCCCACCCGGCTCGGTCAGGCCGTGGGAGAGAAGTCCGGAGCAGGAACCTTTTGGGGCCTCATTGACTCCTGCATCTGAGGGGGAAAACAGGAGGGTGGGTGAGTCTTTATGCTTGGAAGTTGCAAAAATGAGGGCAGAACTTGGCCCTGGCAGGAATGAGGACCATGGGGCTGGCTGGGTGTCAGAGGACTTGGCCAAGTGAGGGCAGCTGGGGGCTGCAAGGGAGGGACCTTCTGGGATGTGAGAGTCCCAGAGTGGGGAGGAAAGACACAGGAGACCGGGCTGGGGTCTCCGTGAGGAATTTGAGAGGAAGGAGACCATATCAGGCCTAGAAGAATACAATATTGAGAAGGGCCAGAAAACAAGCCACATTAAGCTCACCCCTGAGACCTGTGTGGAGCACAGAGGGTCAGCTGCAGGGAACAGGATGTGCTGAGAAATATGTTAACACCCAGCTGGGGGGTGGGTGGGGTGGGTGGGAGGGAGGGAGGGAGACTCCTTCACAGAGTGTGCTGATTTCCCTCGTGTAAGCGCGCCACTGGGGCGGGCCTCAGGCTGCCCACACGGTGGTCCTAAATGCAGAGCTGGGAGGAACTGCCCGGCGACAGCCCATCAGACATTATTTCCACCCATACAGATACAGTAGAGATCCAGACAACCTCAAACGCCTGGATAATAGTAAAATAGAGTAAAGGGATTAGGAAGCGATGAGTTTAGAGCATTTATTGCCTTTGTTTGAATGTAATTTAGTTATTCATAAATTTCTATCATTTCATTTTAAATAACGACCATCATTTGCAACCAGCTTGCAAAATTCCTGAAAATTTAACAGTTGACCTTTGGAAGCCGGTTCAAGCTGAATCCAAAGCAGTACCAATTTTACCAGTGGTAATATGGCCTCCTCCTCCTCCTAATATCTGGATCATAGGGTGCTTGTGAGAGCCAGGAAAGTATGTGGAATCATTTCAAGAACTGTAAACAGCATAGAAATATTATATACAAATAAAAATGGTCATAGGAACCGAATAACCTAGTGGTCAAGAAGGCAGTGTCTGGAGCCAGGCTGCCTAAGTTTGAGTCCTGGCTCTACTCTTTTTCAGCTGTGTGACCTTGGGCAAATCCTTGCCCTCTCTGAGCCTCAGCTTCCTCATCTGTAGAGTTGTGAGGCTTAAATGAGTTAACATTGTCAATCACCCAAAACAGTGTCTAGCACACAGTAGGTGCCACTTGGGTGTTGACTAAGATTGTTTCTGAACTTGAACAGCAGTAAGCCTGCAATTCTTCCAGAACCAGAGGCCTTATAATTGAGGAGCCCAAGATATTGGCCTTCATCCCCCACTTGGTTTTAAAGGAACAGCTCCACTCTACGGTAACAGATTTGCTACTGTGCTAAGAGCCAGTGCTTTTTAGATAATGAACCCTGAGGCCTATTGCAGAGATAAAGATGCTGCTGGAATCAGATTCCATGGCCACTCACCACAGTAGCAGGGAAGAACGAGAGCTATCTTATTACATGCCTGGCTGGCTCAATTATTTCAGTCCTGACCTAGGCAGATGCTGGAGCCAGCCCAGGGCAGAGCCCCAGAGTTGGAGGGTCATTAGCTGCCCCACAGAACCTGGTCTCATTTACTATGTCAGGACAGAAAATGGAAGCAAAGCCTGCTCACCATAGGCCCCAGGGCTGGGCAGGGTAAGAAAGTAGACAGGACGAGAGAGATGGAAATGACAGCACCAGCCAGGGGACAGGGACCATGGCTGCCAGAGTAACCACAGACTGCTTCAAAGCGTTTAGGATTCAAGGCACAGGTTCTCAGGCAGAGTCAGGGACAGATTTGGGGGTTGGGTGTGGGGAGGAAGATGGTTGGAAAGATGATCAGGGTCTTCTCACCAAGAACAAAGAAGTCAGGTGCCATGAGAGATGAGAATAAAAGGAACAAAGAAAGGCTTAGTCCACAAGGTAGAAAAGTCAAGGCAGGCTGCTAGGGCCAGGTTTTTCCAACTAAGGCATTGCAACCATTAGAGAGTCCTGGATTCCATGGAGTGGGTCAGAACTAGCATTTCCTTTTTCTTAACAAACTAGAATAGAATAGTGTGGCATAGATGCTCACCAGTCCCATTTCCTCCTCCTGGGTGCTCAGACAATGTTTCCCTGTGGCCCTCGCAGTTAGGTTGGAGCTATGTGACTAGGTTCTGGCCATGCAGTGTAGGCAAAAGTGATACAAGCCACTTGGGAGCTTAATCATAAAACCTCGTGAATGACTTGCCCATTTTCTCTCTCTCTCTAACCCCCTCCCTTTCTCTCATTCTCTCCCCCTCTCTCACCCTCACTCTTGCTCTCTATCTTATTCTCTCTTTCCTTTCTGCCATGACCCTCTGTTGAAAATGATGGCATTGTAATATGGAAAGAACCTGGATCTCTGGAGGGGAGAAGAAAGCCAGTAAGAAGAGCTGCCCCATCTGTATTGGACTAGGTCATGAACAAGAAATAAACTTCTATTTTGTTAAGGCACTGAGATTTAGGGGCTGTTTGTTTCAGCATCTAGCAAGCATTGCCCTGACTAATGAAAATAACAGAATAAAATGGAATGGAGTGGAAAGGAAGGAATACCATGGACTAAATTAAAATAGAATGGAATACAATAGATGAGAGACTATCAGAGGGCACTGCAGGCAGTAAAAAGTAAATTTGCTTGGTGAAACATTTGTTTCAGTTCATATGTAAACTACTTCTGAAAGGTAAATTTTATTTTTTGCTTGAGGAAAAGTGAAGAATTTGGATAATCATTGCCTTAGAACTGGAAAGGTGTTTGGGGGGTACGATACAAGAAAAAGCTTTAGGTCAGATGGGGATTACATACGTGCTACCCTTTTAAGAAAGGCACTGTAGACTTCCCAGGCACCCCTCCCTTATAACTGGTTGTAGCAGAAGTTTGTTATTTGTGCCCGCCTACTCTATTTTCTCTTCCTTTGGGAATAGCATCCTAGTCTTAGTCTGGTAGTTGGTCTGGGGCTGGCTTGACCCTTTGAAGTCGGGGCAGAGGGCACATGTAGAAGCCTGGGCAAGCAAAGTGTTCCATTTCTGGAGCCACAGTGCTTGGTTCAGGGATGAACACATGACCCAAGTTGGTCCAATCAGAGCGAAAACTGGGACTTTGGTTGGCATGGTCATAAAAATAAGTATTTTGTTTCCCTTGCTTTTGGAGCTTTGGGGATATAAATCTGAAACTGCTGGTGGTCATCTTGCCATCACAGAGGAGAACTAGCCTGGCAATAGAACATCATTGAAGAAGGCAAAGCTAGAGATCAAGCAAGACTGTGTCCCAGTGACATCATTTGAACCCCTGGATCTAACCATGCCTGAAGTCATCCCTGTAGTTTTCAATTATGTCTATGAATTCAGCAATTGGCTTCTGCAAGATTGGGTTGGGTTTCTGACAGTTATAACTGAAAGACTCCTGAGGCTGTTGTCTTCCACATCTTTAATATGTCACTTCCATGGCAAAATGGGCCTCAGAAAAGGACTAAAGTGGAAAACAGCTGGTCCTCAGGCTCATCCAGGCTTTGCCAAGGAAAAGTGGTTTCAATCACAGATGAATCAGGCTTTAACATATGGAAAAACTAAAAGGTAGAATCAAGGAGAAACTCCTCTTTTCTTGTTTTCTGTTTTGAGAGGATGAAGAACAGATAAGTACCATCAGAACTACTACTATACTGTTTCTCTTCATTTATTCAAGAAATGTTTATTGAATGCTTTCCATGTACTAAGAATTATGTTAGGCTCTGGAGATACAACATTGAGTAATAACAGAGCAAATTCTTATGAAGAGCTTACTGTGTGTCAGATACTGTTCCGAGAACCTTATGCTCAGTAATCTTGTTTTTTCTTCACACCTACCTTATCCGGCAGATAACTATTACTATTTCCTACTTTACAGATGAGGAAACTGAGGCACAGAGGGGTTAAGCCAGGAAGAAGCAGAGCTAGTGTTGAACCTTGGGCTACTGCTTCAAATCTGAGTCTTAAAATTGTTGAGCCACACTGCTGTGGTCCTTGATCACTCTAAGCTTGTCATTGTTTTTACAGAGGACCTCCTTGAAATCTGTTAGGATCTCTGCTTTGAGTCTCTCTATTAGAATTATTTTTAACATAATCTGACTGTGATGTGAACTGTAGCATCATTTGTTGCATTCCAGGCAATGGTCAGTGTACCTTGCTGAAACCAGTCTATTACTATTACTATGTATGACACTGGGTATAGGGAGGAAAAGAGGTCTCTCTGAGACACAGTTTAGTCTAATAGTTAAGAGCAGGTTTTGGATTCATCTGAGATACTGGGTTCAGATCTCTACTCTTCCATTTTCTAGCTGTGTGACCTTGCAGAAGTTACTAATCCTCTCTGAGCTTCTGTCTCTTCAACTTAGAAATGAGGTTAATGATTCCAAGTCATCCAGTTGCACAACTGAAATAAAGTAACAGAGTGCCTGGGGCAGAGTCAGCACCCAGTAAATGCTGGTTGTTACAGCTCTTCCTCTTTGGCTCAGAGCTCCCTGTTTGTTAACTGAGGAGCTGGGCAGGATGCTCTCTGAGGTCTCTGCTGGCATATGTTTGTGTGACTAGTATTTTCCAAATGCTAATTTGGGAATGGCAAATTCCCATTGTCATGGTTTTTCTTCTTAAAGAATTATTTTCTGTTGTGTCTCCATAAGATGGGTCTTTCTGTGGCAGTTTGCAGCCAAAAGAACTTTAAACCTCAAACATCATAAGTTGGTGGCCATAAAAGTGGTGAAATGCCATATACCAAACCAGTGAGGAAGAGAATTCTAGGGGCCAATGGCTCTAACCCAAGCCCCAGCACTCTCCTTCTGCTTGGGGTGGGTGGCTCGGCTTCCCTGGTCCTTGAATCATGCGATAATCCTGGAGACACCTCCATTCCCAAACTAGAGGGGGTGCTATTGGGGGAGGGGCAGAGGGTGAGAAAGAGCGAGGGAGGGGGAAGGGGAGACAGGAGCAAAGGGGAGGAGCATGAGGGGAGCCAGGGTGGGCAGGGCAGGGGGAGAGGGAAAAGGAGCAAAGGGGAGAAGCAGGAGAGGAGACAGGAGCACGGAGAGGAGGGGAGGCTGGAGCCCATCTGGAAGGCAGAGGGCGGGGCGGGCAGATGGCGGAAGTCAGCCTGAACCTCACCACGAAAAGTTCAATTTCTTTCTGCTGTGTAGTCCTTAGGTAAGCTAAATACAGCGTTACCTCAGCCATGGCAAAAACCTTAGAAGTGAAGCAAACCAAAAGAAATCAAATGGAAATGCCTTTGGAGCTGCTCACCCCACTTCGGTCTTGGAGGAAAATTAACGCAGACCTAAGAGACACCTGAGTTAAGTCCAGTTTAGGCGATGAACGACAGATTTCCGGTAGAGATCGACCCACTGGTTCTCCCACTCACGCGAGAGTGACCCGAAGGGCTTGTTCCATCACACTGCGGGGCCCGTCTCCAGAGTGTTGCACTCAGTAGGTCTGGGGTGAGACCCAAGGCTTTGCTGATGGTCTGGGGCTCATACTTTGAGAACCACTGGGTTAGAGGAAGGGTTAAAGCTTAGAAGAAGGTTCAGAATGTTCAAGGAACAAAGGATGTGAAGCCTTGTCTAGAAACTGGGCATTAAGAGACAATATCAGCAGCCCCTAGTTAAAAATGTGGGAGCATTTGGTTTTGTGTTTCAACAATAAAATAAATCATGGTTTTGGATGACCTGCTGCATAGAAATAAATGGTCGATGGCATTAAGACAGTTTTGCATTCAAGGAGCATTCTTTGGTCATTAATTCATCCTCAACACAATATGGTCTCCTATTTTTGGGTTTGTTCCATGGTTTCCAACTAGATGGTTTAGAAATCAAGTTCTACCAGAACAGACTGAACCTTTCGTGGTGAGGTTCAGGCTGACTTCCGCCATCTGCCTGCCCCGCCCTCTGCCTTCCAGATGGGCTCCAGCCTCCCCTCCTCTCCGTGCTCCTGTCTCCTCTCCTGCTTCTCCCCTTTGCTCCTTTTCCCTCTCCCCCAGCCCAGCCCACCCAGGCGCCCCCCAAGCTCCACCCCGTTGCTCCTGGCTCCCCGTCCCCCCCCCGCGCTTTTCTCACCCTCTGCCCCTCCCCCAATAGCACCCCCTCTAGTTTGGGAATGGAGGTGTCTCCAGGATTATCTCATGATTCAAGGACCAGGGAAGCCGAGCCACCCACCCCAAGCAGAAGGAGAGTGCTGGGGCTTGGGTTAGAGCCATTGGCCCCTAGAATTCTCTTCCTCACTGGTTTGGTATATGGCATTTCACCACTTTTATGGCCACCAACTTATGATGTCACATGAAAGGTTTAAAGTTCATATGCTTACTTCTTGGGGAAAAAGGACTTTGTGTGACCACTCCATAGTCCTCCACCCTCCTTCAAGATGAAGATGATATATACCCACGTCTGCTCTGTTAAAAGACACCAAGCAAAATGTCAATCGCTGCCTTAGCATTCAGGTCATTTGGCTTCCTCGGCCCACCCCATAATGTGCTTCCACACTTGCATTCACAATCCGATCTGAGCTCTTACTGTTGCTTTCACTTTAATCTGTATCTATGGATTACTCACAGGTATCTAGATCTCTAAATCAGAGGGTGAATTAAGGTCATGGATTAAATTAGGAACAAGACATTAAAGGTGAATCTCTTAGAAGAGCAATTCATAACACTTTGAGGGGCTCCAGGCCCCTGGCGGAAGCCCACAAAAGCAGCAGACCCTCTCCCCAGGAAAATGCCCCTATGGGGACAACATTTTGCATGCAATCATATACACCCCCAGATTAAGAGGCCACAATTCATACCAAAGAAGAGCAATCCCAGTGAAAGAGAAGAGGCTGGGGTGGGAAGAGGAAGAGGGGCAGAGTAATGGGGAAGGGCAAGTCTCAGAGTGGGCAGCCCCTGGGTTAGTTAAAGTGACAGCACTAGTGGTTGTCACAAACAGCTCCCCGAACTGAAGTGTCTGGACACGCAACAGCCCCTTTTGGGTGTTCCTGGTCGGCAAGTGCATGACTTTCCCAGAGGAAGTGAGTGATTCAGGCACTCAGGCTTCCTCCACCTTGGAGTTCTACCAACCCCCAGAGCCTCCAGGTTTCCCATGCAAACAGCCAGCAGAAGGAGAAAGAGCATGGATGAGATATACTTACTTCTTCAAGGTCCCCACCTGCAAGGGCTGCCTATCACTTCCAGTCACACGTCATTAAGGAGAACTGGTTTGCAGGGTCAAATCTGGATGGAAATGGGATTGGAGCCTGCATACCCTGTTGAAGTAACCATTTCCTAGCAACAACTCTGCACCACCGAAAGGGGAGCATGAAGATTTGGTGGCCAGAAAGCTATCTCTCCTGCCAACCATTACATGCAAGTGAAATCAAGTTAAAATAAATGGCACTGAATGCTTTGAGAGGGAAAAGAAGTGACAAAAAAACATGAAGCTACAGGCATGTGTAGGACAGGGCAGCTGTGGCTCCCTCTTGTTGGTAACGAGTAAATGAGGTTACAGACCAATTGCTTTCCAGTCTCAGAACTTTCTAGGCCCAGATGGTCCTTCTCTCTAGCTCTATCCTTCCTTCCTTCTACTTCTAAACAAAAGTGCCAGTCCCAGGAGCAATTTCCCATTTATAATGGGTGCTCTCATACCCATCCATCTGAACTAGAATTTGGTTAGTTAATTGAAAAAAAAATAGCTAAAGAGGGAATCATTTAAAAAATGGTACATACAAACTAAATATTTTATTTAACTTAAAACATGTAAATACGCATTCATTCACTAAGCTTTGATGTACAGCCGAGTCATTTTCTTTGACTATAAATCCACTGATGGGAGTTGCAGGCTTTCCTTCTTGCATGAGCAGTACCTAAAATGCACTGTTAATGATTTCCAGTTTTGAAAGGGAAGCAAGAATTTAAGACACTTGTGAAGCAAGCTCAGTGCACAATCCTCCCAATTTTTAAATGACTTTTCCATGTTTTACAACTGCTTGGCACACACATAATTCAGCAGCATTTTAAGCTACCTGCTACTATTATTTTTTCCCCAAATTTTCAACTTCGTTTCCATAGAAACAACATTTTGCATTCATATTTCATCAATTTACATATTACACAAATTACTTAATTTTAATAGCAAGTACAATTGGAACAACTGTCATAAACAGGTTTGGAAGCAAACACAATCACCTGTCAGTAGGTATTGAAGCCAGCCAGTGGGGACAGCAGTGTATGCTGTATTAGAGCGTGGCTCTGAGATCCAGGGGGCCACGGACCTTAGCATGTATTGCAGTGGGGATTGAAGCATCAGCTTATTTGGTGTGGTAGCCCGCCCCAGGATGGCCCCCAGTGCTTCTTGCCTTTTGGTGTTCACATGCTTGTGTAGTCTCCTTCCACAGTGAGTTCCTGGCTGGTCTGTGTGACCAATAGACTATGGCAGAAGTGTCGGTTGTATGACTTCTGAGGGTAGGTCACAAAGGATGGTGGGACTTCTGCTTTGGTGTCTTTGATCAATTGCTTTGGGAGAAACAGTCATCACATCATGAGGACATTCAAGCAGCTGTGTAGAGATACCCACATGGAAAGCATTGGAGGTCTTCTGCCAACAGGTGGTGCCAATTTGCCACCTTGGAAGCAGATTGACCAGCCCTAGTCAAACTGCTGATAGCTGTGGCCTCAGCCACCATTTGACTGTACCCTATGAGAGGTCCTGAGCTGGAACCTTCTGGCCAAGCTGCTCTTGAATTCCTGATCCACAGAAGTCTTGGAAGGTAATGAGTGTTCGTTGTTTTAAGCCACCAAGTTTTAGGATGATTTCTTACACAGCAACAGACAACTAATACATTTGGCACAATGATCACACATCTCTCACTTAGAGAAGCTTCTGTGGTAATGGGTTGCCCATTATGCAGGAAACTTCCCTGCCTGCATTTGCTGTTTGGAATGGGAGCCACAGACGATGTGTGAAGTGGTTGATCAGGGATAACGCTGTGATTATGAAGGAAAATGGACAATGTGAGGATAAATCTAGAAATCCTGGCCTTCTTAGCACCAGTGCCGCCAAGCCAACAAGTTTAGGCTTGATTTAGCGTATGGTCACATAACCCAAGCATCTTGATTCAAAGTATAATCCATGCCACAGTAGCACTGGCACCACCTGGGAGCTTGCTGGAAGGGGAGCATCTCAGGACCCCTTCAGGCATACTAAATCAGAAGATCCCCAGAGGGTCCGTATGCACTTTAAAATCTCAGATGCACTTAACTAAAGGACTGTTTGTGTGGCCTTCAGGAATTGGGAATTGAAGGGAAGGTATTCTGGAGGGATTGCTTCTAAAACAGGTTTCCTTTTTCTGGAAGTAAGATCCCTACCTCACGGGAACACTGTAGAATCAATTCCTGAATTGGGAGAGGTTGGACTTCATGTCTTCCAAGATTAACTCCATTTCCAACATTCTTTTGGTCTGTTCTGTTATCTTCAACTCTGGTTTCACCCTTAGTGGCTGTAGCAACTGTCCCAGCAGCTCAAATCCTGGGTTTACCTTCTTCTGTCTTCCTACCCCTTTTCTTGATCTCGTTTGCTTTAATAAGGCAAATTCATCAAAACCCAGTGATGTTTTCGTGCTACCGGAGGGTGTTCCATATGGCTGCAGGGAGAAAAACACCACATTTTTCTGATGGTGGTATACCCAGGACACCTGGCTTCCCAGGAGGGTGAGAAGGTAGGCTGCTGCCTCCTGTTACTTACATCCCGAGACTGTCGGAGAGGCAGTGGAGGGAGAGGCAAGCCACTGTGAGCTGGAAGGCAGGGCTGTTAAGGAGCAAACAGGAGGCTGGGGAAGTCATTAATTATGTTATCACAAAAAATGTTTGGTGCTTTTTCTTAACATTACAGCTACCATTGCTGCTGGTGATGCCCTTTTAATTTTCCGGGCTGGGGGGGGGGGTTGGTCCCATTAGATTAGATTAAGTGTCTCATCTAAGGAACAATAACAGATTTGGCTCCGTGCTTTGGCTGCTGGCTGTGGTTGACTGATACCCAAGCTTTTGACTCCCTGCTGCGTATCTAAGCGGTACAAGCTGCAGTCAATGCATTTAATCTACATTAAAAGAGCACAAATTGCACGTTAGCCTTTTTGAGTCCAGTAATCAGGTCCACCTCCCCCACCTTTCTCCCTCCCCCCACCCCTGCTCTACTGGACAATTTGAGGCACCGTTGTGTCACAAAAAAATTTTTTTTCCTGAGTCAAGTCAAAAGAAAAGTCTTTTGTATTTTAATTGCACTTGATCTTCTCATTGAATAACCCCTGTAATTTATATATTGTTCATAGTTAGTGCTTTCTGCAGTCGTGCTGGGCAGCTGATAACATAATTCACAGGCACGCACCTTGGACGCTGTGGGTAGTGGCTTGGATTTTCTGTTCTGAGTTTGCAGAATTCTCTCACTCATCCTTCAGATTCAAGCTGCTGCGGCTGATGTCAATCACTATCTACTTAGGCAGGTGTAGCAAAAAGGCCGCTCAGTGAGCCCCAGCCTGCTCCTTTGTTTACATTGAAAGATTACCCTTTCCTTTCCAGCCGCCTGCGCTATTTGCACACCCGCTGGCTGTTTGTGACGCAGCTTCCTCCACACCCTCCCTGGATCCTGCAATGAATTGGCTTAAACTAGAGCTGTGACAAGGAGGGCAAACACAGGTATCACACTCTCGCAGGCTCACTACAGAGGCAGAGAGATCCAAGACGGTAAGTAGGAAGGGCGTATTAAACAGGGAATGGGGAGATGGCACTTTTTTTGGTACATTAGCTGGTTAGCATTTTTGGCATTAGAGTCACACTCCTTTTGTGATTTGGCAACTATTCTAAGCATTTAAGTCAAGTCTATGGGAAATCAAAGTTCAGCCTTTACAAAATTTTTAGGTGTTTGATCATTTTACTTGCTTCATATTCTCGCTGAGCTTGTATTCCTCCCATTCTCCAGAAGGGTGGACCATGGTTGAGTTAGATTGTTTTGGCCCATCTCAGATTTTGCTTTAGTGGTTTTGCTCTCAAAACCTTTTGGGGGTAAGAGTACCGTCAAAGTATGGTCTGTGGTGCCTCAGGTGATCGTCACCTGCGAGGTTGTTAGAAGTGCGGAATCGCAGATGTTACATTCTAATGACGTTCCCAGGTGGCTTGCCCATCACAGTTGGAGAAACACTAAGTAAGACAACTGGGGTTCAACCCTGGCTGCACATTCAAATCATCTGAAAACCTTACAAAAATAATGCCTGGACCCCAACCCCAGAGATTCTGATCTGATTGCTCTTGTGTGGAACTGGGATTTGACAGTTTTTACAACCTGCTCACGTGATCTAACAGGCAGCCAAGGGTGAGAATCACGGGATTGTAAGAAATCTTAGAGAAGGATTCAAAACAAATAGTTCTAAGCCTAAATCAGTACTCCACAGACGTTTCCAAGAATCGCCCCCACCCAGGCCCCCTGAAAACCAGCAGGGTTCTCAGCAGAATTTAACTTGACTAGTATTTCTTCAGTGCCTCTTATGGGTCCGCTCAGTCAACCCAGAAGGCGAAATCACCTTGCAGGCCAGGAGGAGGTTTTCGTAGAAGCCCCCGCGCCATTACTGAGAGGTCACCCCGTGCACCTGCTGGCAGCTCCATGGGACTCTGAGAAGGTGGGTTCTCTGTCAGCCCCGAAACAGCCCCTTTTCTAGAAGTTGTGGGACACACCAGTCTGGGTTCCTAAGAACCAGTTTCAGAGGATCCCAATCTAATCCAGGTGTGCATAATTTAGTATTTTGACATCTTTTCTAGCATATATTTAGCAAACTTTCTGATTTTTTTTTTAATTAGAGAAGAGGCAGGTGGCCCTTTGGAAAAGGTTTTGGAAGTCAGAAGACCTGGGTTCAAGTTCTTATTTCACCACTAAGCAGTCTGTTATAATGCATGAAATTTACTTGAAAATTCCTCACCCATTATAGAGTGACATTGCAAGGTTCAAATTTAGGTTAAGCAGTAACCTAGATGCAACCCAAGCATGCCCGCCCCCAGGGCTGGTCTGTGGCATTCTAAGCAGAGTTGCCACCCTCTAGAGGCTGCCATTATATCCATATCTGCTATCTAGATCGCCTAGGTTTTGCTAATGAGCATGGTAAATGTCAGAAAGAGGTTTTATTGGTTAAATGACTTGTTAATTAGCATGATGAATATTGAAATGAGCTCTCATTGATGAAATCACATGAACTCAAGATAGGTGGATCTGCCCAAATATTTTAGCAATATTCCCTATATTCTTGCATGTACCAGGTATAAGAATCTAGTAACATCCATAGTTTGTACCCTTAGGGATGGCACCCAAGAATTGAATGCTAAGTGAGCCCTTGCCCAACCATTGGTTTAGGAGGATTGCTTACTGCCCGATGCTATATTGTTGTTGTGTATTTTTGAGTGAACCTTTCATGTAAGGCTATGGAACATGCTTTGAGAATTGCTTTCCTCCTAGCCTTGTCCTGAGGTTGCAGTGGAATAGCTAACCCTCATTCATGCAAACCTTTTTGGCTGTCATTAGCTGCCAAAACTATTCCAATAGCGGAGCACGAACCAGTAAGCATGAGTCAGCTGCCAGCCAGTTGTGTGTCCTTGAGTTTCATGTCTAGCTGCTATATCTCTCTGGGTGTCAGGCATTTTATTTAAAATAAAAAGAAAGAGAATCATCCTAAGGATTTTTTTTTCTGGCCTAAGATTCTCAATTTTTAAAAATTCTAACATACAAGGAAAAGTCAAACAGACCAGGAAACTCCAGGCTGCAGTAGATCTTGCTTTTGGGCCCTCTACATCTGCCTGCGGGGGGGCCCCTCAATCACACCCCCTACTGTGTGACTCTTTTCAATAATCCCAAGCCCCTAGGAAACTTAGTCCATGCTTGCTATTCTCTCTGTATGGTCCCAATTAAGTCTGTGGACTGTAATATGGAATCCTGACAAGGCTCTGAATGTTGCTAAGTTAATAGAATATTCTGGCAAAAAGCAGAGTGGAGGAGATGATACTCTCAATAGTCTCACTTAGCAGACTCCTTTTATTCTGAGAAACTTGGCAACAGGGTTTCAATTTAACATTTTCCTTCAAAGGGACCTACCAGTGGTACTCATCTCCTAGTGTGGCTCAAATGAAACATCAAGTCTGATGACCCTGAGGTAGCCCCAGCAATTCCTGCTTAGGGGTTTGTGGGGTCAGTGAAGCTACTGCAAGAAGTGAACCGCAAATGGTGAGGCTCAGTCAATTGCTTGTTCCAGCAAAGGAGGAAGAGCACGTTTAATTGACCCAGTGGTAGATAGTTGTTCTCATTTCATCCTCCTAAAACAGCCTTGGTATCTTTCTGTTGTGGCTTCCCAAGGATTCCTGGCGTGAGCCTTTTATAGTCCCTAATGAAGCCATTGTACTATTTTCAGTCAAGATCTGTGGCATGAAACAAAGAAGGGACTTGACAGAGCTGTTTCCAGTGCACTTATTGAAAATAATCCCAACCTATGGGACCAAAAATAACTGAGATCAAGACAAAGATCAAACTGTTGTTGCAATCTTGTGCCGTAGCAGCTCCAGTGACAAAACGCTGGGCAGCAAACCAACAGAGACAGTTCATCTCAGAGACTTTTCCCTAGAAAAATTCTTCAGGACATCTGGCCCCCAGCTCTGAAGTTTTCCTATTTGGTGTTATCTAAATGTTTACTGGGTTTCAGCTCTTCTACGTGTAGTTGGTTTTCTAAAGGAACCTACCTTTATCTTAAGATGGCATAAAGCAAATGACCCATGAAGGGCTTCAGGCGAGTTGTGATTGCATATCCTGGCACCTGACAGTATTTCAAATAATGGGAACATTAAAAATGTGAGTAGAAGTCTTGGTGAAAGCATCCATGAACAATAAAGCAGGAGGGGTTGACAGGTATTTATTTAAAATAATTTGGATTTTTAAAGTCTACTATTGGCTTCTAAATAAGTTCATTTGTCCGTAGGTATATAGACTAAAGAGAACGTTTAGCCCATTTCCTAGAAGGAATCTGTATATAAAGTTCCAGTGATATTTTCCCACAACCAAATGCAATGCTCCTTGAACTCAGGCAAGATATTTTTCCCACGTAAACATTTAATAAACATCCACTATATGCCAACTACTGTGTAAATACCAGTTAGGAGTCTATTCTTCTTCCCCCAAAAATGGAAGGAGGAATGGATACTCATTTGAGTGCCACTCAGATTTTGAAATCCGTGATCAAGGCTTGAGCCATGGGAAATGCTGGTGATGGCCACCCAACACCAAGAGGTCAGTAAAAGCAAGGTGTAAGTGCAGTGCCCTAGAGCTTGGGAGGCCCCGGGCACTCAACTGCTAAGTTCCCCATTCTCATCTCCTCGCCCTTCTCGTCTACCTCGCAGCAGTCTGCAGTCAGGAGGGAGGGAGGAAGTCGGTCACTGTACTGAGTGTGGCAGTCACAGCTGTCCTTCAGAATCATCTGCAAGATTTTTAAAAAAGCAGATTCCCCAGCCTCTGCGGAGCTTTCTGAATCAGAAAGACTAGCCTGGGACTAGGGGTCTATATTTTACGGCATTCCCCTCACAATTCTTCTGCTCATCCAGGGTTAAGACATAGTGGACAGAGAGCCAGGGCATCCAGAACACTTTGTGCTAAAGGGCCAGTGGGCTGTGAAAGAAACACGAAGCCAGGTCCCCGCCTACAGATGATTTACGACAACCAGAGGAGAACGTCAGGGAGAGAACCAGAAAATAATAGGGGAAGTGAGAGGAAAACAAATGACCCAGAAAGGAGGTCATGGGACTGTGTACTGCATTTGCTGTTTCCAGAGTAGGAAATAGTATTTAAGCTTTTGCACAAGTAGACTCACCACTAATATTTGTAAGACCTGGAACCAGAGTACAGATGGAAGCCTATGAATATATATATCTCCAAATACTTAAGTTATAAACAAGCTAATAAGTTGTTAATCAAACCATG
>JAQQAC010016209.1:12517831-12582766 GCA_029783875.1 Phataginus tricuspis
GAATGTTGTACCATCCTTGCATCCCTGGGATGAATCCCACTTGATCATGGTGTATGATCCTCTTGATGTATTTTTGAATTCGGTTTGCTAATATTTTGTTGAGTATTTTTGCATCTACGTTCATCAGGGATATTGGTCTGTAATTTTATTTTTTAGTGAGGTCTTTGCCCGGTTTTGGTATTAGAGTGATGCTGGCTTCATAGAAAGAGTTTGGAAGTATTCCCTCCTCTTCTATTTTTTGGAAAACTTTAAGGAGAATGGGTGTTATTTCTTCTCTATATGTCTGGTAGAATTCAGAGGTGAATCCATGTGGTCCAGGGGCTTTGTTCTTGGGTAGTTTTTTGATTACCGATTCAATTTCGTTGCTGGTGATTGGTCTGTTTAGTTTTTCTGTTTCCTGCTTGGTCAGTCTTGGAAGGCTGTATTTTTCTAAGAAGTTGTCCATTTCTTCTAGGTTTTGCAGCTTGTTAGCATATAGATGCTCGTAATATTCTCTTATAATTCTTTGTATTTCTGTGGGGTCCATCGTTATTTTTCCTTTCTCATTTGTGATTCTGTTTATGTGTGTAGATTCTCTTTTTCTCTTAATGAGTCTGGCTAGGGGTTTATCTATTTTGTTTATTTTTTCAAAGAACCAGCTTTTGGTTTCATTGATTTTTTCCATTGATTTATTCTTCTCAATTTTATTTATTTCTTCTATGATCTTTATTATGTCTCTCCTTCTGGTGACTTTGGGCCTCCTTTGTTCTTCTTTTTCCAATTTCTATAATTGTGTCTTTAGACTGTTCATTTGGGAATGTTCTTCCTTCTTTAAATAGGCCTGGATTGCAATATACTTTCCTCTTAGAACTGCCTTCGCTGCGTCCCATAGAAGTTGTGACTTTGTGTTGTTGTTGTCATTAGTCTCCATATATTCTTTGATTTCTATTTTGATTTGGTCATTAACCCGTTGATTCATTAGGAGAATGTTGTTAAGTCTCCGTGTATTTGTGAGCCTTTTTGATTTCTTTCTAAAATTTATTTCTAGTTTTATACCTTTGTGATCTGAGAAGTTGGTTGGTAGGATTTCAATATTTTTTAATTTACTGAGGTTCTTTTTGTGGCCTAATATGTGGTCTATTCTGGAAAATGTTCCATGTGCACTTGAGAAGAATGTGTATCCTGCTGCTTTTGGGTGCAGAGTTCTGTACATATCTGTTAGGTCCATCTGTTCTAGTGTGTTGTTCAGTGCCTCTGTGTCTTTACTTATTTTCTTTCTGGTTGATCTATCCTTTGGAGTGAGTGGTGTGTTAAAGTCTCCTAAAATAATTGCATTGCTGTCTATTTCCTCCTTCAATTCTGTTAGTATTTGTTTCACATATGCTGACGCTCCTGTGTTGGGTGCATATATATTTATAATGGTTATATCTTCTTGTTGGACTGACCCCTTTATCTTTATGTAATGTCCTTCTTTATCTCTTGCTATTTTCTTCGTTTTGAAGTCTATTTTATCTGATACAAGTACTGCAACACCTGCTTTTTTCTCTTTGTTGTTTGCATGAAATATCTTTTTCCATCCCTTCACTTTTAGTCTGTGTATATCTTTGGGTTTGAGGTGAGTCTCTTGTAAGCAGCATATACATGGGTCTTGCTTTTTTATCCACTCTGTTACTCTGTGTCTTTTGATTGGTGCATTCAGTCCGTTTACATTTAGGGTGATTATTGATAGATATGTACTTATTGCCATTGCTGGCTTTAGATTCGTGGTTACCAAAGGTTCAAGGGTTGCTTCTTTACTATCTAACAATCTAACTTAACTTTCTTGTTAAGTTATTATGAGTGCCATCTGATGTTTCTTTATCTCTCCCTTCCTATTCTTCCTCCTCCTTTCTTTATATATTAGGTGTTTTATTCTTTGCCTTTAGTTAGTATTTGGATGGTCTACTTTCTTTGCTATGATTTTATTTTCTCTGGTGACATCTTTTTAGCCTTAGGGCTGCTTCCCTCTAGAGCAGTTCGTTAAGATATCCTGTAGTGGTGGTTTATGAGAGGCAAACTCTCTCAACTTTCATTTGTCTTGAAATTGTTTAATCCCTCCGTCATATTTAAATGATAATCATGCTGGATACAATATTCTTGGTTCGAGGCCCTTCTGTTTCGTTACGTTAAATATATCATGCCATTCTCTTCTGGCCTGTAAGGTTTCTGTTGAGAAGTCTGATGACAGTCTGATGGGTTTTCCTTTGTAGGTGATCTTTTTTCTCTCTCTAGCTGCCTTTAATACTCTGTCTTTATCTTTGATCTTTGCCATCTTAATTATTATGTGTCTTGGTGTTGTCTTCCTTGGGTCCCTTGTGTTGGGAGATCTGTGGGCTTCCATGTACTGTGAGACTATTTCCTTCCCCAGCGTGGGAAAGTTTTCAGCAATTATTTCTTCAAAGACACTTTCTATCCCTTTTTCTCTCTCTTCTTCCTCTGGTACTCCTATTATGCGAATATTGCTCCATTTGGATTGGTCACACAGTTCTCTTAATATTCTTTCATTCTTAGAGATCCTTTTATCTCTCTCTGCCTCAGCTTCTTTGTATTCCTGTTCTCTGTTTTGTATTTCATTGACAGTGTCTTGTACCTCATCCAGTCTGCTGTTAAGCCCGTCGATGGCTTGTCTCATTTCTCCATAGTCTTTCTCATTTCCTCCCTCAGCTCTTGCACATTTCTCTGTAGATCCATCAGCATGGCTATGACTTTTATTCTGAATTCTTTTTCAGGGAGACTGTGCATGTCCATTCCTTCAGGTTCTCTCTCAGGGGTTGTGTGTGTCTGAAGCTTTGTCTGTACAATATTCCTCTGTCTTTTCATGGCTATAGAATTGGTTGCTGGTAGTTGTCATGTATGTCAGCTGGGCTCTTTATGACCTTGAAAAGGAAAGAGGAAAGAAGAGAAAAAAAAATACTACCGCCTCGCTGGCTGCCGAGTCCTCTCAGGTGTAATTGCCCGCCGGTGCACTGCCCCGCTGGATGCCAAGTCCTCTGTGGTATGGCTGCCCGCAGGTGCACCGCCTCGCCAGCTGCCAAGTTCTCTCAGGTGTTTCTGCCCGCCGGTGCGCTGCCCCGCCGGCTGCCAAGTCCTCTCCAGTGTGGCTGCACGGTGTGCGCTTTCCTGTGTGTTCTGGTCTCTCTTTTGGGAATAGTTGTATTTGCTGTGTTTTCATTGATAAATATAATGTTGGGAGGAAATTTCCGCCGCTCCGGTCACGCCGCCATCTTCCCAGAACTGGCCACCTTCTCTAATTTAGACCTCTAGGATTCCCACAGATGAAAGTCAAGGAATAAGCTCACAAAATGCTAAGGCAAGCCACCATGAGCCAGAAGCAGCATAAGCAACATATAATACATTCAGATCGCCCCAGTGATTACACAGAGAGGAACGTTCAGATACAGAATACAGAACGGCTGTGTATGAGATGTTTAGACATAGAAGATACAGTCACACAGATAAGCAAGCAACAATAGGCTAGCAGAAATAACCAGGAAGATTTTTTTAATGGAACTTCTATAAATAAAAATAAAATTACTGAAGCAAAAAACCAAAATGGACTGGTTAAACAGTAGATTAACTCCAGCTGAAGACAGGATTAGAAAATTACCCATCACGCAGCACATAGAGGGAAGGAGATAGAAAACATGAAAGAGAGATGAAGTGATTGGAAGCTAGAATGAGAAAGTCAGACATAAATTTGATTGGTATAAGAGGATAAAGAAAGAGAGAGAGAAAGATTTGAAGAGATAATGACAAAACTCTTCCAAGGCTGATGAAAAACATGGCAACACATATCCAGGAATCACAACATATACCCAGAAGGATATTTTAAAAACAGGAAATTCTGGCCTAAACACATCATAATTCAACAGCAGAACACCAACTGCCAAGAGATCTTAAAAGGGGCCAGAGAGAAAAGATGGATCATCCTCAAAGGAATGACGATTAGAGTAGCAGTTGCTTTCCACACAATGGAAATCAGAAGACAGCTGAATAATATTTTCCAACTGTTGAGAGCAGATAACTTATAGCTTAGAATTGTGTACTCAGAAAATCATATATCAGGAAGGAGGGAAAAATTAAGATATTTGTAAACACACAAAAACAGAAGGATTTACTACCAAAAGGTCTTCATTAAAGGAATGCGTTTAAAAGGCATACTCCAGGGAGAAGGAAAATAATGTCAGAAGGATGACCTGAGATGCAAAATGGAATAGTGGGCAACAAAAACATGTGTACAGATAAGCAGATATGTAGAAATGTAAAAACATATGTACATATGAGAAAATAATAGTTCGGGGAAAAAGGAATACAGATGTTGAATTTATAGAGTTAAGAAAAATGACAAAGTGAAATATTGGACAATAATCACAAACAAATCAGGCAAGGGGAGATCAGAGTTAAAATCTCCTAAGAGCCTTACAAGTAATACTAGAGAACAGGGGTTGGCAAACTTTTTCTATAAAGGGCAGAGAGTAAATAACCCAAGTTTTGCATCCCATATACTTGTTGTCACAAGTATATGAGACTCTGCCATTGTACTGTGAAAGCAGCCATGGACAAGTATGCAAGTAAAAGAACATGGTTGTGTTGCAGTAAAACTTTGTTCACAAAGAAGGGTGGTGGGCAGATTTAATCATTGGACCATAGTTTGGCAATCCCTGTTCTATTGGGAAGTTAAAGTATTGTTGAATTTTTTATTTTATAAGTTAAATACACATGATGAATTTTCAAGAGTAATCACTAAATGCATAAAAATAGTCTATAAAATCCAAACAAGTAAAAAGGAGCAATGAAATAAGGAAACAAATACCCCCAAAAACAGACAGTAAATGACAATCCAAACAAATGGCAAGAAATGGGAAAGAAAAAGAATCACAGAAAAAGTAGGACAAACGAAAAATTTAAAGAATAAGGTGCAAACCAACTCCAAATATAATAACTAGTATTACTCACCAAGTGTGCAAAGAGATTAAACTAGCCAATTAAAAAACAGAAATTGTCAGATAGGATTTTTTAAAAATCTGGGTATGTATGTCCCATTACAAGAGCCACACTTAAGGCATAAGAATGCAGAAAGGCAGAGAGTAACTGGCTAAATAAGGAAACAGGCAATACTAACCCAAAGAAAGCTACACTAGGGAGTATAGACTTTAAGATAAAAAGCATTATCAGGGTTAGAAGGGGTCACTCGCTCACTATAAAGGATTCAACTCCTCAGAAAGATAAAACCATTCTAAACTTGTATGCACCTAATAAAATAGCCCAAAATGCATAAATATTGGCAGGGGAAACAGTCCATTGGGAGACCCTGGGAGAAGTGATGATTTTAGGAATTTAATGAGATTGAGCACTTAAGTAACCAGAGTCATAAAAACCTGTGCTTCCTATCCTTAAAGTAGAGTCACACCCCCAAAATAGAACAGTGTTAAGACCACCTAACACCATGGAAAGGAGCATGTGTGTGAGGGTGTTTTAAACTTAATTAATTAGAGAGATTCCCAAAGGGGCGTGGGGGGGTGCTAGAGGAGTCCTATTACATAATAAAGGCTGGCTGGAATCCATTACTAGGTTCTGTGCAGGTGTGCCCTGGAAACACTGAGCAGAGGCGAGACCATATGGCCAGCACAAGAGGAAGCTAGTGCCGTGGGCTCACAAAGGTAATGCTGGCCCTACACCCAAAGGCCGTTCACCCTGGGTTCATCTGTTTCAGGAAGCGGTGGCTTGGCCAGTTAAGGTAGACATTAGGAACCCTGCAAGGAATCCTGTAGGAAAAAATCCCACTCAAAACACAAGTCTGAGGTCATTAATCATCATTCTTATCACCTTCATCAACCAGCCAGTTCAGGACACAGGGGGCTGTACCTTATACTGAGAATACCTACTCTTTGCCTTCAAAAATCAGCCATTCTCTTTACAGAAAAAAGACAAGAAATCAGTGAAAAGACAAAAAATGCCCATCTTTTCATATACTGACTAATCTCTGAAAAGGCTGAGTCCAGGACTGGTGGCGGATCAGAGGCTCTGAGCATGGGCTGAGCCCTCTGGGAAGTGGGGGCATGAGAGGCCAAGGGAAGCCCACCAGACCTGGCTGTTCGGAGGATTACCCTGGGGACAGAGGTGGGGCTGAGTGGCCTTGGAAAGCAGCAGGCTGAGGCTTCCTGTTGCTACAGGTGGAGTGAGCTGTGCGGGTTCTCTTCTTTTGTCCCACCATCGGCTCCCTGCCTGTGGACTTCCCACCTCTCTCTGCCTAGCTCTGTGGCCAGCCAGCTGAGTCCTGGGGATGGCTGACTTCCGTTGAGCCTGAGCAATGGGACGCCCTGGGTGGAAGGTGGGGGGCCAGGAAAAGTGAGCAGTGAGGGTTTTTCTTTGTTGCTCCCTCTGCTTTGGCAGCACGTCCCTTCATGACTGTTGAGCCTCCAGAGACCCTTTCTTTGGCTGTAAACTGCCCTGCTGCAATGCTAATGGCTAGCACTCATTGCCTACTGTGTTCCACTGCTTATTGCTACCCCGCACATCATATAGATGAACTTGAGTCCTCCCAGCAATGCCATGAGGTAGGTGTTCCATTTACAGATGGGTACTGTGACACAGAAAGGTTACCTAACATGCTCAACGTTAATCGGTTACTAGGCGCAGAGCTGGGATTTCAACCCAGGCTGTTTGGCTTTAGGGTTTGTGTTACTAACCTGCAATAGAAATGTAATGCAAGCTACATATGTCATTTACATTTTCTACTAGCCATATTTAAAAACATGAAATGAAACAAGTGAAATTAATTTTATTAGTATATCTTATTAAGCTCAATATATCCAAAATATCATTTCAAACATGTAATCAACATTTTAGAAATTAAGATATTTTACATTCTTTTTTTCTTTGTACTGAGTCCTTGAACTCTGCTGTGCGTTTTGTATACTGAGCAAAACATCTCACTTAGGACTAAATTTTCATTGGAAATACTTAATCTGCATTTAGACTTCATAAAACTTACAGTTGAAAAAGTAAGTTAACATACTCAAGTTATTCCAAACATATTTAAAAGTTTTTCAATAACTGAATCAAATAATAGTTATTCCTTATTTTTATTTCTAATAAAGTTTATATTTTAGAATAATTTTACACTTACAGAAAAGTTGTAAAGATGGTACAGAGGTTCCCATATATAACTCCCGTGTTTCCCATTGTTAACATCTTACGTTACTATGGGCATTTGTCACAACTCAGAATATACCACTGATACATTACTATTAACTAAACTACAGTCTTTATTTGTATTCACCAGTTTTTCCACTAATGTCCTTATTCTCTTCCAGGATCCAATCTAGGATATCACATTCCATTTATTCACGTATCCAGACTCTTCTGGTCTGTGATAGCTTCTCAGACTTCCCTTGTTTCTTGTGACTTTGACAGTTTTGAGGCGTACTTGTCAGATATTTTTAAGAATGTTCCCCAATTGGGGTTTAGCTGATATTTTCCTCTTGATCGGACTGGGGTTCTGGGTTTTGGTGAGGAAGGCAACAGAGATGAAGTGCCATCCTCACCCCATGGTATCACGGGTATATGTTGTCAACATGACTTATGATTGGATGATGATGATGACCTTGGTCCCCTGGCTGAGGTGGTGTTTTCCAAGTTTCTGCACTCTTAAGTTACCTTTTTCTCCTTTCCCGTGCTCTATTCCTTGGGAGCAAGTCGCTAAGCAAAACCTATGCCTAAGGGTAGTGAGGAGGGGGAGGGGACTAAGCTCTAAGTATCAATTTAAATAGAAACTTATTAAAATGAAGGAAAAAGTTAGTTCCTCAGTCACATTAACTGTATTTCAAGTGGCTAGTGGCATACCATGTTGGATAGCGTAGCACTTTACATGACCACGTTTCCATATTTGAAGCAAGAGGCAGCTAGTGAAGAGGTAAGGTCCTGAAGAGGGAGGGAGCTAACTGGAAGGCCGAGTGATGGTGAGAGATGAGGTTCCCTAAGCAGAATGGCTGAAGGACAGGAGAAGGCCGATACCAAAAGATAAGTTAATGAGAAGCATTAACACAACATGGTGTGTGCAGAAAGGAGAGAGGATAGGAATAGAGAAATGTTCCAGAGAGTATATACCTTAACTGTATGCTCAAATTGATCCCTGGATTCTGGTTCAAAAGTTTGAACTCACAAATCTGGGCTCCTGCTTCAACTGTGCCATTTCTTAGCTGTGGGGTGATCTTGGGTGAGCCACAAATTCTCTAAGCTTGTTTCCTCATCTATAAAAATGGGGTAGGTCATAGTACTTACCTCATACGGATGTTGTGAGGATCAAAGGCTATGTGTGTTTCAAAGGGCTTCATAATCCGTACTGTAATATACAAATGGAAAGGTACTGTGGGACAGTGTTGGTGGGACATGAAAATGAGCTCTTCTATTGGAGAAGTGAGGGGTACTGCTTCCTCTCCTTGCCCCCCTGATCCCAGGCCTGGTCTCGCCCCTCTCTGTGCCATTCTTGGCCTCAGGAACTTACACACTGCCTCACCCAGTCTCCCTTGCCATCTGGCGTACAGCAGGGGTTGACCAATGGGAGGCCCCAGCAGGAGCTTGGAGTGGCAAGAGAGAGAAGCCAGGGGATTTCTTCCCTGCTCTCTCCCTGCTTTGGCATCCTGCCTCTGGTAGTGTCTGTACCCCTCCAGGATTACAGCTCCCCCTGGGAGGCCCCAACTCTCCCCAAACTCAAGTAACACCATTTCCTTCCCTCATCCCTTCCTCCCAAGTGGTGGCAACAGCTCCTGCTCTTGCTCTGAGTGCCTCGCTGTCTCTGTTCCCCAAAGCCTGCCTGTACCTGAGCATGTCATGCTTTCATTGAGTTTTCTTCATTTACATCATCAGGGATGAATTCTATATCCTGCTGCTGACTGTAATGGAGAAGATGATAAGGAAGAGAATGGTGAGAGTGACAGATAGGGCCAACTGAAGGAGATGGGAGCATGTGGCGATGGCTCTGAGGCAGGGACTGTGGTGATCGAATTAGTGATTAATCAAGTTCCAGACTAACATGTTGTCTGTGAAGTTAGAGGAGAAAAGACACTTTGGAGTAAAGCTATGTAGAGCAGCATGGAAGATGCCAGTGGTGTGGGTGAGACAGAGAGCAGAGAGAGAGGAGTTAAAAACTACATCGAGGTTTCCATGCTCAGTACCCCAAGAAGTCACCCAGACCACAAGAGCAAAAGACACATGGACCCCAGCCAAGCAGGAGGTACTGTCCACAATGACAGACATCAACCAGTGCTTGGTTTTGAGTAGTGTAGATATCGGAGTCATACAAGGATGGTCCTGCTTCCACAACTGGCTGGCGGTGTGTCCTTAGGAAATTTAGTTGGTCTCTCTGGGCTTGTTTTCTCAAATGGAAAATGGGGTAGAGTTGTGGGATTTAGATAAATAAAAGCCATTTGTTCATTCATTCATAGTCCACAAGTATTTTTTGAGCACCTGTCATGTGCCAGACACTATTCTACGTCCAGCAGCAAATAAGAAAGATAAGGTCCCTACTCTCATGGAACATTCTAGCAAGGAGAACAGATAATGAACAAGTAAACTGTCTTAAGTCAGGTTCCTTAGAAACAGGCTGTGATGGAGACCTGCGTGGGGGAAGTTTGTTATGGATCTCTTAGGAGTGACACTGGGAGGGGGTGAGGAAGAGAGACAGGTGGGGAGAAGTTGCGCTGTGATGCAGGTGTAACAGAGGCTTCAGTCAACCCCACAGAAGCTCTGGAACTGGGATAACCCTCATAGTTGCCCCAGGCAAGGCAAGTATGTGAGCCTTTATGCCCCCACTTTGACCAGTCATTAAACCCGGGCTGCCCCAGGGAAGGGGTGGGGCCAACGGCTAAGTGGGCCCTTCTGAGCACAAGTCTTGGGGGTCCACTCACCTGAGACTACCCAGCAGCCATCACTTCCAACAAGTGGAGGAATGAGAACCACAGTTCTGAAAGGAGGGTGTGGAGGGCAGAACAAGGCATCCATTGCATAAATAACTACGTGACCGGGATAACTTCAGGTAGCAATATGTGCCATGAAGAAACAAAGCTGGGTAATGTAATAGATGGGGGAGTGGGGCACTTACGTTGGGTTAGGCTGTTGGAGAAGGCTGTGGCACATCATAGCTACCCAGTAAGAAGTGGGTTCCTTGCCCTGCCTTGTATTTTGTAGAGATCGGTGGACATGTGCATATTAACCCGTCATGAGAAATACGGTGCTACTTCTATGGATGAGGCAAACTGCTAGATGCTATGGAGCTTGCAGAGAAATAGAAAATATCTCTGCCCCCAAGGAGATTGCCATGCAGTTGAGGAAGATAAGGGATATAGACATTAGCAAGCACTCTCAGGCGGTATAGCATTAGTGCCAGGCCACAGCACAAACAAGGCAAGGAGCGTGCAGATCCTTTAAGCCTCCGTGGGATTTCACGGGGGGAAAAGAGTCAGGAGGGTAGTTTGGTCAAGAAGAATAACTGAACCAAAACCCCGTGATCTGGAAATGGGCATGGAGCATTAGAGTGTGTGATCTGTGGGTTGGGATCAGCAGAGCTAGGCTGTTGTCCTTTTGCATTGGCCTGTGATGTTTTTCTAAAGCATTATTGGGTTTGTCCAAAGGTAGAAGATGACTCAGAGCCATTTCTTGGGTACATGAGATCTCGCCGTGCTCTGGTGGGTTGGTGGGTGTGTGGGGCAGGAATGACAGCCAGGCAGTTCCAGGAGCTTCTTAATGAGGAGTCAAAGAAGCCTGAGGGTTTGAGTTCGGGCCACTGCGAGAATGGTGGTCCCACCAGTGCAGGGGGGACTTGCAGGCAAGTGGAATATGAGATCAGATTCCTTGAGAAAGGTTGGGAATGAGATGTAGCTTGGGGATACTGGCCGGAAAGCTGGAAGGAGTGTGAGCACTCTGAGAGAGAATTGGGAGAAAAGACTGGAGGGCTGGCAGGCTCTGAGAGGCCTATCTCCAGCGCTTGGAAGATGCATCCTGTGTTAGTAAAAGGAGCAGGCTTGGGTCCTCAAAAATGTATGTCCTATCTTTTCAGAAGGTAAGGATAGTCAGCAAGATGCAGAGGCATCAGGAGAAAGAAGACGTGGCAGCAGTTTCAGAGACTTGGCCCTGGTACACGTTCTGCTTGCCTTGGTTTGAAAATCTTTGTTGGCATCAGGGGTCTGTGCATTCCAAGGGTTTGAACTTGAAGGGGATGTCATTTTAGTTAACCTTTAACCATGAAGGCAGCCAGGGAAGAGATAAATTAGCTGCCCAAGGGGGAATAATGGTTGCATTCAAAAAGAGAATAAGAGATTGCTGAGGCGCTACCGTGAACGACCCTGCGACCCTTTTCTTCATTGGAGAATTGATGGAAGAAAGTTTCCCCCCACTTTTTCTCTGGGCACTAAGGGTGAAGTCCCAAGAGTGCTAAGGAAAGGGTGACAAGACAACTTGAAAACTTAAGAAGGATATAAACCACCTAAACAAGGAGGCATTTATCCAAGACTTCTAAAACAACAAAAGAAAATGCACTAGCCTTCTAATGAAAACATTGTTATTCAATTCATCATTGGAAACAGCGCTTCTGGTAACTGCTGCACCCACCATTTTAGGACGTTGCTTAGCACGATCCAAAATCGTGGGACTTTGTCTGCAAAGCTTACCTGTTATTGGTCAAGAGGCAGTGACAGAAGGATTCAGGTGAACAGGAATAGAGGTTTGTCTCTCAGCTTTTGAAGTGCGTAGTTAGGACAATGGTTGAAGGTATTAAATCAGAACCTGCTCTACATCAGTGATCCAAGTGGCGAGTTTAGACTCCTCAAAGATTACTAGAGCAGGGGGAGTGGAGGCCAGAGGGTTGAGGAGGATCGAAGGGCAGATTGGCACATGGTTAAAAAGCATAAAACTGAAGGAGGACACTGGCCTAGGGAACAGTAGTATACCAGCATCAGTTCCTGGTTTTAATATGCTACTACCATCATATTAGATGTTACCTTTGGGGGAAGCTGGGGGAAGAGTATCCTGGGGTCTATGTACTATTGTTGTAACTTCCTGTGAGTCAATAATTATTTCAAATAAAATGTTTAAAAGAAGTCCTGCCTGGGGTGGTTGGGGGGGTGGGAGAGATAATCCTCATTAACTATAATGAGTATTTTTGTGTCTCTTTACAGTTTTTAACACTTTTACATGTTATCTCATTTGCACCTTCTAACAACACTGTAGGTAGCAAAGGTGTACTATTATCCCTATCTTATAGATGAAGAAAGAGGTTCAGAGAGACAAGGTAACTTACCTATGGTCACACAGAGCAAATTACAAAGGCAAGGCTCAAATTTATATCTTTGAGTTCCAAATGCCATGATTCCTTGAGTCCAAACCCATCTGGCCTAGGCTGGGTCACACAGACCTGAGGCAAAGATTTAAGAGCAAGGAGCTTATTTGGGAAGTGACCTGAAGGAGGCAGTGGAGCAGAGAAATATGGCAGGAAAAAGTACATTATGGAGCATTTTGCTTCTGTGGGCAAATGGGGAACTCTGGGAAGTGAGGTAGAGGATGCCTTGAAGTGATATGCAACCAGGGGGTGAGGAAGCTGGTGTATTTACTTCTCAGTCCAGCTGATAGCAAGTGAAGGCTGCTCTCGTGGGGTGCTTATTCCATGGCTCCTCTAGATTACTCCATTCTCAGGCCAAGAGAAAATCCAGGGAGACAGTTGCAGACATTGCGTGAAGTGGGACACTGTCAGCATATACTGGAAAGATGAATGCGCAAGGGATGTGGGCAGGGTCCCCACCAACAGTGACTGTCCCTTTACTCTAGCATCACCACCCTAAACCTACTGCCACTCAAACCATTTCTTCTTATCCTAGAATATTCTCCAAGCACATACACACACATCCAGAGAGGTTGAAACAAGGGAGGGAGGGCTGTTCTTTTCTTGCTTGTTGGCCTAGGGTCGGCATCTAAGAGAGAAAAAGCAGCAAGAAAGACATGTGCATGTGTGTGCATGGACACTAGATTTGTGCATATTTGTGCCTTTTTCCACATCTCAGTACGATCCACCAATTTATTCCAAAAGCAGTCAGTTTGAGGCTGAGGAAAATATGTAAGTGTTGGTGTTCACTGAGTCAGAGGTTAAGTCAAAAGTTAGTTGGTGTTTACCAGTATGGGCCTATGTTGGAGATGTTATGGGCTTGCTTCCAGACCACTGCAATAAAGCAAATATTGTAATAAAGTGAGTGTAATGAATTTTTTGGTTTCCCAGAGCATATAAAAGTTATGTTTACACTATATTGTAGTCTATTATAAAGTGTGCCGTAGCATTATCTTTTTAAAAATAATGTACATGCCTTAATTAAAAAATACTTTCTTGCTAAAAAATGCTAATCTGAGCTTTCAGTGAGTTATAACCTTTTTGCTGGTGGAGGGTCTTGCCTCGATGCTGATGGCTGCTGAGTGATCTGGGTGGTGGTCAAGGTGACTGGCAGTTTCTTAAAATGAGATGTCAGTGAAGTTGGCCACATTGATGGAACTTGTCCATTCACAATTTCTCTGTAGCATACAATGCTGTTTTGACAGCATTGTTACCCACAGTTGAACTTTTCAAAATTGGAGTCTAAAACTAAAATTAAAACTGAAACTCTGCCACTGCTTTATCAACTAAGTTTGTGTAATATTCTAAATCCTTTGCTGCCTTTTCAGCAATCTTTGAAGCATCTTCACCAGGAGTAGGTTCCATTCCAAGAAACCACTTTCTTTGCTCATCCATAAGAAGTAGCGCCTCATCCATTTAAGTTTGACCATGAGCGGCAGCAGTTCAGGCACATCTTTAGGCTCCACTTCTAATTCTAGCTCTGCTATTTCCACCACACCTGCCGTTACTTCCTGCACTGAAGTCTTGAACCCCCTCAAAGTCATCTCTGGGGGTTGGAACCAACTTCTTCCAAACTCCTGTGAATGTTGATATTTTGACCTCTTCCCACGAACCACAAATGTTCTCAAAGGCATCTAGAATGGCAAACCCCTTCAGAAGGTTTTCTGTTGACTTTGCCTTGATCCAACAGAGGAATCACTATCTATGGCAGTGATAGCCTTATGAAATATATTTCTTAAATAATAGGACTTGAAAGTCAAAACGACTCCTTGATCCATGGGCTACAGGATAGACGTCGTGGAAGCAGGCATGAAAGCATTAGTCTCCCTGTCCATCTCCATCAGAGCTCTTGCAGGACCAGGGCATTGTCAGTGAGCAGTCATAGTTTGAAGGGAATCTTTTTTTCTGAGCAGTAGGTTTCAACAGTGGGCTTAAAATATTCAGTAAACCTTGTTGTAAACAGATGTGCTGTCATCCGGGCTTTGTTGTTCCATTTCTAGAGCACAGGCAGAGCTGATTTAGCATCATTTGTAAGGGCCCTAGGATTTTCAGAATGGTCAGTGAGCTCTGGCTTCAACTTAAAACCACCAGCTACATTAGCTCCTGACAAGAGACTCAGCATGTCCTTGGAACTTTTGAAGCCAGGCATTGACTTCTCCTCCCTACTTATGAAAGTCCTAGATGTCATCCTCTTCCAACAGAAGGCTATTTTGTCTACATTGAAAATGAGTTGTTCAGTGAAACCCCTTTCATTAATTATCTTAGATCTTCTGGGTAACTTGCTGCAGCTTCTACATCAGCACTTGCTGCTTCGCTTTGCCAATGTTGTGGAGCTGGCATCTCCTTAAACCTCATGAGCCAAACTCTGCAAGCTTCAAAATGTTCTTCTGTAGCTTCCTCACCTCTCAGCCATCATAGAATGAAGAGAGTCAGGGCCTTGCCCTGGATTGGGCTGTGGCTTAAGGAAATGTGGCTGGTTTGATCTGTGCAGACCACTCAAACTTTCCCCATTATCAGCAGTAAGGCTGTTTCGCTTTCTTATCATTTGTTTGTTTGCTTTTCAAGTAGCACTTTTTATTTCCTTTAAGAACTTTTCCTTTGATTCACCACTTGGCTGACTGGCACAGGAAGCCTAGGTTTCAGCTTATATTGGCTTTTAATATTCCTCCCTAAGCTTAATCATTTCTGGCTTTTGATTTAAAGTGAGAGACATATGACTCTTCCTTTCACTTGAACACTTAAGAGGCCATTGTAGGGTTATTAATTGGCCTAAGTTCAATATTGCTGTGTCTCAGGGAATAGGGAGGCCTGAGGTGAGGGAAAGAGATAGGGTATTGGCTGGTCAGTGGAGCAGTCAGAACACCCACAATATTTATCAATTAAGTTTGCCACCTTATATGGCACGGTTTGTGTTGCTCCAAAACAATTACAATAGTCATATCAAAGATCACTGATTGCAGATCACCATAGAGAATATAATAATAATTTAAAAGTTTGAACTATTGCAAGAATTACCAAAATGTGATACAGATGTGAAGTGAGCAAATGCCGTTGGAAAAATGGTGCCAATAGACTTGCTCAACACAAGGTAGTTACAAACCTTCAACCTGTAAAAATGCAGTATCTGCAAAGCACAGCTAAAAGAGGTCTGCTTGTACACCAATACAAGCCTGGCAGATCTATTGGGACTCTTTTAGAAGGGTCTAGACATGACCAAAATGAGCAACTGACCAAGGAACGGAGTTGCAGGTAACGTTTTATTTAGTTTAGTGGACGCTTCAGAGGAGGGTGATGGGACTCTGGAGAAGCGGGCTAGTTGAGTGATCACGTGATGGAAGGGTAGAAGCAATCGTGGAGGCCTCTCTCACGGTGATTGCTGCCCCCTAAAGAATTGATTGGCTCATTCCTTATTCATATGGTATTTCTTCTCCAAGGTACATGCTGATATACTCTCCGTCTCTGTGGGCTAATTTAATCATTATGTGCACACTCTAGAAATTAGTGCCATTTCCCCAACTCGTGCTTGAAATAGACATTTTAGACATTTATAACTCTCAGTCATTTTAATCCTGTCGTTTGCCCAAGTATGTTCCCAATTAGAGCCATTTTGCTCTGTGTTTGATACCATGAAGTGGAACAACATATTCTGATCTTTTAAAAAAATATTTTAAATAGCAAAGGTATACTATGTTTCCCCCTATTATAATAATTCAAAAGCAGCTGATGGAATCTGTCTCAACTGTTTACCCAACCATAAACATTTGACCCTTGAATTAAAATCAAATAAAAATATTCAGGGGATGTAATGCCTTGAAATAAAGAGCATTTTTTTTGTCTCTAAGAAAATTTCCACAGCTTTAATTCATTATATCCTCACCAGTTTTTTCATATTTAAAAGATGCCATACAGTTGTGATACCAAGTCATGAATAATATATTGTTCAGTTTTGCTACATGTAACATCATTTTGTTTCCTAACTTAACATCAGTTCCTTCTAAATCATAGCCATACTCTTGCATTAATACTGTCCCATTTCCTAAGCCTACATATAAACAAACATAAAACCCCTTGAAGCTAGAAAATGCACTTGAATCTATCCATCTTTTGAGTCCGTGCTTCTTTGTGCTCTTCAAGCTTCTGGTCTGGGTTTTGGTTTTTTTCTCTTCCATATTCTCATCATAAACCGGAAATCACATCTGCTGCCAACCTGAGGCTCTTACATCAGGTCTCCCTGCTTTTCAGGGAACTGGCAATTTAAGGAGAACTGTCTCTTGATGAAGGTGATGCTGGGCTCACCAGGAGCCTGTTAAGAGTTTTCCAGGTAGGAGATCTGAGGTACAGGTCTGCCTACCTTTACAAAATAGAATTGCCCTGAAATCTGTGAACAGAGAGGAATTTGGTGCAAGCAATGCTTAGCCGGCATAAAGCCTCAGGAGAGTTATGCTGTTCAGCTAGTAGCGTTTCAGCATAGAAACTTAGCTGTGGGTGTTCTTCAATGACTTACTACCAAGTGGGTGCCCTTGAATAACTGCACACAAAATGAGTAATTGAAGGATGCTCAAATGCAGTGTTAAATGGTAGGGGCTACAATAAACAAATATCAAGCAATACCAGTAGAGCCTGCCACTTAATTTAATTTAATTTTAAAAAGTAATTTGGGATATGCTATGACAATTATGGCTTCCCGAAGAAGGTGCTATTCCAAAGCAACCTGACCATCAACCATTGGAATGGGTCCGTCAAAGAAAGGCCATTTGAGCCAGAGGTAAAATCTTACATCAGTGCCTGTAAAGCTAGCAATGCCCTTCTACGAAAGGTTGTTCTTTATCTCAGTGGAACCCATGTTCTGGGAGAAAGGGATGGTGAGACCTACTGTTTTAGGGAAAAGTAGAGACTGTACCCCAATTCCCACCTTTTGATTGGGGATTCTCCGCCTGGGAAGCTCTAATGAGCTCCTGGTGAACATAGCAGCACTTTGTCTTAATCCAGAGACTAGTCCTCTTAAATTGCCAGCACTTTGCAAAAGCCTCTTTATTTGGAATTTCATTTCTTTTTCGAAGTACAGCTTACTGGAGAGTGTACACATATGGAGTGTACAGTTTAATGAATGCTTACCTATGTCTATACCCATGTGAGCGCCATCAGATCAAAGAACAGAACATTTTCAGAGCCCCTGAATGCTCACTCATGCCCCCCCTCAGCCAGTACCCCAGGGTAAGCACTGTTCTGACCTCTAGTGCTATGAAGTGGAATTACTGGGTCTTAGGGTATATGTATGAGTTGCTGTAACGGGTACTGCCAAACCTTTTGTAGAAGTATTGAACCAATTTACAATCCTAACCAATCACTTTTTGTTTGCCCAGGCTTTCTGCTGTTGGGCCTGAAAATGCTCAATGGCTCCTCTCTTGCTATTTGCTTGACCTAACCCCGGGACAAGTTTTCATTATCCCCTGGGTTTTTAATGGCATATAAGCCAATAGGGTTGTTATTTGTCATTTGCTTGTGGTGGCGACCACAGAACAAGCAGTATGGTGACACACTATGACTTCACGGTTGTCGTGGGTGTTACTGTGGATTTCATGGTCAGTCTTCACAAGAAAAAACAAAGTCATCTTGGTAAATCTCAACAAATCATGAACGTTATGAGACCCCAAAGTCTAAACTACTTCTGCTTCCCAGGCAAGGAGGTATGCCATGCTCAAAGGTCCCCAAGAGCTGTTGGGAAAACAGTGGATTTTAAAACCTAGGAGTCTGAGAGGACCCACGGCTTTGCCAATGGGAGTGTCATCATTCAGGCCCCATTTCGAATCTAAACCAGCTGATGGTGTCACTTTACAGTTTTTCTTTTTTTTTCCCAAAATTATAATTACGCTTAAATTTTTTCGTTTCAGTTTTTATTCAATTAGTCTTAGAAAAATGTGTACTTTTAAAGATCTGGGCATAGCTGACAGAGCGTCTGTGACACAAATATTTTGTTTGGTATTCATGTCATAGAATATTAATGCCATTTGTTTAGAATTTGGTTTTATTTTAAACATTGCTCAAAAAAAGAAAGAAAAACAGAAAACGCCAAGTGGCAGTTTATCTGATCTGCTAAAAATGTTGCATTTAATCTAATCCTTTTCCAGGGATTTAGAAATGAAATAAATATACAAGTGCCTATCAGAGAACACCTCTGCATTTTCTTGCGTCCAACCAAGCTAAGAATGCGTGCCCAATGACAGGAAATGTTGTCTGGGTATCGCTTTATAAACAGCCAGGGAAAGGAGGCTCTGGAAAGGGGAAAGGAGATGGAGCAGGACTGGCCAAATATCTCAGCTTGAGATAATTGCTCAAGCTGAGTGATGGTGCAGGTAATTCTCTTTTGCATTTATGGGCTTGAAGTTTTTCATATTAAAAAAATTAAAAAATGGTATCAACAATAACAAAAGCAAACAAGTTAATAATAATTAAGGGATATGGAACTGTGGAACAGGCAGAATTTTTTAAATTAAGGTGTCATTAATATACAATCTTATGAAGGTTTCACATGAGCGACATTGTAGTTTCAACACTCACCCATATTATCAAGTCCCCCCCCATTGCAATCACAGTCCATCAGCATAGTGATGTTATAGAGTCATTACTTGTCTTCTCCATGCTGCACTGCCCTCCCCGTGACCTACCTATATTATGAGTGCAAATTATAGTTCCCCTTAATCCCCTTCTCCCTCCCTCCCCACCCACCTTCCCCAACTCCTTCCCTTTGGTAACCGCTAGTTCCTTCTTGGAGTCGCTGAGTCTGCTGCTGTTTTGTGGAACAGGCAGAATTTTAAAAATAATTTGTGGAAATATGAATGCAAACTGGCTACTTGCTGATGTTAAAGAATTATGATCATGGTATTGTGATTATGTTTTAAAAAATAATCCTTATCTTTTAGAGATATGTCCTGAAATTTTTATAGATGAAATGATATGATGTGTGGTTTTTACTGAGGAAATGGGCGAGATTAGCCATGGGTAAGTGGTTGATGTTGGATGATGGGGCTATGGAGGTTTACATACTGCTTAAGGTGTCTTTGTGTACATTCAGTAATAAAGTAAAAAGTAATGTATGGATATACATACGTTCAAAGAAAACAGATTAGTACTGTGCGATTGCAGATTTGTTTTTCTCTTCATCTTTAGGTTACGAAAAGCTTAAATTGAAATGTTTTTATGAAACCAGCTACTGTATGAAGCACCTCTGAAATTACTCTTTCATTTGGGGAATGCATTAAAAGCAATAAAAATTAAAAGTGCAAGTCTAATCAAAAAGGTAATTGTAGGGTTCAGATAAACATCACCCAGTAGACTAACAAATTCCCATGGTTCCAAGTTACAGTGCAAAGCTGCCTGGGAGTAAGACTTCTGTACCTCTGTGGTATGTCCATTGTGTCACCAGTGGGTGGGCTGGATGACAGGGGTAGGACACAGCTTCCCCAATCCTGCCTCCTCCAGAAATTCACAGACTGTCATGCAAGGACTAACCTTTTCTGAACCAGTATCAGAAGCCTGTGGTTTGACAAGTGCATCCTATGGAGACCATGGGGCTGAACAAGGGGGCAGAATCGTAGTGGTTAGGGACACTGGTTCAAAAGCCAGAGTCTCTGGGTTTAAATCAGGAGCTGTATGACACTGGATCAGTTATTTAACCTCTCTGTGCATCAACTTCCTCATCTTTAAAACAAGAGGGATCGTAATAGTACTCCATCTCATGGGGTTGTTATGAGGTTTAACCAAGGTCAGTTCCTTAGAACAGTGCCTAATACATAGTAAGTGCTTCACAAATGACAGCTGTTGTTATCATTATTTGTAAATGGGTCTGTCCCAAAACATCATTGAAATAAGACCTCTTTACCTATAGAGCAGCAGGCAAATGCAGATAACAAACACAGCCTTGCTTTCCATTCTTTTCTACCCAAAGACCTACCCAGAGGGAAAGGAATGCTCACTGCAAGGAACTCTGGGACTATAGCTTGAGGGGGTCCTCTTGCAAGTAAGTCTATTTGAACTTTAATATTTTAGCTTAAAGGCCCCACAGATTTTGCATCCTGCCCCATAATATAGCTGTTCGTCTTATTGTAGAAATAATGTGACCCACCCCATAATTTTTGGTATAGAACTGAGTCAAGAGAGATGCTTTGTGTTCATCCCTTGGCTTTCCATATCCTCTGGATGTGCCTCTCAATTTGAAAAGCTGAGACATTAGAACCGTGTGATTTAGTGAACTTCCCAGACCATCTTCCCCCAGACAATCTGGTGCACTTCTCCGTAATACCGCCTTCCAGCCTCCGAGGGGCATTGCCTAGCCTTACCTCTTGGCCTTTTATGCTCAGGGGATTGGGTCACCTCTCCTCCTGTTGTTCTCCATGGCTCCTCTGTGACTGTTGACTGAGTCCTTTAGAAATGCATCGAGTTGGTTCTGGGACATCACTGGTTTCAGGGTCTCCTCCTACTGCTCTGGCCACTCCTTGCCCATCTCTATCCAAGGATTATCTTTTTACTATTCAACCCTTAAGTGTTGTGCTCCCCAGAATTTTGACATCAGCTCTGGGTTCTTCTTATTCTGTATATCGTCCCATGGCCTCAATTTCCACCTATAGAGAACATTCTGGTCTTTGCCTACTCAACATCTTTTTTCCCACCTTCTAGTGTGTCTTCTTTCATGGAGTAATACACTTGTGGGTTTTCGTGGAGCTGACCCTGTCTCACCCATTGCCACAAGTCTGGGTTCATGACCCAGGCATGGCCAATCAGAATATTCCAACTCTGGGTCACAGGGCTTGGGTCAGAAATGGACATGTAATTCCCAATGGACCAATTGTATTCTTCACTGAGACTTTTCTACTGGGGTGATCAGAAAAAACAAACAAGACAAGAACAAATTTCTGCTGAGTTGTTGAACACATAGATGTGAATCGGGGACTTTGGGGTTGCCAGGGGCTATCATGCCCAAGAGAGTCCAAGAGTTAAAAGAGAGACAGAAATCCAATACTGTCATTTAAAGCCCTAGATCCAGCTCTGTCTGAAGCTGGAGAAACAGCCCCTGGGCTTTTTGGTATCTTCAGCCAATGAATTCCCTTTTCTCCATGCACTAATTTGTATTGATCTTCTTGTCACTTGCAACTACCCATATGCTGATGACTCCCAAGTCCACATCTGTGACAAGGCTTCTCTCCCAAGCAACAGATTCATAGAAATAACTTGCATTTAAACAACCCCCACACAGATGGCCCCCAAAGACATCTCAAACACAACATGTTATTTGCTAAATATGGCAAATTGAGTCATACTATAAGTTTATATTTACTTGCTACTGTTTTTAATTTTTGACCAGAACATAAACTCTATGAGGCCAGGAACACTGCTTATTTATTCATTGTTGTATCTCTAGCACCTCGAGGAACACACATAGTAAATGTTCAATAAATATTTGTTGAATCAATGAGCCAACAAATGAATGACACCAAGGAATTTTTCTTGACTCCTTTTATAGTATCATCTACCAGGCTCAATCAGTCTTCCAAGACTTACTAAGCCTTATAGACTTTGACTCATGAATACCTCAGATCTCATATCTGATCCCATCACTGCACTCCACTGCTTACTTCAGGCCTAACTTGCTTCTTGCCTGGACCATGGCAAAATTCTCCTAACTCCTATATTGCCTCCAGCTACCTTCCACACAACTACCAGGCTCTTGCTAAATTGGAAATCAGTTCCTGTTATACCTTTGCTTAAAATACATCAATTATGCTGCAGTTTTCTGGATCAAATCCTGACTCTTGCCTCTGCCTCCAAGCTTACCTCCTAGCTCTCTCTCCATTCATCTATTGCCTAAAGAAGAGGAAATCCCCTGGGGTCTCACAAATTCATCAGCGTGTTTCCTGCCTCTGCATCTTTGCACATGTTATGGTCTCCCCCCACTATCCCTTTTTCACCCTCCTAATTATCCTGCAAAACTCATGTTCTACCCTACAGAGAGCTTTCTCTGGTCTCTGTCTCCCCATTCTGATGGGAAGTCCTTCCTCTATGTTCATAAAGTTCCCTGTTCACCCATCTGTCTACTGAAGTACTTTCACAGCACAGACAATTTTAGCACTGACTAGTATCTATATTTTACTTTCCACCTGGGCACACAGCTAGACTACATTTCCCAGCCTCCCTTGCAGTTAGGAGTGACCATGTGACAGAGTCCTGATCAATGCAAGGTGGGCAGAAGTGATATGTGCAACTTCCAGGCCTGGCCCATTAAAATCTCTCATATGGTCCTCCTTCTTCTTTTTCCCTTCAGTTGAGTAGAGAGAACTGAGGACTTACAGAAGAGAGGAGCTATGAGGTCATGAAGTCACGGTGCAGTTCTGCCACTTGGGCCACCATGGGGTCAAAACTGGGAAGTGAAAAGAGTAAAAAAAAGGGGGAAAAAAACCCAGAAATTTCACTACCATACTGATGTCTTCAAGTTTTGACTTCCTTCCTCAATCTGTGTGCTATTATTCTCTTTTCAGATTGTTGTCGTTGGCATCATTTATTGTAAGCTGCTGCTAGAGGCTTTAGTTGTAATCAGTAGGGCAGACAGCATGTGGAGGGCTTATCCATCTCGGCCAGCACCTTCTCCCTCATCTTGTTCTTGTATCCGAATACCTGGCTCATGGTAGGGCCTTAACAATGGTTTGCTAGATGGACTAATTAATTATCCAGATTTGTAACATCAACCATGGCCTACTCTTACCAGAATGGCATGTCTTGTTCTCAGCTTTGTGATTTATGTAATTGTGAAACTGTTTGAAACTGTTCTCAGGAGAACTGCAGACACGTGATTAAGGCAGCAACTAGATGCTCCAAGGGGAGGTTACACTATGTAGTATTACTTACCTTGCCTGGTGCAAAAAGAATGAGTGGTGATAATTTTACATACAGATCTTCAAAATTAAGAAAAGATGGACATCTGAGGCTCACACTTTGTAAACTGAATATGGCTTGTTTCTTGTACTTTATATATGTATATTAAGCAGAGGTAAGAAATATGTGTGTGTTGAGAATTTAATTTGTAAATTTTTGATTCCCTAAACAATAACATTTACACTCTTCATTGTTATTTATTATAAACAAATACATAACTCAGTTAACACAAATTTGCTGAGACCTCCTACATGTAATGTTCAGAGAAGTATAAGAATCAGCTCCTATTGAAAAGAAGTGATCAAGTACCAGTGATGAGAACTTGTCATTGAACAAAGTGCTTTTACTCTTCTTACCTAATATTATCCTCACAATATCCCAGTGAGGTGGGTTTTAGTCCCATTTTACAGAGTTGACAGAAGGTCAGAAAGTTCAAGGAATCTATCCCTGATCACATGATAGTGGCAGAATTGAGTCTTCTACCCAGGTCTCCTGGTTCCAATTTCTGCTCCCTTGTCTATACCTCAGTCTAGCTGGGGAATAAAACATCCCATCCACAAACAGTCATCCATGGTTCAGGGCAGGCGATGAGAAATGTCAACTGAATGATCAAATGTAGCAGGCGTGTCACAGTTCCCTGCCCCCCCTCCCTAACTCTTGTTAGGGAAGGCAACATTCTAGAAAAGGCCCCGTTAACCTGATTGGCTCACTCTGAGCCCTAAACTCACAGTCGCCCATGTTCTTACCAATCCTGATGAGGTTACTTTATTCAGGATGTAATAAATAAAGAATACAAAAAAGACGGAGAGAATATTGTTGCCCAAACTGTGAGAACTAGACATCTTTCAGTAAAACTCTGTATATAGCAAACTACAAATAATATTCATGGTGCTTCCATATTCACTTTCAATGATTCCTCACCAAGGAACTGTGGAATACTTCAGCTAATCACTTTTTTCTTGGGAAATAATTCAGTGTATGCTTTACATGTCAATGTCAAATTAAAGATATGCAAAAGGAAAACTAATCTAGGGTGAGAGTCAGGAAATGGAGGATTACCTAAAAAGGGGAGTGAGCGATGATTTTGGGGGTGATGGAAATGTTCTATAGCTTGTTTGAGGTGGTGGGTATTCTAATGTCTGTAACTCACAGGAAAGACACACTGAAGATCTCTGTATTTTATTTCATGTTAATTGTACCTCCATTTTTAAAATGTGGAAAAGTATACAGTTTCTCAAAACTCTTCTAAGTATATGTTAGCAAAACATTGAATAATTGTTGTTCGAGGCATACGTGGAACAACCTTTTATTTTTCAAGATTCTTACTTTTTCTTTTGGTTTTCGGAACCATGTAGCTTGACTCTAAGGTAAAATGATCCATGACATGTCACATTATTGATGTTTCCTGATTGTCAGCTTTAGTGACTTTCTCATCGCCACTTCAGATTTTTATGCCTCAGAACAATTCTCCAACAAAATAAAAGAGAAGGGTGGGGAGTATAATTAGCTAGGGAAAGGCTGATCGTCAGATCATTTGGGGAGTGAATGTATTTGCCTGTTTGTCTTTATATTCGCTCCCTCCCAGGAGCTCTCTTTTGGAGGAAGAATGTAGTGACTAAAGTAACTTTTCACGTAAGTGGAGTCCCCACATTGACAATCCACAGAATTGCTCTTGAATTCTGTAGAGATTTAGAAGGGAAAGTGCCCTGGCCCCCAGACATTTGCATGAGTCAGTGAATGGGTGTGTGGCTCACACTGAGTGGAGGCACTCAGTATGGATTATTTTATCCCAGACCTGGCCCTGGTTATCATTTCTCTGCGGCTCGCCAGTTCAGCTAGGCCATAAAAACCTTAATAACCAGCTGAATCTTCCAAAGAGGGCATGAAGTCCCAGGCTTCTTTCATCTTCTGGTGCAATGGAAATCAGGGACGGGGCGGCCCGTTCTCCCGTGAATGATATCGCCATCGGTGGTTGCTCTTCACAGGCGCTACACAGTGTCAAGCGGTTTTGTCGCTTTTGTCAGTCCTCCATATTTTCTGTATCTGGTCCATGCTCCGTAAGGCCATCTGATTGTTCCCCCATGTGTGAGATGGTCCTGGGCTTTCAGAACTCTGAGCCAAACCAGGAATTCTGCTCACCTGTAGGAATCAAGAAGTCTGGGTTTTGCTTCCTTTCCTTGTGTAGATCTTCGGCTGTAATGACTGGAGCCGGAATGGTTCTCTGGCAGTTAAGGGCCATCAGCTCCTTTGTTTTCCTTCCCTCAGGTGTGGCAGTGATAACAGGAGTGAGCACACAATGGGGCTGCCTAGAGCAGTCGGACACTGACGTCAGGCCCCAGCCACGGGCACACTGCTTGTTTGGAGAGCTCACTTTCCCCACTGCACCACTCATCCTCATAGCAGCTTCTCCATCGGTGACTTCAGGATGTAGAGTCCTCGACGTCATTTTCTCCCCACTTCAATCACCTTTTTGTCCCTTCTGTTCCCTGTTGTTTCACTTGCTTGTTCAGTATCAGCAGCTTGTACATTTACTCCGGCGCCTGACTGCTCTAGTATGCGGACTCATTCCAAACCAGTGCCTGAGACAATGGCAGGACCTAGCTCCCTCCCTAGGATTTCTGCATTTGCTTGCTGAGCTAGGCAGCGTGGGGCTGCTTCCCTCTCCAGTTCTCCTGGGGTTGGAACTCGCCTCTACATGCCGCTTCAGTTGGCCTTGGCTTGGGCTATCCATGCTGTGGCTCTGGAGTGGTGGCGACAAGAAATTCCTTCTTAGCTTACCATGGAGAGGGCTTGGATATTTCCCAGAGAAGTTCTGATGGCCAAGGACTCCTCCCAAAAGGTTACCACGGGCTGCTTTGCTGCTGTTCGCTGGCCTAGATTCTGCACGTCCACTGCCACAGTGAACATGTCACCTTTGCACCTGCCACCTGCAATATCTTCAAAAGCGGCACTTTCATTGTGCCTGTCATGCACATAAACTCAGTTTGACTGATTTAGTCTGAGGAGAGCTCACAAGCAGTGCGAGATGCTGAACACTGGGTGGAAGTGGAAACCGATGTCACTTGGCCCTGAGAAAACTGCAGGCCGCTGAGCAAAACTTCCGACGACTCCAGGGCCTGCCTGCGCCTCCGCCTGGGGGGAGGGGGTGGGGGGCATCAGCCACACGTCCTGCGGCCTCAGCAGCCTTGTGAAATGGTAAGCAGCTGAGGAGTTTTAAGGGACACTTTCTGCCCTGAAACAATCTTGATGGTCTTCGGCCCTGCGTAAATAGTCTCCCCTGCTTCTCCAAATTCCTGTCTACCTGGAACTTTGCAAATGTGACTGTATTTGGAAGGGGGGGGTCTCTGCAGATGTTGTCAGTGAAGACGAGGCCGCCCTGGATTGGGGTGGGCTCTAATGCAGTGACTGGTGTCCTTACAGGGAGATGTGAGGACACAGGGGGAGAGGACACAGAGGAGAGAGCCATGTGAGGAGGGTGAGGCGTCTACAAGCCAAGGAACCCCAAGGGTTGCTGGCTACCACCAGAAGCCACACAGACGCAAGGAGGATCCTTCCTCAGTGCGCTCAGAGGGAGTGTGACTCTGTGAACAGCATGAGCCCAGACGTCTGGCCGCCAGAACTATGAAAGAACACCTTCCTGTTCTCTTAAGCCACCCAGTCTGTAGTACTTTGGTGCATCAGCCAATGGGGAACTATGACACCTTTCACTGGCCACGCTGCGCATTATTTACAAATTCTTCTTCTGTCAGTCCCACACCAGTGAGAAGAAGCTTAGCATTATTGGTCAGTGTAGTGATTTTGAAGCCAGATTACTTGGGTTTCAATCTTGACACTGTCACTGATTCGCTGTGTGACCTTGAGCAACTTACCCCACTGCTCTGTTCCTCGGTTTTTCTGACCTGTAGAATGGGGATTAAGTGAGTGGATAAATAGTGTTAAAGGCTTAGAGCAGGGCCTGGCACATAGGAAATGCTATTAGGTGTTCGTTATATGAAAAAAAAGTCTGTTGGTTTGAAATGGCCACATGGAAATGGGGGTGGTTTATAGGGGAGGAGTTAGGGCATGAACTTGACCTTTAGGAATTGGCTCAGGCCTGTCAAAGGCCACCGAGGTGGGAGAAACAGTGCGAGCAAAGGCTTGCTGGAGGTGTGGGAAGGGAGCAGCAAGGTTGGATTAGAGCAGGACTTCTGCCCGTTTTCTCGTGGATGATCAGCTGTGAACGTTACACTGTTTGCATGCCCATGGGGTCAGTGAGGCTGCTTGCAGTGGACCCTGGAGGTCACCCACCAAGTTTCTTAGAGCTGACGGAAGGAAGACCTTGGCACATCTGAAACCCATTCCCAGCACCTGTGGGGAGCTCAGGATTTGAGCAGGACTTCTCAAACTGGAAAGTGCATAAAAAATGCAGATTCTGACTCAGTAGGTCTCGGGTGGAGCCTGAGAGTCTGCATTTCTAACAGGCAGAGGCTGTGGAGGCTTCTGGTCTAAGGACCACACTTTGCCTCAAAATCCTTGCTGCTCCAAGTGTGGTCCATGAACCGGCAGCCTCAGCATACCCTGGAAGCTGGTTAGAAATGCTGAATCTCTGGTCCCTCCACTCCACCCCAAACCAACTGAATCAGAATCTGTATTTTAGTCAGGTTCTCAACTGACTGAGATGCCCGTTAGTATCTGAGAAGCAGTGGATTAAAGGGTTTGGGGGTATCCCAGCTTGCTAGAGGAGTGGTCTACCTATATTGGCTCTCAGGCCCACTACATGTTAGATCCAGTAGGCAGCTTTTAAAAATCCTCATGTCCAGGTCAAAGTGGCTCAGCTCAGTCAGTATCTCTGGAAGTGGGGCCCTAGGGAATCAGTATTATTTTTTAAACTCCCCAGGTGGTTTTAATGTACTCAGTGTTGAGAACCACTGAGCTACCAAATAATGTACACTCAGTGTTGAGAACCACTGGGCTACCAAAAAACCTCTAGGCAGGACTGGAAAGAGACGGAGGCCATGCAGAGTTCTTGACGGGGTTCAGGCCCTTCTTTCCCAGCATGCACAGCAGTTAAACACATGGACTCTGGAGCAATGAGGGCCTGCCTGGGTTCAAATCCTGCTTTGTGCCATTTGCCAACTGTATGATGGCCAAGTTTCTTAACCTCCCTTTACTTCATTTCCTTACATTGGAGATGATAACAAATGGTAACTAGGCCATAGGGTGATTATGAGAATTAAATGAGTTACAGTGTACGGTGCTCATCACAGTACTCGGCACACAGTCAGGGCTATGGGACTGTTTGTTCATTTAAATGCATATATTGCTTTTTCCAATGGGGGATCATGGAAGGTTTCTCTCTCCCTGTCGCACTACCCCTCTTCAGGGCTAGGTTCTGGGGTAGCAATCATGCCTCTGATCAGGCGCGATAAATGTTTGAGGAATGCATGACTGAATGGTTACAATGCCCCCTTGTGTATTCTGTCAGAAGAGATAACAAAACACACAGTTGGTTCCCCGTACTTGATACTCGCTCACGTGGGTGGTGTACCCAGCTATCCCGGTTTGCCCAGGAAAGAGGCTTCTCCCTGGACATGGGACTTCTAGTACTAAAACTGCTTAATTTACAGGAGAACTGGGACAAGCCGGTCACCCTAAGTATGGGACCACCCAAATGTCCATTTCCTCAAAATACTTTCCTAAATGCCCAGAGAGAGACTCCTAAGGCTAAGTCCCACATACGCACATAACAAAGGCAGTAACACTTCACTTACTGGCCTTAGCGCGTGGGCACAGCCCTGAGCTCAGACAGTAAGAGCCTTTGGGATGTAGTAAGGGTGTGGCACATGCTATGTGTGGTGGTGAGCTGTTTGCATACTTAAGAGTGAGCATCAGATGGCCTGGTCCAAACCCTGGTCAGGTGATGTTGGCCTTGTTTCTTAGTTTCTCTGTGCCTCAGTTTCATCATCTGCAAAATGGTGATAATAGCACTCACCTCTCAGAGTTGTTAGAATAGATGTGTTCATACATGTGAAGCATCTAGCGGAGTGCTAGACACTTAATAAATGGGATTGATGTTAGAGGTGATTATTATTGCTATTATTATTAATCTGACCAGGCAGCCCTACATCCCGCCCTCCCCACCAGAGGGGCCATCAACAGTTTAACTCTGCTTAGATGAACAGAGCCCTCAGTCCACCCTCAGACACAGGAACTGAATACGTGCCTTATGTTGTATGCCACTAGAGCATTGTGAATCCGAGTTAAACAGCATTAATGTTAATATAGAAAATGTGTTTTTCTCCCTTGATTGGTAGATTGGAGCCAAGAGGAAGGTGGCAGTGGATGTGAACTTTAGCGAACGTGTGCTAAGTTCTGTCCCTACAACCTTAAAGATGAGGTGGAGAATCAGAAGCCAGTCACTCTGAAAATTAAGTTATTAATGTTTAAAGAATGACCGGGAGTGCTAAGTAATACAGGTTTCTGGTGGAGCAGTAAGGTATTTCTCAATCTTATCCCATTCACTATTTCTCATCCCTAATCTGGATAAAAGTATGGGAGCCACACATCAAATATGTAGGAGATTAGGAAAATAGCAAATACTTTTAATGGAGATTAGGGATTCAAAAATATCATGACTCTTGAAGCAATGGGGGAAATATGACCAGGTGAAATTAATATTGATAAATGTAAATCATGTGCAAGGGTCCAAATGTTATATATCATGTAATTACTACATTAATTTCTGTGTTGTTATATTATAGTTATATTAATATAGCATATGATTATATAATGAATGATGTAATAGCATATATTACTATATACAGTTGACCCTTGAACAACATGGGTTTGAACTGCATGAGTTCACTTACACACAGGTTTTTTTCGGTAAATATATTGGAACATTTTTCAGAGATCTGTGACAATTTGAACAACATTTTCTTTTCTCTGGTTTACTTTTTTGGAAAAATACAGTGCATAATACATATAATATACAAAATATGTGTTACAACTGTTTATGTTATTGGTAAGGCTTCTGGTCAGCAGTAGGCTATTAGTAGTTAAATTTGGAGTCAAAAATTATATGTGGATTTTCAACTGTGTGTGGGGGGGGTCAGTGCCCGTAACCCTCACATTGTTTAAGGGTCAACTGTATATAGCTTATGATTTTTTGTAGCCTTTGGACCAGAAATTCTACTTCTAGGAATTTATCCTAAAGAAAAATTGTATGTGTGGGTGGGTGGAGGGGATGGTAAAGACAGAGCTTAGAAATAAAGTCAGTGCAGAACTAAAATAATGTTAAAGAATTGGAGAGCTGCTTAGATATATGTCAGCAGAGGTTGGTAACTAAATTACAGTAAACATAAACAAAAGAAAATGAGGCAATCCTTAAAAATTGTGCTCTACCAACAGTGTTTCTCAAAGTGGGATCTGAAAACGATGCATTAGAATCTCCTGGAGTGCTGGTTACACATACAGGTTCCTAGGCTGTACCCACAGTACTGAATGAGCACCTCTGGGGGAGGGTCCAGGGAAATAGGTTTTTAACAAGCACCCTCATAGATAATCCTGATATACAGTTGAAATTTGAGAACTACCGGATAAAAGAAAACTTAATGTCATAAGAAAGTGTTCATGATATCATAAGTAAAAAAACAAGTTCTAAAGCAGGATGATCCATTTTACATAAAAATACATATTTGTCTAGGAGAAATTATGGAAGGATAAAGGCCCAAATGACAGCCACAGTTAATTTAATGTTATATGGCATTAATGGAAAGATGGTGTGCAGATGAATGGTCCCACTTTATTCTGTACTTGTCATACAATAACTGGAGTTGCCCACCGGAGGAGGCAAAGTCTATTTAGATTCAAACAGTATGGCACAAAGGACAATGCAGAGGAGTCAAAGATGGACCCAGAGTTTGGAAGAAAGGCAGTGCATTAATGGGGCCACAGAGTCACAAAGAGAAGCTGGCTCAGGGAAGAAAGATGAGTTGGTTTTGAACATGGCATGTTTGCAGTGCTGGCGGCGCATCCAGTGGGAAACCACCAAAGGCAGTTGAGATTCTGGGTCTAGAATTCAAGAAATTGAGTGGGGCTGGAGTTGTAGGTTTAAAGTCAATAAAAGTTGTAGGAGTGGATTAATCAAGGAGGAAGATTGAATAGAAATAGAAGCGATTAACTCCCTAGAGAAGGCCTTTCATTAGTGGAGAGGAAAGGAAGAAAAGGCAGAAAAGGAATAAAAAAGGCATGGTCAGAAAGGTGGAGGATGAACCAGGAAGATCCAGTGTCACTGATCATCCCACAGAGGAAAGAGTTTCAAGGAGGAAGAGAAGGTCAAAGAGGACAAAGACAGAGTCGGCCTCTGGATGGACAAATAGGTCAGTGGGGACCTTCCACAGAGTTGTTTTGGAGAGTGGTGGCATCCAGAGCCAGGTGGCAAGGAGTTAAGGAGCAGTCAGGTGGTGAGGAAGGCCAGAGAGCTGGTACAGTCATTGCTGCCTTCGAGGTCACTTAGTGGCCTCTCTCATTGCAGAGAAATGAATCCATGGTTTTCATGCTCCTTTCAAGATGAAGTGGGGACAGTTTACCCCAGCACTCTCCCCCTCAGAAAAACTGAACTGGAATTTGGGTTATTTGTCCTTTCATGGAACTATAACTTACCCTGTGCAGTATAGTTTTTTGAGAGGTAATCTTATTTCCCCTCCCTGTGTTTCCCCCTTTCTTTTCCCACTCTGCTTGCATGTCATATTGAGGGTTTGGGGCCAGACAAAGAGTAGAAGTTGCCTACAAAACATTTCCCTTCCTGCCTTTTGTTTCCAAAAGCCCCAGTCCCTCCATGGAATTGTAATGGTGTCCTAGAGTGGAAGGCCAGAGAGAGAGTACTTTTGAGGAAAACAAGAGGGATTTTCCTAAGACTAAACAGAAATTTTTCTGGCTTGGGGTGGGAGAGGTAAGTCTAAGAGCCTGGAGAGGCATAGGTACCTACATTCTCCTCCTGACAGTCCCAGGAGAGGAGGCCGATTTCCAACAATGGCCCTGAGGGGACGAAGACGAAGGCCTAGGCCCCCAGGCAGCCAGGGCTTCACCAGCCCCCCACACAGCTGAGAACCAGCAGGCTGGGGCCATGACGTCTCAATGGTACCTCTGGACCCACCTGAGACACAGAACCTTGACAGGCTCTGAAGAGTGGGTGAGAGGACCCAAGAATGTCAGGGATAGAATTCCAGCTTGGCAGGATGGGCTGGTTGCTTTATAGCAAATAAAGACAGGCAGTGTTTCTTGCTTACCTGAGTTCGTGGATTACATTTCTATGTGCTGCACTAGAGGAAGTCAGGTTCATATTTGCAAGCAAGACCAGCACTTTCTGCACCTGAGAAGAAAACCAAGGTATCGGAGTGAGGATTGCAGCTGCGACAGCTGGTGTAGCGGTAGCAGCGGTCAGTTTGGTAGGATGTGTAGAGGAGGGTAAAAAATAGTGACCTTAGTATTGGAGAAAATGGATTCAAGTTCATCTCTGCTGCTTGAGCTTCCTGCAACTTAGGCCAAGATATTTCATCTCCCTGGGCCTCAGTTTCCTTATATGTAGAAGGAAAGCATTAAACTGCATGAAAACTCGGGCTCCTCCCACATTCTGAGACCCTTTGGCTTGGTCCTCTCTTTTCTCATGGTAAATGGAGCTAAGAAATGAGGTGGACAGCTCCAGGATTTCAGATCCCATGCCTGAGCCCCTGCAGATTTAACTGAGGGGGGCAGAGGGTCCTGCAACTGCCAAGTTTGCTCTTTATGCCTGGGCCTTCCAGTGAAAGTGGCTTTGCACACTCGTCTCAGAGGGCGTGTTTATCACTCTGGGGAGCAATTCCTCATTAACACAGTGTCAGTACTGCTGGGGATTGGCTAGACCACCTTTGGAAGAGGTTAAATTACCTTTTCATCAGCATATGGAAAATTGAAGCTCTGTTCCGCCATGGTATAGCAGCCTTGCTAATTTGACATTTTATAAAAGCCAAGGCAGTTCTCACTATGCCCGTGTCATATGACCAGGATTACTTCCAGAGAGGCGGAGGACAGGAAAGGAGGGTTTCTGTGGCTGTTATCCAAACTGGCATAATTGATGTGGGTGCAGTGGGTTATAGCTAATGGTCTGTGTTTAATTATGGAGGCAGTGACACAAGACCTCGAGGATGATAAGGCACTAACCAGATGATGTACCACTTCCTCAGTTATGAGCTCGCTGGATAGGGTCAGTACAGTGGCAAGGTGATCTAAACTCCATGTTTCTCCTGTGCTTTGGGCTTGTTCCCTGAGAGGCACAGGACTCTATTTATGTGTCCAAATTGACAGTCACAAGGTCTCCTGGGAGAACAGTCGCACAGGTCCCAGATGAAAGTGCTTTGAAATCCATTGCTCTAGGAATTCATTCCCTATCTAAACCAGGACGATTTACATTGATATGTATTTAAAACTCTTCAGCCACAGTAGAAAGATGGGACTTTGCATCTTGTGTCATTCCTCAGTGCAATAAAGCAACAAATAACCCTTTATCCACTAGCTTGAAAAATAATGACAGTCATCATTGTCGAACTTCATAGTATCCCACCATATCCATTATCAGCTTCTAGCAAAAGAACCTTCAGGGTTTAGCTGGGCATAGGGCTGCCCAGTTAGAGACTAATTTCCCAGCCTCCATGGCTACAGTGTGAGACCATGTGACACAGTTTTAACCAATAAGAAAGGAGCAGAAGTGATATGCATGCAACATCTGGGCCATACTCTTAAAGGAAGTTGCTCGTCCTGCACTCACTCTTTTCCCCTTCTTGTGGGTACGTATGAGGCTGTGGTGGGGCGGTCATTCAGTTTCGGTCCTGAAGATGAGGAAGGCGCCTTGTTGGGATAATGGAGCGATAAGAGAGAAGGAACTGAGTCCCACCATGACCTTGGGAAGCAAAGTCATCCTGCCTCCATCAACTGCCTACAAGGCTGGACTTTTGCAGAGAACCAGGTCTTCTTTTTGTTTAAGCTGCTATTGTTTTGGTCTCTGTTAAAGCTAATACAGCCATTGACATCGCTAAAGCACCCTCCAGTTCTCACAGCACTTTCTTTTTAAAAAAAACTTTTTTATTGAAGTATCATTGATCTACAATCTTATATTGGTTTCAGATATACAACACAGTGTTTCATCAGTTATCCATATTATGAAATCTTCACCCCCACTAGTACAGTTACTGTCTGTGACGATAGAAAGATGTTATAGAATCATTGGCTATATTCTCCATGCTGCACTTCCATCCCAGTGACCAACTTATATTATGGTCGAGAATTTTTGTGCCCCTTTATCCCCCTCTCCCTCCCCACCTACCCCCCCCAATCCTGCCCCCATGGTAACCCCTAGTCCCTTCTCAGTATCTGTTAGTTTACTTCTGTTTTGCTTTGTATTTATATTCCACAAATAAGTAAAATCATATGGTACTTGTCTTTCTCTGCCTGGCTTATTTCACTGAGCATAATACCCTCTAGATCCATCCATGTTATTGCAAATGGTAAGATTTCTTTTTTTATGTCAAATAATATTCCATTGTGTATATATGTACCACATCTTCTTTGTCCATTCATCTATTGATGGACGCTTAGGTTCACAGCACTTTCTTTTATACATTTTATCTCTTAGCTGCACAAGACAAGCAGGTGAAGTGGACAGTTGGGGGAGTGGTTAGAGCACCTGTTTGACAGGAGAGGAACCTGAGGCTCACAGAGGCCATAACTTTTGTCATCTGTCACATACCCATGCAGATACAGAGCCACATCTTGAACCCAGGTATTCTGACTCTTATTTCAGTGTTCCTTTTACTATTATATTGCCTCTTCATCCTTGGAAACCTCAAGACATAGTCCTATATGTGCATGTGGGAACATCTCCATTCACTGAAAGTCTTGCTGTTTTGATGGTTTAAGCATCTCCATCTAGCTCTTCTCCTCTCCTTCCACCTCCTACAGACCATACTCCCACACAACAGAAAAGCAAAACTCCCTAAAGCAGGGTTTTAAAAAATGGTTGCTGGTATTTAAAAATGGTTGGTCGGTGGGGGTGGGGGGAGGGGAGTTGCTCTAGGAGTATTTTGTCAGTCACGTTGTTTAGAATCACCAGCATGTTGGGTAATAAAAAGAACAACTTTTAGTCAGCTTTATCAGTTTTATTATTGTTTCAAAAATCTCCACAGGCAATGAAGCCCTTATTACCTGTACCCTTTTTGCCTGTACCTTGGATGGACCACTTCCACCCCCCATTTTAGTATGCCACAAAATAATAGTAAGGAAGGAAAGCAGAATCATAAAAGGTAAAACCCAACTAACTCTTGCCTTGCTCTCTTAGATACGTATACATGTCCAGGAAATGGCTGGGATGTTTGTACCAACTGTCGCCTGTTACATTTAGAAGAGCTTCTATAAAGAAAAGGAAAGCTTGTCTGTTTCCTTGGGTTTTTTTCCTTCCCTCTTATCTCCATAGTTACAAGACTTGGTTCTGTGCATTTTTTTAAAAAGCTGGCATCTTGCCCAACTCAAATTGATTATAAAGGTTGGGAGGGACCGTTGAGATCTGTGGCTTGATTTCCCCAGTAAGCTGGCTGTTTAGAAAGATAGCACTGACAGTCGAGACAGCCTGCAGATGGGTAGGCAAGTCTGGAGATTCCCTCGTTTATTAGGGAGCCGCAGAGTGACTCACGAGGCTGGGCTCTTCCTTGGAGGAACACAGCAAGATAAGTGCCCAAGTGCCTGGGAGAAAGGAGTGAAAAAGTTCTTTCCTGAGGCTTTATAGTGTGGTGGCCCGATTAAATACAGGACACCATGTAAATGTACATTTCAGATCAACAAACCCTTTTTTAGTATCAGTGTGTCCCCAAATATTGCATGGACATACTTATACTAAAAACACAGGGTGCTCAGTTGTATTTGCATTTCAGATACACAAGGAATTATTTTTTAGTGTAAGTAGGTCCCAGCTATTAACAGACATATATAATAACAGATACAGGACACCCAGATGTATTTGCATTTCAGGTAGACAAGGAATGTCCAATGGGACAGCTTATTCTTAAATATTATTCCTTGTTTATCTGACATGTACATTTTAACAGGGCATCTTGTATTTTTAATTGGTAAATCTGACAGCCTTACTTGCAGAATTGTAACAAGATTTTATGAAATGGTCCCTTTCAATGCAGGAATAGCCAAGGTTGTTTTCCTTTTAAAGGATTTTGTAGGTTGCTTGGTTTTATTTATTGGTGGGATTGGGACATACACGGGAGAAGATTAGAGGAAAGAGATTAGACTGGAAGAGAGGAGACAGGTCTGAGTCCTGCTCTGCCAGCAGCTGACTGTGTTAAGTTGGACAAAGCACTTTGCCTTAGCGTCCTAAAAGGAAGGGATTAAATGGTCCCTCAAAGGATAAAATGATTCTGTTGTCCTGTGTCCTTCCCCATGTTACAAATATTGTGATGGAACTCCTTTTCCCCAGAGATGATATAGGTGCTATCCAAAAGAAATCAAATGCAAGCCACATGTGTAATTTTAGATTTTAAAAGTAAAAAGAAACAGGAGAAATTACTTTTAATAATATATTTTATTTAGTTTGCGTAAGACAAATTCAAACGTGAGATCCCTGCAGCGGGTTAGGGAGAGAAACTTAGGCTATTGGGGAATATTCTCATAGGCTGTTTAAAATTAATACACAGTTCACCCTTATTATTTATGGATTCCATATTTGTGAGTTTACCTACTTGCTGAAAGTTAATTTGTAAGCCCCAAAATCAATACCTGCAGCACTTCTGTGGTCGCTCATGAACAGGGTGAAAGGTTTGAGTTGTCTGACATGCATGTTCCCCGCTGTGGATGAACAAGGCCAGGCTGCCTCTCTGCCTCTCTGTCCCAGCCCTCACAATGTCAACAAGGTCCTTTTTGTGGTCTGTTTGGTGCCACATTTTTCATGTTTTTGTGCCTTTTGTGGGTGATTTCGCTGTTTAAAATGACCTCCAAGCATAGCGCTGAAGTGCTGTGTTCCTAAGTGCAGGAAGGCCGAGATGTGCTTTACGGAGAAAATACGTGGGTTAAAGAAGCTTCTTCCCGGCTTGAGGAGAGTGCTGTTGGCCATAGCTTTAATATTAATGAGTCACCTATATATTAAATGAGGCGTCTTTAAACAGAAACACACATAAAACAAGGTTATGTATTGATTCAAAAGTGTTGTGACGAGAGGCTCACAGCTAGGGGTAATGGCTCAATATCCACCAATTCAGTGTTTCAGAGATTTCATAGATCATAACTACCACAAATAATGAGACTTGACTATATTTTTTAGAATAGTTTTAGATTTACAGAACAGTTGAGCAGATAGTACAAGATTTTCCATATGCCTACTTCCTGCACACAATTTCCCCTATTATTGACACATTAGTACATTTGTTACAATTAATGAACATTGTCAATACATTATTATTAGTGAAAGTCCATGGTTTATTCAGATTTCCTTAGCCTTTACGTACCGCCCCTTTCCCAGATATCTGAATACCACTTCACAGTTAGTTGTCCTGTCTCTCTAGGCACCTCTTGGCTGGGACAGTTTCTCAGACTTGCCGTTTTGATGAGCTTGGCAGTTTCAAGGAGAACTGACCAGGAGTTTTGCAGGCTGCCCCCCTGCTGGGGTTTGTCCAGCAATTTGTCTCATGATGGGCCTGGGGCTCTGTGTTTGGGGAGGAAGACCATAGAGGTGAGGTGGCCTTCTTGTCATACCTCTCATACCAACGACAGGTGACCAACATGACTTCTCAGTGTTGGTGCTTACAAGGTCATGTGTCAGCCTTCCCCCTCTCCATACTGTCCCCTTGGAAGGAAGTCTCCATGCACAGCCTGCACCCGAGGAGTGGGGAGGAAGGCTCCACCTCCTTGAGGGCACGAATCCACAGAGCTCAGGAGTCTTCTGCTCACCTTTGTCTGTTCTTCCCCATCTGTTGATTATTCAGTCACCTATTTACAGCAGGGTGGCCTCGTGGATGGTTCCTTTATGCTTTGGGTCATGATCCAATACTATTTATATATTTTGCTGCTCAGCTCATTCCAGCCTTGGCCTTTGGGAGCTCTTTCTGTTGGCTTCTGTAACCATTCAACATCCCCCATCGTTGTGCCTGTGTGCATGTGTGTGTGTCTGTGTGTGAGCACCTCCTTACTTCCGCGCAGTACAAGATACTCCAGGCCTCTCTTGTATACTTCCTGCCCCAATCCTGGGATCAACGGTTTCTCCAAGGAGCCCTGGTTCCTTTTATTGGAAACCAGTGTTAGAAACCAGATCCGCACACTAGGTTTGCTCATTGCTCCTGGGGTGTGGTTTCTTTTAGGCCCTCTCAGCTGACAGGGCAGAGAAATCTAAGTGGGTATGCTAACCTATACAGACATACGTATCTATAAATATTTCTCTATATATCCATCTGTGTCTATATTAAGGTAAACATGAGTCCATACTGAAAACTCCAACTAATCCATTCCCACATGGACAGTCTAGCCTCCTCCCGCCCCCTCTGTGATCTGCACATTTCCACGCCAACAGTAAGAAACCTGGCTCTTGCCATCCGCCATCCATTTACTTAATTGTTCAATTCCAGTGTACATGAATAGAGGTATTAGCTATACGCAAATATCATAGGCTTTTATAAAATAAATTAATTTCCATTATAAAATTAATACATATTTAACAAAGAAAATTGGAAAACTAGTTACAAATTGAGAAAGAGCATCAAAAGTAGGACCCATGTCCCAAACACAAGCTTTGCTGATGTTTTGGGTTATTTCCTTTCTCTCTATCTTCTCACTGGCCCTTTAGACATGCCAGACTCTCCCCACACGCCCTCAAGCTGCCAGTGGCCATCTCTCAGGACCCTTCCTCTCGCCCCCTGCATGGCCCCCGACTCCGCTCTGTACACCCAGAAGCTGAGCTGCTCTGCAGCCTTTGGACTTGATGCTTTGTAGGCCCCCTGGCTTTAGTTGTCGTCCATCCCTGGGACACTGGTGTGGCCTTACTTCACCTCTTGCAATGAGAGAGTGATTTGGCTTAGACCCTAGCCGTAGCCTTCATGCCCCGAGACTCAACTCCAGCAAAGGTCCTGTTTCCAGGCTCTTTCCTAGTGTAACTTTTCTTAGGTTTTCAGACTTGTATTCGCATTTTAGATAGGATTTCAAATACTGCTTTTTCCCTCTTAACATTACATCATAAGCATATACCATGTTATTGCAGTTTTCCTAGTCACTAGTTTCCTGTGTAAGTTTCATCAACAGGATTTACTGTGTTGTTGTTTTTTTTAAATGATATCCTTTTGGAAACCTGAACAGTCCTAATTTCTAGCTATTATAAATCACTCTGAAATGACACCTTTGTACTTTATAGCCTTTTCTGTAGTTAGAATAAATAAGATACTTTAAAATATATTTAGAGTCATTCCCAGAAATTGAGTCAAGTCAAAGAGTATTTGAAATTCTCAATGTACATTAGTTAATTTCTTAAACATGAGTGGTACTGATTCAACTTAGGCTACTGGCAAAAGAGAAGGCCCTGCCCTCCTGCTCCCAGCCCCACAGGGCTGCCTTTCTGTGTTCTGCAGAGGAACAGAAAGGACCCCAGCTCTGACTCAGTGAGGCAATTCTTTGGTTTTTCCTTTTGTATTAAGACATGACTCCAGATATGCCATAGACAAATCGGGGCCTCAAAGTACTACAGTAATAATAGCTGACGTTTATTGAGGGCTTCCTATGTGCCAGACACTCTTCCAACAGCTTTACCTGTATTAATTCCCACACCACTAAGAGGTAGCTATTTGGTATTCTCCATTGTACAGATGGAGATACTGAGGCGCAGAGAGATTAAGTAACTTGCCCAGGGTCACTTGGTTTGTACCTGGTGGAGACAAGATCTGAACTCAGGCAGTTTCATGCCAGAAGCCATTCTCTAGATGGCCCCACTGTGGCAATGGGAGATGAACATTCTTAATAAAACCGTGGCTTCATTGCTGTTTATTATTTACTCCTTCCTGATGCCAGCGTTAAAAAGGTGGGATCCCTTGTCATATTTTCCTTATGCATCTTTTTTTTTTAAGTTCCATTATAGAAAACTTCTCTTATTTAAATGGGTCAGAGAACACTATGAATTAAAGTCACTTTCTTCACTGACAAGCTTTTCCAAAAGAGAAATTTGCATTTCTGTTGATAAAAACTGTATCATAGATACAGGTGATAGTCCAATGTTTTAGCAAATAAGGAAGTGTAGGTGCCAAGCTGAGCTCAGCAACTGAAATCTGGGCTTTCCTTGCTCTTCGAGGACCAGTCTTTCCCCACTGCCTCAGAGATTCCTAAAAATAGTCTGGAAAAAGGTGCCTACCTCTAGAAGATGTTTTCTTTTGTTTTTATAAAAAAGATTAGTTCCTTATCTTTCTGCATATAATGCCTGGGAATTGTCCTACCTATACAAGTAAGGCGATCCGGGTGCTATGGCCCTTGAAAGCTGGAAAAAGCAAAAGAGATGATTTAAAAAATAGCCTTGGAAAAGGTTAAGATCCCAGGGTCCCAGGGCTCTTGATTAGCAGGTGGCCTTTGCTGGCCTCCCCCAGGAACCCGAGCCCATGGCCCACCTGCCCATCCTGAGCCCTTAGGCCCTCGGAGTCCATGGTGGGGAAAGAGACCCTGTAGGAGGCATCCTTGCTTCTTAATCGCCTCAGCCCAGGAGGGCAAAGTGTATTTCCGTTCACATTCCCCTGGTAACAAGCAGTCAGATGGCCACCTCCCAGAGTCTGGGACATGGACTCATAGCTGGGCAGCTGCTTTCCAGTCACAGCTCCACATCATGGAGGGGAAGGCCATGCCTCATGGCCAGTGAGTCATCTCTGTGACGAGAACCTTAGATGGACCAGGTCCCAGTTTCTCAGAGTGCAAAGGGGGTGGGGGCACTCTGTGGAAGGGTAGGGCACCGACCTCCCCTTTCTCTGCTGCCACGCTGGTGTCACATGTCCACAGGCTGTCACTGGCTACTGAAATGAGAGGAGAGCTAGCTTTCCATGCACAGTGCACAGAGATCCTGGGTGAAATTATGGGCCTTGATGGTTTGACCACAGAGTGATCACAAAATAAGAAAAGTGAATGAGGCATGTAAAACAAACAAACAGGAGAAGTAGGGAGGTGGGGTGGTTTAACCTGTGGGCGCTGACTTACTTAAGCAATATAAAAACTTCCTGATGGTTTAGAACAAAACAAAACACCAGATGCATGCTCTTAGATGTGACATTTGACCACTCAAGAGCTTAGTTTATGCAAAAATTATGATGTTGACCCAATTATTTCAAAAGTGTCTTCTATGATCCTGTGACCTATGAACTGTACAATGCTAATGAGCACTTGCAGAGCCCTCAGAAAAGCCTCCTGTTATATAACTTGATCTGGCTGGTAGTGTGTAACATCTGTGTAAGATGTGTTTACTTTGTAAAAATTAATTGAGCTGCACATTTAAGATTTGTGCACTTGTCTTTATGTATGTTATTCTTCAATTTTAAAAGTTTACAAAGGAAAAAAAAACCAGTCACCTTATCCACCCCTCCTCAAATAAGGAGCCTAACTTAGTTAACAAAGTGCATTTCAGGCCATAAAACATGCACAGGATTTAGGCATTGTGTGCTGGCCATGTCCCCAAGGTCTCCTTCCCTTGTACTCAGTGCCTCTGGGATAGGGGAAAGGCAATTATGTGCTTCAAATGTACTCAGACTTTTCTAGAATCCCTGATTCCCATGGACGTCAAGTCAGGGAAGGAGGAAGCAAGGCCAAGCATAGCCATTATCTTTTTTCCGTAACTCTTGGCAAAACGCTTAGCAGGTTTCCCTTGGTGCTGGGCATGTCACATCCGTGGCCACTAGCCACGCCTTGTAGGCCCTTCTGAATGGTCCTTGTCTTTAGGCAGTTCCTTAGTCAGAGGTCAGCCTGCTGCTGCCGTCTGACCTCATCTCCAGCACACACTGGATACGTGCCCAAAGAAAGACAGATCTATAGGTGACTAGAAGCCACAAGGTGGCCTGGAATGACAGGGTCACATAAATAGAGATGACAGAGACCAACTGGCACCACCCAGCCGTCCTGGGTAGCTTGGATGTGTTACAGATGCAGAGTTGGGCAGGTGGGTGACAGCAGAGAGGAAAGGAAGAAAGCAGGCAGCAGAGGACACAGGAACCCCAAGGAGTTGGGCGCTGAGTTGTGGGAACTGCAGCGCACAGAGAGGGCTGCCGGGAAGCCAGGAGCAGCATAACCCCATCCGAGCGCCCGGGAGGCCATTCTTGCTTCTTCAAGGTGTGGCCACAAGATCAACAATTACCATCACCTTTACATCATATTTCAGTTCTCTCTGTAAAGCGGGGATAATAATAGTGCCGACTTCTCAGCCTTTTGTGGCGATTAAGTAAGTCAGTGCATGTAAAGCATTTAGAATAGTGCTTCCCACATGCTAAGTGCTCAGTAAACATTAGTCACATTGACGGTGAAGATGATGATTTTCACATGCGTCCTGATGCCCTCCCCCCAAACCCAAGGCAACCAGCGTGACTCTGTTACTTTGAATCAAAAGAGATGAATTATTTTAACTGGTATTTTTAATTCCAAAGTATGTGCATCAAAATTGACTCAATTCTGGCCTTACCTCCATTCATAGCTTTACTTCCAAACGCGGTCCAGTTTCTCCAGTGGGACTGGCCTCTAAGCTGGTTCATTGTTCAGTGTCACGGCTTCATGGTCATATGAAGGCCGCCTGGGGATGTTTTAGGCTCTAGAGAACTTGGGACAAGCTGGAAGCACAGAGACCTCTCGGCAAGGCTGCTTGGAGCAGTAAAGAATATATGCCAGGTGCAAACTTGGAATGCAAACAACTTTAAAAAAAACAACAGTAAACTGGAAGCTGTGTGCTCAGCTGACGCACTGTTCTAACACATGTCCCCCTCTAAGGAAACCCTGACATCTTGAGCCTGCCAAAACGTGAAGTTGCGCAGACCTCTGGGAGAAAGGAATTGTCTTAGCTTGGGTTCCACCAGAGGCTGACTTGAAACAAGGACACAGGTATACGTAGCTGATTTGAGAGCTGGTCTGAGGGAACACTGCAGGGGAGCAGAAGAGTGAGACAAGGAAAGGAAGGAAGGCAGCCCATTGGGAGGGTGGTAGCAAGCCAATTCTCACTGGGCAGCTGGCGGTACTTCCCCTGCACCACCCGTCTGTCGCATGGGAGGGCAATGTGGGCTTCAGGGGCCAAGAAAGGGGAAGAAGTGCAGGTTCTGGCAAGTGGAAGTCAGGCTGAAACTCACTCAAGGGGTAAGGACAAGGGGATACAGGCAAACCCTGGACGGTGTCTGCCGCAGTAGCCCAGGCCTCCTTTGAAGTTGTGTCTACATCTGCACTTCTGGGGCCTAGTGGTTGTCTTACAAGCCGCACTGACAACCTGCAATTCATCATTTTGCAAATCATTTCGGTTGAGACGATGTGATGGCTCTCCTAAAATGGTAATTTTATTTTCCTGGAAATCAACACAGCTTTGTTTATGTGCCACTTGCCTGTTGCGGCACATCCCACAGGCAGATCTTGAACATCTTGAAGAAGCAGCACAGAGACCCAGCACAAGTCTGTTCACAGACCTGCCCAGAGGACACCACATGGTATGTTATTTCCTCCTCTCAACTGCATGTCACCAACAAAGAAACCCTACATGCTGGAAGTGGGGCTTTTCAGAGATCTCGCAGCAGGCTACAGATGTGAGATTTATGTCAGTGGAAGGGCTGGCATCCTTTCTGCAGTGTGTCAGTGGCATGGATGAATACTCAGGATGGGGAAGGTTGCTATTTTAAATTACATGCTATTGCTACCCCTTTTGGCTGGCCTACCCAGCATGCCCCAGATACCTATGTGAATGGGAAGTGTGCCATATTTGTAAAGCAGACCATCTTGTGGAAATTGGTGTTTTGTCACTCTCCTTGAACTGTGTGAGTTAGGAAAGTGGTTTGTGTCTTGTTTGTGTTATAGAATTCTAGCATTTTTTTTTCCCCGTCTTTCTTTCAGTATTTTTCTCAAGGGAGCTGACAAAAACAAAAGGACCCTTTTTACCATTTTTTCAGAACCATTTAACATGAAAAATACAACCTTCTGTTACACTTCAATTATTGTTTGCAAAAAGTGTGAATAGTTTCGTGCTATGATGTCCACATGCTACTAAAATTGCTTGGGAGAAATTTGAAAGCTATGAAAAATCATTTTTGTTTTTGGGAATTTCTTCTTCTTGGAATATTGATATGTTAAACAAAAGTGGTCGTTTGTCCAAAACCCAGTATGGTGGTCTGATTTGTTTTGCATTTTTACTTTTAGAAGCCATGTAATTGATTTTACATTCTATTATTTTGCAACATATTTCTAGCATTGTTGAATTATCACAATTTGAAATTTTTCAACTTCATTTTTATACAATGAATTTTACTTACAGAGTACTCAAATTGCCATATGTAATATACATGTGTATTTAAAATGATAAAGAGAAGCATTCAAAATTCCAACAAGAATCTCATGTAATTGCAGTGATGTAATCTAATATAATGCAATAAAAATGCAATTTATCCCAAGGACATATCTGGCAGAATGCAAAGGTCACTGTTTTCTGACCCTAATTTTCAAGCTACTGTCTGACATTTATATTGTATATCATTAGCATACGCAAGTATATCATGTCTTTTTGGAACTTATCTTACATAAATTATGTGTCTCTATGATTTGTTTGCATAATGGGGTATTCAGGCTCTATTAGGAATGTCACATAGATCATCCCCTCCCCCCATCACAAGAATGCTGGAAGTAAATCAGAAAAAAGAAAGATTGGAGAGTTCTTCTGAGACATTCTAAAAAGAATCAACAGCAGACTACTTCCAGCAATAAGATAGACTGAACTCATGAGTAATACCTCTCTCCTATTACTAACACACAAATGCTAAAAACAACATAGCCCCAGAACTTAAATACATAAATGAACTCAGAAAAGGATAAAAGGGAAATCCCCAAGTGCCAACAGGAAGAAAGGAATCAAAATCAGAGCAATAAGGCCAAACAGGTACCAGAGGACCATGAAGATTTCATCTCAGACAGCTGTCCAATCCAGGTTCTGAAAAGGACTGGGAAGCTTGGTAGTAAAGCAACCCCGGCCCAGGGGAGTTGTGAAGAGGCTGGTGGCCGGGCTCTTGGGTGGAAAGAAGGCATCTGTGGGAGATGCAAAATCCAGGATGGCACCCTTTTCGATGGAGACTTCAAACCATGCTGCTTATATGGCATAGGAAACCCAAGCCAAACAGCTAGCACAAAGATGAATCAAGAACCTTGGAATGCTCCAGAATTCCCAATTGAAACAATGCAAGACCACTTGGCAAGTCCATTTTCACAACTAGTGACTCACAGGACTGTTGGGGCAAAAAAAAAAAAAAACCACCAAAGAGAAATTCACTATAAAAAATAATGAACTTATAGAATAATGCACTCACTGTGAAGGAGAGTTAGAAAAATCAGAGAAGGAGCATTAGTCTCCCAACTAATATAACTAAGATAACAGAGTAGTCTTGAAGGCCCTATAAAACATGTATATTTTAAATAGTTGAAGATATCAAAGAGAAAGCCCAAAATAATATGAAAAAAGACTAGAGAGATTTGAATGAGAACCAGTTTCTAGTAATGAAAAATAGAGTCATGGAACTTGTGGACAGGTTAAACAGTAGTCTAGACAATGGCAAAAAGAAAATTAGTGAGCCAGATGGTATATGTGAGGAAATTACCCAAAATGTGGCATGCAGTGGGAGAGAAAGAGATGGAGGTTGGGAGGGGAGGGTGGGAGAGAGAGAGATAGGAAAGAGAAATGAGCTATGAAAGTAATTTTGAGGAAGTTCCAGCATATGTCTAATCAAAATTGCAGAATGAAAAATTAAAGGGAAATGGAGAGAAGCAATATTCCATGAGATGATAGCTAAACATTTTCTACGACTGAAAAAAGACATGAGTTTTGGACTAAAACAAAGCATACTATGTCCCAAGCAAGATAAATTAAAATAAATCCATACCTAGAAAAAACCACAGTAAAACCACAGAGTGCTCCAGTAAAGGAGGAAATCGCAAAAGAAACCAGAGAGGAGAAAAAACCCAAATAGCCTGCAAAGGAAACAGAAGTTATAATTCAGTCACATGACTAAACCCAATTGCAAAGAAGCTGGGATATGTAGTCAGGCTGTGGGAGCAAAAAAACGAGGACATGGCTTTTGGAAACCGCATACCACCTCCACCACTTTCTGAGTGTTGAGCTCAGAGCTGTGGGAGAAGAAGAGAGGAAGAGGAGATGGGAGATGAAGCCTTGGGAGATGAAGCCTTTCTAAGTATCCTCAAAAATCACACTACACAATGCACTGGAACTTTCTGCTCATATTATTTTGGCTTTGCTGTTGTAAATGGTGGTGAAGGAATTCCTCCAGCCAGGTTGACTATAACATGTTCTAGAAAGGAATCTTGTCCAACTTACACTCACAGAGAAGGGTGAAAATTGGATTTGTTCCTCAAACATTGAGCTGGCTGCTCATAGAATTAAGCTTAAGATCTCAGTGAATCAGCCAGGTTGGCCTCTGGCCAGTGTGCCAAGCGTAATGAGCCTCTCCTTTGTTTGTGGCATGTAACAGACACTCAGCAAAAGCCTGTTGAATCCATTCACTGATTCTTCCATTCAACAAACATTTACTGGATGGCTACACTGAGCCGTTGTTCTAGATCTGCACTGTCCAACAGGATAGCTGTTTGTCACACATGACTATTGAAATATGAATTAACCAAAATTAAAAATTCAGTTTCTCAGTCACACCAGCCACCTTTCAGTTGCTCAGTAGGTACATGTGGCTAGTAGCTACCACACTGGAGAGCACAGATGTAGAATTTCCATTGTCACAGACAGTTCTATGGTTAGTGCTGTTCTGGATGCTGGCGATGCGGTTGTGAACACAACAGACACAGTTCCTGTCTTCATGAAACCTAAATGTTACATCAGATGGTGATAAGTCTATAGGGAAAAATTAAGCAAGAGTGGAACACAGGGAGAGGGAATGGAGGGGTGGAAGGGACACTGGCTGGTAGAACACGTAAGCCCTCAAATCTCAGTGGCTAAATACAACAGTCTATTTCTTGCTATGATCACTGGATTGTGGGGAGGTGCTGTGGAATCATTAGGTGGACCTGTTCTGTGTGGTCATTCAGGGCCATAGGCCAATGGAGGCTCTGCCATGTATAATACAGAGCTTCCAAAGTTGCTCTGGACAGTAGCATCAAGTCTGCAGTGGGAGAAAAGAGAGAACGGAGTGTTGTTTAAGCGGTTTCTATGGTCTGTGGGTCAGGCCTGGTAATAGTGTGATCATTTTCCCCGACATTCACTTGGCCAAAACAGCCATATGTAGGGTAACCAATTGTACCAGCTTGCCAGTACTGAGGGGTCTCCTGAGTGAGATGTTTAGTACCCAAACCAGGAAAGTTTCAGGTGTAGCAGGATGAGATGGTCAGCTTAGCACATGTGCTCCCCTAGATGCAACAGAAAACATGCCACTTTTTAACAATAATTCTACATTATGGAAGGGGAGCATGAATTCTGGTGGGCAGCTAACAGTCTGCAATAGTAACATTTCTTTCAAAGAACTGAGGGAGCCAGCATGCAGATAGAGGAAGTGGGGAGAAGAGCATTTTAGGCAGAGGAGACAGCAAATGCAAAGGCCCTGAGGTTGAAGTGTCTGGCATAGAGGAGGAAAAGCAAGGGGGCCAGTCTGGCTGGAAGAGAATAGGTGATGTAGAAGATCTCAGAGCATCTTTTCAGGTTCCACCAGCAACCGTCTTGAGATGTGGTTGTTCACTTCCATCCAACTGGCCATAATTAGTTTATAAAGAAATAATGAAGATCTTGGCTAACTCCTTTGCTGAAATCCAGATCCACAGTCTATGGGCATTCCCTGCTTTAACAGTTTGAACACCTAATCAAAAAAGTTAACTGGCATAACCTAACAAAGCTTAATCTTTGAGGCCCTTCACTTGCACAGACCCCTTCCAGGCCCCTGGAAGAGGCCCTAGCAACATGTCCACATGTCATGTGTTTTTGCAAAATTTTCAAAAGTAAGATGTTTTAACCACAGTCGGTTAGATCTTCTGTCTCAAGTTCTACTTCGCATCTGTTATACTTCCCGTCAAGTCTGGTGGTGGTGAAGTGGTCATAGACATTTCTGAGATCAGGCTGAGGGGAATTTAAGTTGGGGGTGCACGTAGGTTACTCTTAGTGGGTGATACTTGTGTGGTCTGCGGTGACTTGTGTGTATGGTTCATTTATTACTAGCCATCCCAGTGTCAGAGTGGCCCTGGGATCCTTCGCCTTCTTCCCCACAAGTGCCAACCCATACAGCACCACACCACGGAACCACAGCACACACTCTGCACTCTGGCCGTATTGAGATACCAGCTGGACCCGCCGCTACTTGTACCAGAGACACGCGTAGTACCGGAGGAAGGAGGTTTTTGGAGATTATATAGCTGGAGGTGGTGGACAATCCTTCCCCTCGGGAGACTCAGGTGGAGGGCTCCATTCTCACCAATGCCTAATCAACATGGATTTTCTCCTGGCACGGATACACTTGATGTGCTGGGTTCAAGAGTGTCCCCCAAATTCATGTCCACCTAGAACCACAGAATGCTGGCCTTATTTGGAAATAGGGTCCTTGCAGATGTGATTAGGTTACAATGCAGTCATACTGGATTAAAGTGGGCCTTGAGTCCAATGGCTGATGCCCTTATAAGAGCAGAAGGCACAGACACACAGTGAAGCGGCCATGTGAAAACAGAGGCAGAGGGTGGTGGGATGCTCCCCCAGACCAAAGAGTGCCAGGAGCTGCAAGGAGCTGGAAGAGGCAAGAAAGGATCCTCTCCTACAGCCTTTGGAGGGAGCACAGCCCTGCCAACACCCCAGTTTTGGACTTCTGACCTCCAGAACTGTGAGAGAATAAATTCTGTTGTTTTAAGCCACCCAGTTTGTGGTAATTTGTTACAGCAGGCCTAGGAAACCACTACACTTTATGAATGCAGCATTTACAATTATGAAGACCTAATAATGTCTCTTTTCTCTTATTAATTGGAAGAAATAGAAATAGAATTCCTGTGCCTGTATGCACAAACTTGTAGCAATATATAAGCAGTAAGAACGTGTATGTGAAGTTGCATGTTATACATATCTCAGCTATCAATAATAAAAAGATGAATTTCCATCAGCCATGACGGAGGTAAGGCTGAATTGTTTCAATTACTTCTATAGAAAGTGCTATGGTAAAATTATTGTCACATGAAGATGTGATCAGAGAGTATCCAGACACACAAAAGGAAAAAAATTTTATAGATACATTTCAGGAAGCTAATTAATAAAAAATAGGTTACTTTTATTGATTTTTGTTTGGGATATTTGTCATCTTTTTTTTTTGAAATTCATAATTCGTTGCAAGTTTCATTCTCATTCTAAGTAAATCTTCACCTCTACACCTAATTTTGCATTTGTTATTTTGTATGCTCTTTTAAAGAGCTCTGCCCACCCAATTCTGTAAAGTGGCAGGCCCCACAAAACCTGATCTGTCTGTCCTTGGGCATGAAAAACTGACTCCAGTGGAATTTTGCATCAGCATCTGTTCACTGTGTGATTTTTAGAAATCTCTGGTCAAGTTAAGCCCCCTGGAAGCTTATATCATAAGCGAACGCAGTAATCTCTAGATTGACAGCTATCCTGCACAAACAGGGTTTTCATGAGGTAGTGTAAACAGCTCAAAAATTCCATGTGCTTCTTGTAGTTTTTCAACAGCAGTTTGGATGGCATCTTGGGTGGGACAGAAGTTTGTCGTTCCAGACTGTCCCATGCACTGCAGGACGTTTGGCCTTCCAGGCCCTGCCCACTAGATGCCAGCAACAGGCTCCAGTCTAGCAATCAGAATCATTTCCAATGGCTCCAAATTTCCCCGAGGCTTGTTGGGAAGTGCTGCCCTATGGCAAACCACTGCTGCCGCAGATGGCCCTGAGATGATGTTTGTCAACCCCATCTGATCAGATTAAAATCAAATGAGAATTTATACTGTGACGGCGAGGCTGCTTGCTTTGTGCCTCGCTGATGGGACAGACCCTCCCCCAGCTCTTCCTAGTCAATCCCTCCCCCCCACAAGTGAGGCCTGGACAACATGTCTGGAGAAAGGTCTTCATGTGATTCTGATGTCCACTGAAATTGAGAGTACTGGTTCTCAAATGAGGGCTTTTGTGCCCCCCAGGAGATGCTTTTGGTTCTCACACTTTGGCGGGGGTGGGGGGCTGTCGCTCCTGGCATCTAGTAGGTGGGGCCAGGGACACTGCTAAGACCCTACAGTCCACAGGATGTCCCCTCATGACCAAGAATGGTGCAGCACAATGTGTCAGTAGTACCAAGGTTGAGAAACTGTTAGGTAGACATTACATGGGTCCCTGAAATAGTCTACATAAGTCCCATCTTAATAAATCAAATTCTGTTTTAATAGAGTTGAGAGAATTTGTGTCCACCAAGTCCTATGTCTTTCAACCAGGCTAACTCTCCTGGGAGCCATAACCAGCGTGCCTGGGGCATTCCAGTCAACTGCTGAGTTGTCGGGAACCCTTTGGCCTTGCTCTCCATCCTGTTCCCACACCTGTCCGGCTGCCTCCAGCCCTTCTCAGGTCCAACAGGGTTTACCTAACCTTTTACCTAACCTTTCTAGGTGACAGCCAGACTCTAAGTACTCACCAGACCATTTCTTCTTGGGTATGCAGAATCTTACATCTCCCGGCCTCCCTTGCTGTTGGCTTGGGGGCCATCTGACTGAGTGCTGCCCACAAAATGTGGGCAGAAGTGAAGCATGTCCTTTTCCTGGCTGGCTTGGCTCTGGGATAGCAGTGAAGGCATCCAGAAGGGGCCTGGGGGGGAGGCTGACCAAAGCCATGACGCAGGCTGGTGAGCCCACCAGAGGGGGCACTGCAGGGGGCACAGGGACCCCAGGGCTGAGAGCTGCAAGGTGAACCCTGGCTGGGGACCCTAGGGAGTTGCAGCTGGACTTCAAGGGGGTACACAGCAGGTGTAAGAGCCAGGAGAGAGGACATGGGGCCCTGATTAGCTGAGCCCCACAGTTCTGGGAGTTGCCAGCTGCTTACTCCACAGCAGCAGGGACAGCAGGTGAAGGGACAAATGCACAGGGACAACATTGCTATCGCCACAAGGGCCCAAAGAGTGTCACAAGGACATGGCAGCTCTCTGACTCTGTGCTCTCACCCACATCCCTTGAGGATGTTGGGTGGATATCAGAAAGGGATTTGTGAGATTGGATTAAAGATGGCAGCGTGAGAGGTGAGACAGAGGCTTCCTCCTAAAACCACATATAATATGAAAATATAACTAATACAACTACTCTTGAAAGAGCAACAGGAAAGAGGACTGCAACAAATTGCATACACCTGGAGACAAGAGCAGCCCACACGGAAAAGGGTAACGTACTAAAGCTGTGGTCCTGCGGGATCCAAGCCCTGCCCCCACCCCAGCTCACTGGCAGGAGGAAGAGGAAGGGAGCAGAGAGGGAGTGAAGACCTGGGACTGCTGAATACCTAACTCTGGAGATCTGCTCTGGGAGCACAAACCTACATTTCATGGTGCTTGCATGATACTCTCATAATTAGGGGATTGGAAAGTTAAGACAGGCAGAATTCCTGGAGAGACTAAGATTCCAGCTGCTTGTGGAAAGCAGGAATCCATATCCAGCTGCTCTGGGACAAAAGAAAGGCGGGCAGTCTGAGAGACTTCCTAACAAAGAAGCCCTTACCAAGAGGGCTGCTAAAGGGGCAAGGATTGCACAGAGCTTACTGCTCAGGAGAAAGGACACGTAGACAAAATTGTCCAGGTGCACTCTGCCCAGCAGATTGGGAGCTTTCACGATCTTCACGTGCTCCAGCTCCCTGGCTGCCTACACAGCTCCAAGAACCCCTTCTATGACAGGCAGACTAGTGCACCTTTCTCCTGGTGAGCCCCACCCGGGCTTGCAAACCAGGAAACCCTACCCTGGCGTTAGGCTAGCCAGAGGGAAGATCTGTCTACAGCAACTAAAAACCCAAAGCACAGAGGCTCATACCTGTGTGCTCAGCCCACTGGTTCAGGCAGTGGAGACAGACATAGCAGTCAGGAACCAGGAAACAGCTCTTTCCTCCCCCGAGGCACCAATACCACTCCCCTATAATCCCCGACATTGCTTCAGGGGCTGAGCAGCTCCAGAGAGTAGAGCTTCTGGGCACTAGAGGGCGCCATACACAAATACGAAACGCCAAAGGAACGTGATCCAGAGTAAAACTATGAATACAACTCCTCAGAAAGATTTAAATGATATGGACCTCATGACTCTCCCTGAAAGGGAGTTCAAAATAAAAATCATTAACATGCTCATGGAGGTACGGAAAGATATTCAAGAACTCAGGAATGAATTGTGGTCACAGATCCAATCATTGAAGAACACAATGGACAGTATTAAAAGCAGATTGGATATGGTGGAGGAGACGATAAATGAAATAGAAACTATACATGAGGAATACAAAAAAGCTGAGGCATAGAGAGAAAAAAGGATCTCTAAGAATGAAAGAATATTGAGAGAACTGTGTGACCAATCCAAGCGGAACAATATTCGCATTATAGGGGTACCAGAAGAAGAAGAGAAAAAGGGAGAGAAAGTGTCTTTGAGGAGGTGATTGCTGAAAACTTCCCCAATCTGGGGAAGGAGATATTCTCTCAGGCCATGGAGGTGCACAGATCTCCCAACACAAGGGACCCAAGGAAGACAACACCAAGTCATATAGTAATTAAAATGGCAAAGATCAAGGATAAGGACAGACTATTAAAAGCAGCCAGAGAGAGAAATAAGATCACATACAAAGGAAAATCCATCAGGCTATCATCAAACTTCTCAGCAGAAACCTTACAGGCCAGAAGGGAGTGGCATGATGTATTTAATGCAATGAAGCAGAAGGGCCTTGAACCAAGATTACTTTATCTGGCAAGATTATGATTTAAATTTGAAGGAGGGATTAAACAATTCCCAGATAAGCAAAAGCTGAGAGAATTTACCTCCCACAAACCATCTCTATAGTGTATTTTGGAGGGACTGCTATAGATGGAACTGTTCCTACAGTTTAATAACTGTTACCAGAGGTAATAAAACCACAGTAAAGAAAATGGAAAAGCTAATTACTAAGAAAATGCAAAATTAAATTAACTATCCCCAAAGCCAATCAAGGAATAGACAAAGAGTACAGAATATGATACCTAATATATAAAGAATGGAGGAGAAAGAAAAAGGAGGAGGGAAAAAAAAAAACAAAAAAATGAACCTTTAGATTGTGTTTGTAATAGCATATTAAGTGAGTTCTTAGACTCTTAGATAGTAGGGAAGTTAACCTTGAACCTTTAGTAAGCACAAATCTGAAGCCTGCAATGTCAATAAGTACATGTCTATCCATAATCACCCTAAATGTAAATGGTCAGAATGCACCAATCAAAAGACATAGAGTCACTGAATGGATAAAAAAACAAGACCCATCTATATGCTGCCTTCAAGAGATTCACTTTAAACCCAAAAACATACACAGACTAAAAGTGAAGGGATGGAGAAAGACATTTCATGCAACTAATAGGGAGAAAAAAAGCAGGAGTTGCAGTAATTATATCAGATAAAATAGAATTCAAAACAAAGAAAACCACAAGAGACAAAGAAGGACATTACATAATGATAAAAGGGTCAATCCAATCTACAGATTCAATGCAATCCCTATCAAACTACCAACAGCTTTCTTCAATGAACTGGAACAAATAACTCTAAAATTCATATGGAACCAGAAAAGACCCCGAATAGCCAAAGCAATTCTGAGAAGGAGGAATCAAACGGGGGGAATTACACTCCCTGACTTCAAACTCTACTACAAAGCCAGAGTAATCAAGACAATTTGGTACTGGCACAAAAACAGACCCACAAACCAGTGGAACAGATTAGAAAATCCAAACATTAACCCAAACATTTACAGCCAATTAATATTTGATAAAGGAGCTTTGGATGTACAATGGGGAAATGACAGCCTCTTCAGCAGCTGGTGTTGGAAAAACAGGGCAGCTACATGTAAGAGAATGAAACTGGACTACTGTCTAACCCCATACACAAAGGTAAACTCAAGGTGGATCAAAGACCTGAATGTAAGTCATGAAACCATAAAACTCTTAGAAAAAAACATAGGCAAAAATCTCTTGGACATAAACATGAGTGACTTCTTCATGAACATATCTCCCCGGGCAAGGGAAACAAAAGCAAAAATGAACAAGCGGGACTATATCAAGCTGAAAAGCTTCTGTACAGCAAAGGACCCCATCAGTAGAACAAAAAGACATCCTACAGTATGGGAAAATATATTCATAAATGATGCATCTGATAAGGGGTTGACATCCAAAATATATAAAGAACTCACGCACCTTAACAAACAAAAAGCAAATAATCCAATTAAGAAATGGGCAAAGGACATGAATAGACACTTCTCTAAAGAAGAAATTCAGATGACCAACAGACACATGAAAAGATGCTCCACATCACTAATCATCAGAGAAATGCAGATTAAAACCACAATGAGCTATCACCTCACACCAGTGAGGATGGCCAACATCCAAAACACAAACAACAACAAATGTTGGCGAGGATGTGGAGAAAAGGGAACCCTCCTACACTGCTGGTGGGAATGCAAATTAATTCAACCATTGTGGAAAGCAGTATGGAGGTTCCTCAAAAAACTCAAAATAGAAATACCATTCGACCCAGGAATCCCACTCCTAGGAATTTACCCTAAGAATGCAGCAGCCCAGTTTCAAAAAGACAGATGCACCCCTATGTTTATTGTAGCACTATTTACAATAGCCAAGAAATGGAAGCAACCTAAGTGTCCATCAGTAGATGAATGGATTAAGAAGATGTGGTACATATACACAATGGAATATTATTCAGCCATAAAAAGAAAACAAATCCTACCATTTGCAATAACATGGATGGAGTTAGAGGGTATTATGCTCAGTGAAATAAGCCAAGCCGAAAAAGACAAGTATCAAATGATTTCACTCATATGTGGAGTATAAGAACAAAGAAAAAAACTGAAGGAACAAAACAGCAGCAGACTCACAGAACCCAAGAATGGACTAATAGTTACCAAAGGGAAAGGGACTGGGGAAGATGGGTGGGAAGGGAGGGATAAGAGGGTAAAAGGGGTATTACGATTAGCATACGTAAAGTAGCGGGGGCACGGGGAGGGCTGTACAACTCAGAGAAGACAAGTAGTGACTCTATAGCATCTCTCTACGCTGATGGGAAGTGACTGTAATGGGGTTGGTGGGGGGGACCTGATTAAGGGGTAGTTTAATCACCATAATATTGCACATGTAATTGTAGGTTTAATGATACCAAAATAAATTGTAAATAAAAAAAATAAAAAGAAAACGGTCAATCCAACAAGAAGATATAACCATTATAAATATCTATGCACCCAACACAGGAGCTCCTACAAATGTGAAACAAATACTAACAGAATTAAAGGGGGAAATAGAATGCAATGCGTTCATTCTAGGAGACTTCAACACACCACTCACTCCAAAGGACACACATCAACCAGACAGAAAATAAGTAAGGAGACAGAGGCACTGAACAACACATTAGAACAGATGGACCTAACAGACATCTACAGAACTCTACACCCAAAAGCAGCAGGATACACATTCTTCTCAAGTGCACATGGAACATTTTCAAGAATACATCATATGCTAGGCCACAAAAAGAGCCTCAGTAAATTCAGAAAGATTGAAATTGTACCAACCAGCTTCTCAGACCACAAAGGAATGAAACTAGAAATGAATTATGCAAAGAAAATGAAAAATACCACAAACACATGGAGCCTTAATAACATGCTCCTAAATAATCAATGGATCAATCACCAAATAAACACGGAGATCAAGCAATATGTGGAGACAAATGACAACAATAATTCAACACCACAAAATCTGTGGGACGCAGAGAAGGCCGTGCTAAGAGGAAAGTTTATTGCAATACAGGCCTACCTCAGGAAAGAACATTCCCATATTATCAGTCTAAACTCACAATTAAGAAAACTAGAAAAAGAAGAACAAATGAGACCCAGTCAGTAGAAGGAGGGACATAATAAAGATGAGAGCAGAAATAAATAAAATCGAGAAGAATAAAACAATAGAAAGGATCAACGAAAGCAAAAGCTGGTTCTTCGAGAAAATAAACAAAATAGATAAACCCCTAGCTAGACTGATAAGAGTGTCTACTCACATAAACAGAATCAGAAATGAGAAAGGAAAAATCACTACGGACAGCACAGAAATACAAAGAAATATTAGAGAATACTATGAAAAATTATATGCTAACAAACTGGATAACCTGGAAGAAATGAACAACTTTCTAGAAAAATACAACCTTCCAAGCTGACCAAGAAAGAAACATAAAATCTGAACAGACCAATTACCAGCAACGAAATTGAACTGGTAATCAAAAACCTACCTAAGAACAAAACGCCTGGGCCAGATGGCTTCACTACTGAATTTTATCAAACATTTAGTGAAGACCTAATACCCATCCTTCTTAAAGTTTTCCAAGGAGTAGAAGAGGGAATACTTCCAAAGTCATTCCATGAGGCCAGCATCACTCTAATACCAAAACCGGGCGAAGACACCACAAAAAAAGAAAACTACAGACGAATATCCCTGATGAACATAGATGCAAAAATACTCAACAAAATATTAGCAAACTGAATTCAAAAGTACATCAAAAGGATCATCCATCATGATCAACTAGGATTTATTCCAGGGATGCAAGGATGGTTCAACATTCGAAAATCCATCAACATCATCCACCACATCAACAAAAAGAAGGACAAAAACCACATGATCATCTCCATAGATGCTGAAAAATCATTTGACAAAATTCAACATTCATTCATGATAAAAAAAATTCTCAACAAAGTGGGTATAGAGGGCAAGTACCTCAACATAATGAAGGCTATATATGACAAACCCACAGCCAACATTATACTTAACAGCGAGAAGCTGAAAGATTTTCCTTTAAGATCGGGAACAAGACAAGGATGCCCACACTCCCTACTTCTATTCAACATAGTACTGGAGGTCCTAGCCATGGCAATCAGACAACACAAAGAAATAAAAGGCATCCAGATTGGCAGGGAAGAAGTTAAACTGTCCCTGTTTGCAGATGACATGATATTGTACATAAAAAAACATAAGAATTTACTCCAAAACTACTAGATCTGATATCTGAATTCAGCAAAGTTGTGGGATAAAAAATTAATGCGCAGAAATCTATGGCATTCCTATACAGTAACAATGACCTAGTAGAGAGAGAAATCAGGAAAACAATTCCATTCAAAGTTGCATCAAAAAGAATAAAATACCTAGGAATAAACCTAACAAAGGAAGTGAAGGCCCTATACTCTGAAAGCTACAAGACACTCATGAGAGAAATTAAAGAAGATACCAATAAATGGAAACACATCCCGTGCTCATGGATAGGAAGAATTAACATTGTCAAAATGGTCATCCTGCCTAAAGCAATCTACAGATTCAATGCAATTCCTATCAAAATACCAACAGGATTTTTCAACGAACTAGAGAAAATCATTCTAAAATTCATATGGAACCACAAAAGACCCTGAAGAGCCAAAGCAATCCTGAGAAGGAAGGATAAAGCTTGGGGGATTATGCTCCCCAACTTCAAGCTTTACTACAAAACCACAGTACTTAAGACAATTTAGTACTGGCACAAGAACAGACCCATAGACCAATGGAACAGACTAGAGAGCCCTGCTATAAACCCAACCATATATGGTCAATTAATATATGATAAAGGAGCCATGGACATACAATGGGGAAATGACAGCCTCTTCAACAACTGGTGTTGGCAAAACTGGACAGCTACATGCAAGAGAATGAAACTGGATTATTGTTTAACCCCATACACAAAAGTAAACTCTAAATGGATCAAGGACCTGAATGTAAGTCATGAAACCATAAAACTCTTAGAAGACAACATAGGCAAAAATCTGAATATAAGCATGAGCAACTTCTTCCAGAACGCATCTCCTCGAACAAGGGAATCAAAAACAAAAATGACCTCATGGGACTACATCAAACTAAAAAGTTTCTGTACAGCAAAGGACACCATCAACAGAACGAGAAGGTGTCCTACAGTATGGGAGAATATATTTGTAAATGACATATCTGACAAGGGGTTAACATCCAAAATATATAAAGAACTTACACGCCTCTACACCCAAAAATCAAATAACCTGATTAAAAAATGGGCAGAGGATATGAAGAGACAGTTCTCTGAAGAAGAAATTCAGGTGGCCAACAGACACATGAAAAGATGCTCCAAATCACTAATCATCAGGGAAATGCAAATTAAACCCACAATGAGATATCACCTCACACCAGTAAGGATGGCCACCATCCAAAAGACTAAGAACAACAAATGCTGGTGAGGATGCTGAGAAAGGGGAACCCTCCTGCAATGCTGGTGGAAATGTAAGCTAGTTCAACCATTATGGAAAGCAATATGGAGCTTCCTCAAAAAAACTAAAAGTACAAATACCATTTGACCCGGGAATCCCACTACTTGGAATTTACCCCAAGAATACAACTTCTCAGATTCAAAAAGACATGTGCACCCCTATGTTTATTGCAGCACTTTTTACAATAGCCAAGATATGGAAGCAACCTAAGTGTCCATCAGTAGATGAATGGATAAAGAAGAAGTGGTACATATACACAATGGAATACTAATCAGCCATAAGAAGGAAACAAATCCTGCCATTTGCAACAACATGGATGGAGCTGGAGGATATTATGCTCAGTGAAATAAGCCAGGTGGAGAAAGACAAGTGCCAAATGACTTCCCTCATTTGTGGAGTATAACAACGAAGCAAAACTGAAGGAACAAAATAGTAGCAGACTCAGAGACTCCAAGAAGGAACTGGTGGTTACCAAACGGGAGGGGTGTAGGAGGGTGGGTGGGGAGGGTAAGAGAAGGGGATTGTGGGGTATTATGTTTAGTACACATGGTTTGGGGAATCACTGGGAAAACAGTGTAGCACAGAGAAGGCAAACAGTGAATCTGTGTCATCTTACTACACTGATGGGCAGTGACTGCATTGGGGTATGAGTGGGGACTTGATAATATGGGTAAATGTAGTAACTGCATTGTTTTTTCATGTGAAACCTTCATAAGTGTGTATATCAATAATACGTTAATAAAAAAAAGACTAAGAACAACAAATACTGGCGAGGATGCGAAGAAAGGGGAACCTACACTGTTGATGGGAATGTAAATTAGTTCAACCACTGTGGAAAGCAATATGAAAGTTCCTCAAAAAACTAAAAATAGAAATACCATTTGACCCAGAAATTCCACTCCTAGGAATTTACCCTAAGAATGCAGGAGCCCAGTTTGAAAAAGACATATGCACCCCTATGTTTATCACAGCACTATTTACAATAGCCAAGAAATGGAAGCAATCTAAGTGTCCTTCAGTAGATGAATGGATAAAGAAGATGTGGTACATATACAAAATGGAAAATCATTCAGCCATAAGAAGAAAACAAATCCTACCATTTGCAACAACATGGATGGAGCTAGAGGGTATTATGCTCAGTAAAATAAGCCAGGTGGAGAAAGACAAGTACCAAGTGATTTCACTCATCTGTGGAGTATAACAAAGCAAAACTGAAGGAACAAAACAGCAGCAGACTCACAGACCCCAAGAAGGGACTAGTGGTTACCAAAGGAAAGGGGGTGGGGAGGGCAAGCGGAAAGGGAGAGAGAAGGGGATTAAAGGGTATTATGATTAGCACACATATTGTAGGGGGGGCACAGGGAAGGCAGTATAGCGCAGAGAAGACAAGTAGTGACTATAGCATCTTACTACGCTGATGGACAGTGACGGCAATAGGGTCTGTGGGGGCACTTGATAACAGGGGAATGTAGTAACCACAATGTGGCTCATGTGAAACCTTCATAAGATTGTGTATCAATGACACCTTAATAAAATAAATAAATATATGTATTTAAGCATGTATTTCCAAAAAAATAAAAAGAAAGAAAGAAAGGGATTTGTGTCAGATATTTCCCCCAATTTTTATTTTTTTAATTATTAAATGTTAGGAAAAGTGAAAAGAATAATAATTACCACCTGTAAACTCTTCACCAAGAGTCACCTAACATTTCCCCTAACATTATTCCAATAGTCTCTCTCTCTGTTTCTCTCTCCTTTTGCTGAGACATTTGAAAGTGTGTAGCAGAATGGGGTTATTATCCATTCCTGGTGTTAGCTTTGTGATGCTTCATGTTATATGTCAGCCTGACTGGGCTAAGGCATGCCCAGATAGCTGGTAAAATGTCACTTCTGCGTGTGTCTGTGAGGGTGTTTCTGGAAGAGATTAGCATTCGAATCAGTAGACTGAATAAGGAAGATGCTCTCACCAGTGCGGGTGGGCATCGTCCAATCCCTTGTGGGCTCAAAGAGAACACAAAGGTGGAAGCAGGGCGAATTTGCTCTCTCTGCTTGAGCGAAGGCATCCATCTCCTGCCCGAAGACGCTGGCGCTCCTGCTTCTCTGGCTTTTATACCCAGGACACACACCATCAGGCCTCCCTGGTTCTCAGGCCTTCAGACTCGAATTGCATTGTACCATCAGCTTTCTTGGTTCTCTGGCTTATGGATGGCAGATCCACGGGGCTTCTGGGCCTCCAAAACTGTGTAAACCAATTCTTACAATAAATCTCCTCTTATATCTATCCATTGTGTATGTCCTACTGGTTCTGTTTCTCTGGAGAACCCTGACTAATATGGATTTTGGCACTGAGAGTGGTTCTAGAGGAACAGAATTTTAAGGATGAGTTTTCTGAACTGGTTCTGGGGTTTTTGGAATTGGCTCTCTGATTTGATTAGATTTTAAAGATGCTAATGACTCTCTGTCCAGTAGTAAAGAGAATGGATGTAATTTTGTTACAGAGTACCAAATTCCCCTCTGCAGCAGCTGCACCATTTTTCACTTTCAAGAGCAATGTAGGAGAGTGTCTTTTTTCCCACAGCCTTGCCAGCAAAGGGTTTTCTCAAGCTTTTGAGTTTTTATTACCCAGTGGATGGATGAGAAATACATTCTCAGTATAGTTTTAGCTAATTATGAGTGAAGTTGAACATATTTTCTTATATTTAAGAATATTTGTCTCTTTCTCTGGACTGTTTATATTTTCCTGTTTTTAATTTGCTTTGGGTCTTTTTTCTTGATCCTTAAGAGCTCTTTATATATGTGAGGGAGATTATCCCAGAAATGGGGCTTTCTGAAACTGAAAAGGAAGTTTTAAAACTGGTATAGATGAGACATGATCAATTAAAAAGTTGAAGTTGCTCTGCCACTAAGCAGGAGGGAACATGAGGATGATTAGGTCAAATATAGAAAAATCAGTAAGACAGTTTTTTCTTTTCTTCTCCTTGTCACATGGGAGTCTAGTGTGAACAGATCTATGATGCACTGCAGAAGAATTTCGAGTCAAATGGGCTTTCCCCCTGGACTTCTGCAAGTGAAACCAGCTTCTGATATGTGAACAAATTTTCCAACCAGCAATTCTCTTAAGAACAAGATACTGGTGTGATCTCAAAAAGAAAACTCTTAGAGAAGACGTATTACTAGTTTTTAAAGACATTAAGTGGTGGCACATGAGAGATAGCTATGTAAGTATCCAAAAAGCCAGGTGGTTCATAACTAACAGTAACACTCTCTTGGCCCTAATTTGAATTTGGAGGGTATGTTTAAAGTAGAAAATAGCAATAAAAAATGTGAAGCTGACACTGTTGTCTCTAGAGGAACATCTCGCAGCCATGATAACTTGAGAATGTTCTGAATTCGGAGAGTTTGAACACCATCTTGCAGCATCTGCACAGGCATGCTCTTTGGTGGAAAATCAGAAGCAGAGGAGAATAAACCAGCCACCCCAAGAGAAGGCTGCTTGATTTTTCCCTTGAATCTTTGCTGTGACTGAGGTGTTCTCCAAGAAGAGAGGCCTTGGGCAGGATGGGTCCTGGAGATTCATTGGAGGGATGGACAAAAGCTGACTGGAATGGGATCAAACAAGAGGACAGCATGTGAAGATGGCAGTATAGACAACTCATTCTGGGAATTTGGGTGGAAAAGTGCATAGGAAATCAAGGCAGGAAGTAGCACTGGATGTAAAGTTGAGGAGGTGTGTGTGTTTTGAAAGTTTTGCAGCTTTTGCAGTGTGTTTGTAAGCTGGCACAGCTTTCTCCAGCACAGAGGGGCAAGTTGAGGAGTGAATTGCTGGGGGACGTCCTTGAGGACACAACTGGCATCACAGGCCTGTGACCTGTGCAGGCACCCAGGGCCCCAGAGCTGCTGTTTTATGCTGTGTTGTCACTGTCTGGAAATTCTTGGTAATTTTACCTTTGTGAATAAAGTCCAACAGGAGTACATGCAGGAGGTTGCAGCCTCAGCTCACACCCATTCCTGCCTCCTCTGCACCCTGGGACAGGTCCTTAGACCTGCTCTCCAGCCCTCCCATGCCCCAGGGCCCGCCTGGCCTCTTGTCCAGGCCCCGGTGCACAAGCTCACAGCCCTTTGCCTGGGATGGAGACTGGATTGCTCTGGGGCAGAGAGGGATAAAGGGAGGAGAAGTCTGATTTCTGCTGTCACCCCCCACTCCCAGTGGGGCTTGGGTCTGGGATGGTCAAGCTCGTGCATGCACACTTGAGGGAGTTTCCAGGCACGCTGTGGTAGTGGCTGGCTAGCCCCACTGTTGGCATTGCCACGGCCTTTCCAGGCAGCTTAACAGAGGCAGCATCTTGGTTGGGACCAGCCCCTCACCCACTCCCAATCCATGTACCTAGTGTGCCCTGGCACACAGGTTTAAAGGTCCTTGAGGGTTGTCCATCTGAGTGGATTGGGGAGATGTGCCCTTGGGAAGCAGGGCTCAGCTTGCTTGGAGCGCACCCTGGCCTCAGTGCAGCGGGGCGCATGGCAGTTGGTAGGAGGGGAAAACTGGCAGCCATCAGGCCCAAGCATACGAGGCAAAATTTGTGCTACTAATTTAAACTTTTAATTTTTCATTACCTAGAATGATATTCAGCAGCAAATAAAAGCCCCATGCCAAGGAAGAAAGGAAAATCTTCATATTTGAGTACCTTTTCTCCTGCTTCTTAAACAAGGTGCCTCATATTTTCATTTTGCACCAGGCCCCACAAGTTATACATTGAATACCTACTATATGCCAGGCACTGCACTAGATGTGTTTGCATAAATGTTCTCATCTGATTCTCCTGGTAATTCTGCCCTAATGACACTGTTTTTAGAACTGAGAAAGAGCATCCTTGAGCAAGCATGATGGTTAAGGAGGGACAGGAACTCATGTCTGTCCTTTTCCTGGGAAGCAGGTTGAAATTCTCCAGCCAGCAGAAATTATTCAGTGTCTTGAGAGAAGTCTCTATCGTAATAGCAGCACTTATCAATTTTAGTAGCCACCTACTATCTCTAAAGAGCTCTCTTTTAAAATCTTTCCTTTAAATGTGTAAGGGCTCAGATTTTTTGAGAAGCTAGTGGGCTCTGCAGGTGGCATGGTGCTACAAGATCTAGAGTGTTAGATGTTTGTGGTTGGATGTTATGGCCTCATCTGCCCTCCCTTCTCTCCAGTGGGACGCTGGTACATGTTGAACAAACAGCTTTTAGTCAAATCCTGATTTGTAGCATTTGCCAATTTCCATGGTGCAAATGTTCCCACCATGGCTGATTTCAAGCCACCAACGTGATGGGGAGTTGGGAAGAGATGCGTGGCAACACAGCATTATATAGTATTTCCATCATACAGATACAAGACATAAAAAACCCCGCAGGAGTATAGATAACATAAAATATTTTTAAAAATTAGTAATGATGAATGGGTATAGATGGCAAGTACCTCAACATCATAAAGGCCATATATGACAAACCCACAGCTAACATCATACTTAACAGCGAGAAGCTGAAAGCTTTTCATCTAAGATCGGGAACAAGACAGGGGTGCCCACTCTCTCCACTGTTATTCAACATAATACTGGAGGTCCTAGCCACGGCAATCAGACAAAACAAAGACATACAAGGCATCCAGATTTGTAAAGAAGAAGTCAAATTGTCACTATTTGCAGATGATATGATACTGTACATAAAAAACCCTAAAGACTCCACTCCAAAACTACTAGAACTAATATCTGAATTCAGCAAAGTTGCAGGATACAAAATTAACACACAGAAATCTGTTGCTTTCCTATACACTAATGATGAGCTAACAGAAAGAGAAATCAGAAAAACAATTCCATTCACAATTGCACCTAAAAGAATAAAATACCTAGGAATAAACCTAACCAAGG
>JAQQAC010016209.1:12583266-12618068 GCA_029783875.1 Phataginus tricuspis
CTCTCTCTAGCTGCCTTTAATACTCTGTCCTTGTCTTTGATCTTTGCCATCTTGATTATTATGTGTCTTGGTGTTGTCTTCTTTGGGTCCCTTGTGTTGGGAGATCTGTGGGCTTCCGTGGACTGTGAGACTATTTCCTTCCCCAGTGTGGGGAAGTTTTCAGCAATTATTTCTTCAAAGACACTTTCTATCCCTTTTTCTCTCTCTTCTTCCTCTGGTACTCCTATAATGCGAATATTGCTCCGTTTCGATTGGTCACAGAGTTCTCTTAATATTCTTTCATTCTTAGAGATCCTTTTATCTCTCTCTGCCTCAGCTTCTTTGTATTCCTGGTCCCTGTCTTGTAATTCCTTGATGGTGTCTTGAACCTGATTCAATCTGCTGTTGAGCCCGTCGATGGCTTGTCTCATTTCTGCATTATCTTTCCTCACTTCCCTCACTTCCTCCCTCAGCTCTTGCACATTTTTCTGTAGATCCGTCAGCATGGCTATGACTTTTATTCTGAATTCTTTTTCAGGAAGACTGTGCATGTCCATTCCTTCAGCTTCTTTTTCTGGGGTGGTGTTTGTCTGAAGCTTTGTCTGTATCATATTCTTCTGTCTTCTCATGACTATAGAATTGGTTGTTGGTAGCAAGGAGAGATAAGAAAGGAGAGAAAAGAAAAAAAAAGAAATTTCTACTAATAATAAAAAAGTAAAAGGATAGAGAGAAAGGAAAAGAAAAGAAAGAAAAAACAAAGGCAGCAACACCAACAACAAAAAGCCACTGAGAGTGGGTTCCGCGCGAGTGCTGTAGGTGGCGCTGTTGCTCCACTATTCCAGCGCCACTCTATAGTTCTGGCTGGGTTGGGACCGAATGGTAAGCTGTTGATCTCCGTGGGGGTCTCAATGGCGGGCACCCTTTCCCAGTCGCCAGCCAAGGGGTCCAAAGTTCCCCAGGACTCCCAGCGTGCTGGGCTCAGTTTGCAGGGCTATCCGGCCCCTCTACTGAGCTCCTGTCTCTTTAAGACCGCTGAGGTAGAGCACGCGCTTTTCTTCCCTTTTTTCTCCTTTCTTTTTCCCTCCCGGAGCCTGCCGCGGGAAACTTGCACGTTCCGGGCTGGGACCCTGTGCCCTCTGTCTCTCCTATCTCCGCTACACCGCAGGCTGTGTGTCGGCGCTCCCGGCGCAGACTTCCACTCTCTCCCGGCTCTGAATCCTGTCCTCCCGCTGGAGAGCTTGGGGAGAGGAGCGCTCGGTCCGCTCGCGGCTCCGTACCTTACCCGCCTTGCCGGGACTCCCGCCAGAGTGCTGGGTTGAAGGGGCGCTCTGGTCTCGCTGGATTTTTGTTTCCGTCCCGCCTCACCGGGTGCCGAGTCCTCTGTCCTGAGTGTCTGGCCGCCGGAGCTCTGGGGGGGGGGGGCGCTCGGTCCCACCGGGTCACTGCTCCGTATCCCTTCCGCCTCACCGGCTGCCAAGTTCTCACAAGTGTAGCTGTACGCTGTGCACTTTCCTGTGTATTCTGGTCTCTCTTTTAGGGATAGTTGTATTTGCTGTATTTTCGTGAAGAAATATAATGTTGGGAGGAATTTTTCTGCTGGTCCGTTCACGTCGCCATATTCCCGGAAGTCCTCCTGATTGATTTTTTTAATTTGAACCAGCTGTGCATCCTTGGAATAAGCCCTACTTGGGGTATAGTTCTTTTTGTATGTTGGTGAATTTATTCGCTAAAATATTGTTAAAGATTTTTGTATCTATATTTATGAGAGATAGTTTTTTGTGGTACTGTCTTTGTCTAGTTTGGTATCAGGGTAGTACTACTTTGAAGAAACAAATTGAGAAGTGTTCCTTCTATTTTCAGGAAGATGCTGTGTAGAATTAGTGTTAATTCTTCTTCAAATTTTTGGTAGATTTCTCCAATGAAACTATCTGGGCCTGAAGGCTTCTTTTTGGGAAGTTCAAAAATTATAGATGCAATTTACCTAATAACTATAGGTCCATTAAAATGACTTCTTTCTCATTGGATGAGTTGTATTAGTTTGCCCTTTTTGAGGACTTGATCCATTTCATCTAAGTTGTCAAATTTATGTGTGTGGAGTTTTCATAATGTTTCCTTATTATCCTTTTGATGACTGTAGTGTGTTGTGATAGCCCCTTTTTAATTCCTGATATTGGTAGTTTGTGTCTTATCTCTTTTTTATTTGTTAGTCTTGATAGAGATTTTTCAATTTTACTGTTTTAAAAAAACCCATCTTTGGTTTCATTGATTTTCTCTATTTTTTTTTCTGCTGTTGAATTCATTGAGTTTTGTTCTTATTTCCTTCCTTCTACTTGCTTTGGGTTTATTTTGTTCTTCTTTTTCCAGGTTCTTGAGATGTGTGCTTATACTATTAATTTGAGACTTTACCTCTTTTCTAATTTAAACATTCCATGCTATAAATTTCCCTGTCAGATTTAGCTGGGTCTCACATATTTTGATATGTGTATTTTCATTTTTGTTCAGTTCAGTGTATTTTTTAAATTTCCCTTGAGACTTCCTCTTTAACAGACAGATTATTTGGAAGTGTGTTTAATTTCCAACTGTTTGAAGATTTTCCTGTTGCCTTACAGTAGTGATTTCTAGTTTGAATCCATTATGGTTGGGGAACATACCCTGTGTTATTTCAATTCTTTTAAATAAGTTGAGGGTTTTTTTATGGCCATGATATGGTCTATTTTGGTATATGACCTGTGGGCACTTGGAAAGAATATATATTCTTCTGTTGTTGGGTGGGGTATTGTATAAATATCTATTAGATCCTATTGGTTGATAGTAGTGTTGGGTTCCTTTCTTATCTTTCCTGATTTCCTGCCTGAATGTTCTATCAGTTGTTGGGAGAGGGGTATTATAGTTTTAAATAAGATTGTGAATTTGTCTACTTCTCCTTTTAGTTGCATCATTTTATTGCTTCACAGATTTTGCAGCTCTGTCATTTGATGCTTACACATGTAAGACTGCTATGTGTACCTGGTGGGTCGGCTCTTTATTGTTATATAGTGTCCCCCTCTGTCTCTGGTAATTTTCTTTACTCTATAGTCTACTTCGTGTAATATTAATATAGCCATTTCTGCTTTCTTTTGACTGCATGATATATCTATCTTTTACTTTCAACCTACCTATATCATTATACTTAAAGTTAGTTTCTTCTAGACACCATATAGTTGTGTCATGACTTTTAAGCCACTATGCCAATTTCTGTTTTTTAATTGGTGTGTTTAGACCAGTTACATATGATGTAATTATTCGTACGTTTTTAAGGTTTAAGTCTGCCACTTCACAATTTTGTTTTCTGTTTATTCCCTATGTTGGTCGTCTTTTTTTTTGTTTTACCTGCCTTCCTGTGGCTTACTTGAACATTTTTTAGAATTCAATTTTGAGTTATCCATAGCATTCTTGAGTGTATCCTGTATGCCTTTTTCTAGTAGTTGCTCTAGGTATTCCCTTATATATACATAACTTTTCATAGTCTCGTAGACATTTTACCAGTTCTAGTGGAGTACAAAATTTTATCTCCCTTTACCCTCCTTTGTTTAAAGTGTAACTGCCTTAAATATTTTTTCTGCACACATTTAGAAATACATAAGACAATGTTATAATTTTCGCCTCAATCATGGAACATAGTTTAGAAGACTGTAGAGAAGGAAAGGCATTCACCCATATTTTTACCTTCCTGTTGTTCTTCCTTCCTTCCTGATGTTCTAAGACTCCTAATTTTATTATTTCCTTTCTGTTTGAAGAACTTACATTAGCCATTCTTTTAAGGTAGGTCTGCTAGTGACAAATTCTCTTTGGTTTTCTTCATTGAGAATGTCTTGACTTCCTCCTCATTCCTGAAGGATATTTTCATTGGATACAGAATTCTGGCTTGACAGTCCTTTCTTCTTTTAGCATTTGAAAAGTGTTGTGCCATTCTGTTTTGGCCTCCATGGTTTCTGATGACAAATTGCTGTTATTTGAATTGTATTCCCTCTATAGGTGATGTGTTGTTTCTCTCTCACTGCTTTCAAGATTTACCTTTGTCTTTGGTCTTAAGAACTTTGAATATTATGAATTGGTATGGATTTCTTTGGTTTTATCCTGTTTAGGGTATGCTCAATTTCTGGAATTGTAGGTTTATGAATTTTACCAGACTTGGACAATTTTTAGCCATTAGTTCTTTGAGCACATTTCCAGTCCCATCATCTTTCTCCTGTCCTGGGACTCCAGTGATCCAGATGTTTGATCTTTTGTTACAGTCCCACACTTCCTTGAGGCTCTGTTCATATTTTTAAGCCTGTTTTTCTTTGTTGTTCAGATGGGTAATTTTTATTGTTCTTTCTTCAAGTTCACTGGTTCTGTCCTTTATCCTTATCCTTTCCATTCTGCTATTGAGCCCATCGGTTGAGTTTTTTATTTGGGTTATTGTATTTTCAGTTCTACTATTTCCATTTGGTTCTGGTTCTTCTCTATATCTTCTTTTTCTTTGCTGAGACCTCCTATTTCTTTGCTGAGACTTTCTACTTTTTCATTTGTTTCAATGCTGTTTGTAATTACTCACTGAAGCATTTTTACCATGGCTGCTTTTAAGTCTTTGTCATACAATTCTAACATCTCTGCCATCTATCAACTGTCTTCTCATTCAAATCGAGACTTTCCTGGTTCTTTGTATGGTGGGTGATGTTTGTATTGAGACCTGGACATTTATGCTGGGATACTCCGGCTCTTATTTAAACATTCTGCTTTGGTTGGCTCCCTCTGACACTGCTCTGACAGGAGATATAGGAGTGCCACTTTGTTCCTGCCAGCTGAGTATAGAAGTCCGGATTTCCCACTCAGCTTCTCTTGTCATCTTAGAGGAGTTCCAACTCCCACCTAGCCTTCACTGACACCTGCGGTGGTTGTCTCATCACCACTGGGTGGTGGTGAAAGTCCTGATTCTCCATGCAGCCTCCTGTGACACCACCCCAGTGGGGAGAGGAGGAGGAGGAGTGCCTCCTCATTGCTAGGTGGGGACGGGGGTCCAGGCTTCCCACATGGTCTCTGCCAACACTGCAAGGGAAGCATGTTTGTTACCACCCAGCAGGGAAAACCGTGGCTCCCTACTCAGCCTCCCCTGACACCACCCTGGTGAGATGGGGGGCCTTGTTACAGCCATACAGAGGTGTAAGTCTAGACAACAGTGCTTTCTGTGGTGTTTGGCTGGAGTAGAGTGGTTATTTCCTAAAGGTTCTGTCATGCTAGGCTGTACTGTGCTGGTACTTGGGCCAGGCTTTTGTTTGGGCTTTTTTTGTCTGCACCTGTTTGTGTTCCAGATTGGCAGCTTCTTTTGCTCCAATTCTGTGAAAGATGAGGTGAAAAGAAAATCCTGGGAATCTGCCACCCTATTGACCTCAGGTGCTGAGGTTCTGGCCAGTCAGCCTTCCTCTCTGCAACTTTCAGACTCTTCTTATGTTTGTTTTATATACAATGTCTGGAGTTTTTAGTTGTAATTAGTAGGAGGAATAGAGAAAAGTACATCTACTCCATCTCCTGAAAGTGGAAGTTCCCCAGGAGGGAGGACTAAGAGTCTAGAGGGAAAACGGGTGGGTGATATAGTCTCCATGAAACCTAGTAGAATAAACACCATCTGCCTGAAAGAGCTTTAGGAAGTAGAGCTTCAGTGGAGAGCTAGATTTCAATTAATACTAAAGGATGGAGGAGTGGGTGTGTGCACGTTGCTCACCATGGAAGAGGGCATCAGTGTCCCATGGACACTCTGTAAAGGATTGGGAGGGACAGGAAGAGCAAGAGAGGTGAAAATCAGCGCAAAGACATCCTTGGCTGAGAGTGTGAGAGGGGAGAGCTGGCCTGTGGGGCTTATACTTGAGAGGTGACACAGGTGTGACAAGCAGGATTAACTGTCTTAACAGTCACAGATAAATTTGGTATCCCATCAGGCTAATCACAGTACACTCTTGGCCTCTTAGTGACTGGGAAATGGCTCTTGCTGCAGTGGGGGGCAGGTAAGCAGGAACAGGAATGGCACCTGCAGCATTTGGGTTCCATCCCGCTGGCCCTGATCCAAATAACCTAAAATGAAGAGTTTCCAAAACGTTCTGGGAGAGTAGTGGACCATGCATTAATTCAATCCCTGTCCCTTATTTTCTCATTTGAATAAGGTTCTCAGGAAAACCAGTATGACATCTTTGCATCTAGGCATTATCTGGTATAAATATTTGGAAGAGTTGAATATTGAGGTTTTCACTTGAAAATAAATTGTTGTTGCTATTGCAACACTACTACTAATAATATAAATTTATCGAATGCCTATTAGAAGCCATGTACTATCCTAACTGCTCAACATATTTTATTTAAATCATTTAATCCTTACCACCACCCTATAAGATAGACATTAATTATTATATTAGCTACCATTTTATGCATGAGAAAACTGGGGATGTGGCAAAGGAATTAGAAATATGTTCAAAGCCTCCATTGAATTAAAAATTGGCATAGCCATCTTCTCTGTTACCACATTCATCACATGAGAATCACAAAGAATGATGTTTTCCAGTGCTTTCCCAAATAATTGCTACAAGCTAGCTCTCGTATTTATTTCAGTTGCTGGGGTAAAAAGTAATGGGTACTAATCTCATTCATTTCATTCCTGGCAAACCATTATCCTTATTTTTCCTGCCTTTAAAACTGGGGCAGTCATACCAGACCACCACCCCTCTAGCCACAGAGAGCAAAAACAGTAAGATTTTATTGCAACACATTTTGAAAAAAAATTGAACTTGTACTAAATTAGTATTCCACCCTTAGGAGGCTGCTGGTGGCTAAAGAAGAGGGAGAAAAGCAGGAAATGGGGGGAACAACCACAGAGGAGAAGGGGGTTGCCTAGCAAGGTGGAACCCAAGAGAACAAAGGCACAGGGACATTTTGACATGCCAGAGGTTTGTTTTCAACCATACCCACCCCCGAGTGGTTCCAGGCTCCTGCAGGCAGGGCCTGTGGGCTCACAATGGGGCCTCTCAAATGGCTCCATCAAGGTTAAGTAATGACCTGGGTCATCTAAAGATCTCCCTTGGATTGTTTCTGGTCTTCACCCTTGTCTCTCATCTACCTTTCCCAAGTTCCCAACAAATGTTTTTCTCAGGTTGGCCCATATTGATTTTGCTTCATGCAGAAATATGCCCTAGCATCTCTCAGGTCAACCTCCCAGCTGATGCTTGATTGTGCGGGGGGCGGTGCATGCATGTGCGCACGCTCAGAGCACAGTTCTCTTGCCTTGGTGTAGAATCAGTTTCACACACATTGTACTTCACGAAGGAAAAAAGAAGGAAATGTGATCTTCTCATAAACCATTTTTAAACGTTGAAAATTCCCATTTAGTGATGCACTTCCAGGGTGGGGCAAATTTGGATCTTTTTGAGTTCAGACTATAAACAGAAAATTCCTCACTTTTGGGTTGAAGGCTACCATGGATCAACTTACTGTTTGAAAATCTGCAGATTCTCCCATCAAATTGGCACAGATTCTGAGCAGACTTGAAGATTTCCATGCTGTCACGCTTTAGGAAAACTTGAATAATGGAAGAGCAAAGCTCAAATTCCATTTGTTTGCCTCTGTCTTCTTTTCCAAGAGGAATGATGGCCCAAGCTTTTCATCAAAATTTAACCCCCCACAAGAAGCACTTCTTTCTTCACCTCTGTTTGGAAAGAACAGTATCTAAAATAGACTTTTAAACAAATAAATCCACAAGCTCTTCCATGTCTTTTTCGTGTCCATCTCTTCCCTTCCCCTGCTCTACATTATGGAATATATGGCAAGCAGATTACATAGTCCTAAAAGAAAGTTTCTGTCACGTCACTACTCAAGCACATTCAGTGACTCCCAGTTGCCTGCAGGATAAATGTCAAAACCTTCAGACAAGTCTCTCGTTCTTTCCTTCCATTTCTGTTATATGATCCCTTCACTTCAGAATCCTCCTAAACACATGTTCCTCTTTTCCTTACCAAGTAAGGTATCAGCTTCATCATCTCAACCCTCCCCTTTCTACATAGCGAACATCCTTCAGAGTGGGGGTTCTCTAGGTGTGGTCTCCAGACCAGAAGCGTCCAGATCACGCAGGTCCCAACTCACACCTACAGAATCGGAATCCCTGGGGGTGGGGACCTGAAATATGATGGAAAAGTCCAGGTGGTTCCAGAGTGCATTCAAGTTTGAGAATACTTTTTAGTTCAGATCTCACTTCTTCCTGGGCACGTCCCTCATAACCAAAGCTTTGACCTAAGTTCTTGACATGTTGCCATGTTTGTCCACTTCATTTGGCAGTCACCACGTGCAGTCTTGTCTAAGGTTAGCACAAGGATGATTTCCGTCCGTTCCTCTTTCCCTCCCTTCCTTCCTTTCTAATCGACCACAGGCCCTAGCACAGCCCCTCAGTCAGCAAGTGTTGATTGGCTGAGGTTACGTGGCTAAGCGGAGTTCATGTGGTTTGGTAGTATCTTTCTAGCCTTGAAGTCTTCAAGAAAGACACAGCATTCCAAAACACATCCTTTTGTTCCCCTGGCATAAACAGAACATCAGATCAGTTGGCTCATGTCCCTGACTCTTCTGGCACTTCTTGAAGCTTGATAATCTAGAGACACTGTAAGTGATCGATATGCCAAGTGCCAATGATTAAAGCAAGTCCCCAAACAATCTTGATTTAGCAAACTTTATTGGCCCAGTTCAGGATACTTAAGACAAAGGGTCCCTAAATGGTCAATCATAAAGGTCAGTTTGATTAGTCAGTAGGACCTTGTGACTGTCCACCTACCCCCACCCTACTCCCCGGGGAAGTGACCCTTCCCAACATGGAGGGCACCAGAGCTGAACATCAAGAGGTAGCTTATCTTCTCCCAGGGTCCATTGGTGAATTGAGGGCTCCATCCTTTCAATACTATCTCTTTTTATAATTTTCTCCCCTACCTGACCATCACAAACCCCACATTTTGACATTTTCATTTACAAGACAACCTACCCTTAAATGCCACGATGCCCAAAGAGAAGTTTAGCAATGAAGTTGCTGGAAGTCCTTTGAAAACGGAGGGAGAGAATCCTTTGTTAAGACACTTCTGAAAAAAAATCAAAAGGGGGCAAGGTGGTTTATGATGTTTGTTGTATGATTCTACTCTGGCCTGAGATATTCCAATAGTATTTGTGGTTAATGCACATAAACCATTCTGAGATTCCCACCCCCGCTTAGACGAGTGAGCGCCAAAGCTGTTTTGATCCAAGCACCTGTAACAGTATGATTTTGACCATGAACCACCAATACAGATATTTTTGTTTCTAAATTATGTTTGTGTACCACTGCTCTAAAGTCTTGTGAAAATGAGTGACATACACAGAAATACATTTTGTAAGGATGTGAAAAAAAGTAAAATTAGATAGTTTTAAAAGTCTTTCCAATTATGATGGCTTCCTATTATAATTTTTGATAGCTCAAGATACCATGTGCAGTCACAAAAGAATCATTTTAGTGGCAGACACTGTCAGTGCCCAGCCTAGATCCCCACAGCCCACCCTAGTAGTCATCTGCAGAAGTTTCCCATATAACCAATAGCTTCCCGGGATTCTGTTCATGAAAGCATTCTCTGACAAGTAGAGTGGTCAGTATGCATGGGAGAGGCCAGAGGTGCTAGAGACCTAACACACCCAGGAATGACTCTTAACCAATGCGGGATGGAGTCAGGAGATAAATACTTCAACCTCCTCACGCCTCAGAGGGACACTTGTTCCACACAGTCCCCACGGTCCCTCAGAGGGTCCCCAGCAGGATGGAGTCCTGGGTGCCCAAAGTAGTACTCCAGTCATCAACATACCTTTGATTGGCTTTCCCATCTTTGTATATCACTTCCACACACCCACACTGTGCTTCCTGGGATCGCCTCCCAAATAAGATACTAGTGTCCAAATCCTTGTCTTGGGGTCTGTTTTGGGGAGACTCCAAACTAAGATAATTGTTCATAACATATTTTAAATGGTCCCCTGGATCATTTCTATTCTTAGGTAATCTTATTTAAATTCATTATTTTGTGTAATACAGCTGATCCTGAGCTGCCACTGCGGTGGAGAAATGTCACTGCTGCCATTTTTCTTCTACTTTTGTCACCTGTGTTAATAGCAGTATCTTGGTGTATGGTCTCTTTGCAGGGATTTTTAATGTTACTTGCCAAATTTGAGAGCGTTCTTAATTAAAACTGGATAACATAATTTACAATTACCCCTTAACCAGAAACATAGAAATTATAATACGTTGCAGTATGCTGAAAGGAACAACCGCATGATGACTCCTTTGTCAACTCTTCCCAGGGCGGAACAATCACTGCTTTCCCAGGACACCTCGTCCACACGTGGGACATAGGACCCTCTCATACAGACCGAGAAGGGGCACTGGTGGCAATATTAAACTGTAGTAAAACTAAATTTATCTGTCTCTCTATTCATTGTAGCATTTGCTCCCTAACCCCTAATGTATTATCCCACTAACCCCTGGGATGTGATCACCCCACTTTGGAGATCACTGCTCTAGAGAACCTAAGGCCATGTCTAAACAGCCAAAGCCAGTGGAGGGTTGAAACTAATGAAGAATACACTATCCCACAGAGGATCACTTATCACAGGGGCAGACAGTTTTGGTAGGGTGGGTGCTATTTCTATGAACTGATGCCCGTGAGCCCTTGAATTCTTGAATTCTGCATCTGAAGGGAGAAAAAGGAGTTAGATGCATGAAGTGTGTGGGTAGAAAAGGGTGGAGAAATTGGAAATAAGGGCAAGAGAGCAGAAGGCAAGATTTTTGTTCCTGCCTGGTTTGCCTGGTTTGATAGTACGGTTTTTTTGTTGTTGTTTGGTATCATTAATCTACAATTACATGAGCAACATTATGGTTACTAGACTCCCCCCATTATCAAGTCCCCACCCCATATCCCATTACAGTCACTGTCCATCAGCGTAGTGAGATGCTATAGAATCACTACTTGTCTTCTCTGAGTTGTACAGCCCTCCCCCTGCCCGCCCCCCTACATTACATCTGCTAATCCTAATGCCCCCTTTTCCCCCTTGTCCCTCCCTTCCCACCCATCCTCCCCAGTCCCTTTCCCTTTGGTAACTGTTAGTCCGTTCTTGGGTTCTGTGAGTCTGCTGCTGTTTTGTTCCTTCAGTTTTGTCTTTGTTCTTATACTCCACAGATGAGTGAAATCATTTGATACTTGTCTTTCTCTGCCTGGCTTATTTCACTGAGCATAATACCCTCTAGCTCCATCCATGTTGCTGCAGATGGTAGGATTTCTTTTCTTCTTATGGCTGAATAATATTCCATTGTGTATATGTACCACCTCTTCTTTATCCATTCATCTACTGATGGACACTTAGGTTGCTTCCATTTCTTAGCTATTGTAAATAGTGCTGTGATAAACATAGGGGCGTATGTATTTTTTAAACTGGGCTGCTGCATTCTTAGGGTAAACTATTAGGAGTGGAATTCCTGGGTCAAATGGTATTTCTATTTTGAGTTTCTTGAGGAACCTCCATACTGCTTTCCACAATGGTTGAACTAGTTTACATTCCCACTAGCAGTGTACGACGGTTCCCCTTTCTCCACATCCTCGCCAACATTTGTTGTTGTTTGTGTTTTGGATGTTGGCCATCCTCACTGGTGTGAGGTGATATCTCAGTGTGGTTTTAATTTGCATTTCTCTGATGATTAGCGATGTGGAGCATCTTTTCATGTGCCTGTTGGCCATCTGAATTTCTTCTTTAGAGAAGTGTCTGTTCAGATCCTCTGCCCATTTTTTAATTGGATTATTTGCTTTTTGTTTGTTGAGGTGCATGAGCTGTTTATATATTTTGGATGTCAACCCTTTATCAGCTATGTCATTTATGAATATATTCTCCCATACTGTGGTAGTATGGTTTTGAGCCTTGACCTTGATGGGAAAAGTATTACTGAACTCCAACATGGAACAACCCATTTTAGGTGGCACTCAGATGAGATGGGGCAAGGACTTTGCTTCGGGCCTCAGGTGACAAAGAATATCACAGTGGAGAAGAGCTATTATCTGGGCTGCTGCCCAGAACAGAATGTTCTGTTGCTACTGCATCATGGGCCATTTAGAGATCATGGCAAGAAAGTACACTTGATGGGGAAGCTGAAATTCTCACCATCAGCAGCACTGGGAAGAGACCCTCCCCCCACCTGTGAGCAGATGACACCGATGAGGGGAAGCTATTGCAAGAGAGGAGGAAAGCTTGATTAGAGTGGGTGTGTGGCATCTGCAGCCACCATACTGGTTCATGGGCTCCTTGTGAAATCCCTCCAGAGGACATCCAACAATACTTGGCTGGGAGAGGGTTTTTCCAGAAAGCTGCCTGTTTGGGCTGCTACAACAAAACATCATAAACTGGGTGGCTATAAACAATGAACATTTATTTCTCATAATTCTGGAAGCTGGGAAGTCGCAGATCAGGATGCCACTGTGCTCAGGTTCTAGTGAAGGCCCGCTTCTAGAGGGCAGACTGCTGACTTCCATTGTGCCCTCACGTGGCAGAGGGGGTGTCTATGGGGTCTCTTTCCTATGGGCGCTAATGGCAGTCATGAAGGTTCCACCCTCATGACCTGTCACCTCCCATTGGCCTCACCTCCTAATACTATCCCCTTGCAGGTTAGGGTTTCAGCATAAGAATTTGGAGGTGGGACACAACTATTCAGACCACAGCACTGGTGACTCTGAATAAAGCAGTTAAGATCCACGACATTTGGATTAATTTGACTTCATTTGTATCCCCCGGGAAGTGTCGGGTTACAGTAATAATTTGGGTTCTTTTACTATCAAATAAGCAAATGATTATTTAACATCAAATAATCATTTCTCCACTTTGCTTTGGTGCTGCACATAAAATAACAATGGCTTTCTACCCATTTACTTCACATGAGTGCAGTATTTGGTGCAGGGGAATATTCTAAAGCATCAGTTGATGATACGATACTAAAGAACAACTGAGGAGGTGAATTTAAAAAAACCTGCTTCTTCCAGGCAGGTTTTCAGGGGCAGACTTGCTTCCTGCTGCCCTGAGTTGCAGAATTATAGATGTTCAGATGTGCCCCATAAATGAGCACATTACTCCTCTTGGTGAATTATTTGAACATAATATAAATGATATTTTGTGGCTCTGACTCAGCTTCTTCCAAGTTGTGGAATAATTTATACTATTGGATGGATTCTTGCACAGGTAATTTATAAACCTGACCATTCCTACCCCAATCCTTGCCATCTCACCTTCTCATAGAGTCATGATTTAATAGCTCAGCTGTAAGGTGAGGTCTCAAATTACCAGAGCATCATGACTTTTAGCATCGTGACTTCCACCCCAAATACTGTAAGACATGCAGGAGGAAGCTGAGACCACAACCAGTTGCACCAGGCAGAGGAGTCAGCTAACTGTAAGATGGACATTTTTTAGAAACCTGGTTCACATTGTCAGGATGGTGGGAAGCCATTTAATGTTTTGGAGGAAATTTTGGGTGGGTGAAATGGCATCCCAACATCTTCAAAGTGTTAAGAGATTTTCCAAAGATACCTTAATCTATTTCCAGTGAGTAGTTTTCCATGGCTCAATGTAACCAATAATTACAGCCCAGTCGCACTTGACAAAATACATAGACTTTTTGTACTGGGTAGTGAAGATCTAAATTTCTTCCAGGATGCTATCTGCATTTTGGTTTCGTTTGGAGGTATTTTTCCTGGAGGATTTTGGGTGGAAGGTCTCTTAAGTTTCTTTAAAAAAGAATTGGTTTGGGAAAAAAAATAAATAATGTATACATACATAGATATATATCATATATAAAACTATAGTTATCTATATATAGAAATCATATATAAATGTGTTTGAGTCTTTGATTAGATTTCTAAAAATGGGCCCTGAAACAGGCAAGGATGTAGATCTCATTGTACAGATAGATCTAATCAAAGTCTCAAATACATTTAATCAGGAAGTGGTCAGCTTCTACCTGAAATACTGTACATACTATTGGGAACAAAGGTTTAGCTTATATGGAAGTGACCACGGGCAAAAGAAACTCAGAGAAATGTGACACATTCGAAGTTGTCATGGATCAATTCTAGAAATAAGAAGCTTAAAGAAAGACATAAGAGAGGGGAGATTAAAGATGGCAGCATGAGGAGACAGAGGCCTCCTCCCAAAACCACATAGAATATGAAAATATAATTAATATAACTAATCCTGAAAGAGCAACAGGAAAGAAGGCTGTGCCAGACCTGCAGAAAAGAACAGACCTCACGGAACAGGGTAACATACCAAAGCCGAGATCAGGCGGGACCCAAGCCCTTCCTCCACCCCAACTCACCAGCAGAAGGAAGAGAAATGGAGCAGGGAGGGAGAAGAGGCCTGGGACTGCTGAATACCTAAACCTGGAGATCTGCTCTAGGAGCACGAACCTACATTGCATGGTGCTCTGGTGATTAGTAGGGTTGGAAAGCTAAGACAGGAGGAATATCTGGAGAGACTGAGATTCCAGCCACTTGTGGAAAATGGGGATCCATACCGGCTGCCCTGGAACAAAGAAAGGTGGGCAGTCTGAGAGTCTTCCTAACAGCAAGAGGGCTGCTAAAGGGGCAAGGATTAAATGGAGTTTACTACTCAGGAGAAAGAACAGGTAGACAAAATTGTCCAGGCCCACTCTGCCCAGCAGGTTGGGAACTTTCAGGAGCTTCAGGGGCTTGATCACACTGGCTGGGTACGCAGCTCCAAGGCCCTGCACAGTGCTGCACAGCCTGCTGTGCCTTCCTCCTGGCCAGCCCGCACCTGGCTCACAAACCAGCAGCCCCTGCCCTGGCAAGAGGCCAGCCAGAGGGAAGCCCTGCCTACGGCAGCTAAAGACACAAAAAGCATAGAGGCTTACACCTGTGTGTTTGGCCCACTAGTTCTGGCAGTGGAGACAGGCATACCAGCTGGGAAGCAGGAAACAGCTTTCCTCCCCCCAGGCACAAACATGGCTCCCCAGTGACCACCGACATCACTCCAGGGGCTGAGCAGCTCCACAGAGTAGAGCTTCTGGGCACTAGAGGGCGCCACCTACAAATATGAAATGTCAAAGGACCTGGTTCAAACCAAAATTCCACAAACACCAGAAAAAGGATCAAGTGAAACTGAACTCATCAATCTTCCTGAAAGAGATTTCAAAATAAAAATCATAAATATGCTCATGGAGGTACAGAAAAATATTCAAGAACTCAGGAACAAATTTAGGACGGAGATCAAATGATTACAGAATACAATGGAGGGTTTTAAAAGCAGATTAGATATGGTGGAGGAGAGGACAAATGAAATAGAAATTAGAGAAGAGGAATACAAAGAAGCTGAGGCACAGAGAGAAAAAAAGATCTCTATGAATGAAAAAATATTGAGAGAACTGTGTGACCAATCCAAACGGAAAAATATTCGTGTTATAGGGGTACCAGAAGAAGAAGAGAGAGAAAAAGGGAGAGAAAGTGTCTTTGAGGAGGTAATTGCTGAAAACTTCCCCAGTCTGGGGAAGGAGACAGTCTCTCAGGCCATTGGGGTGCACAGATCTCCCAACACAAGGGACCCAAGGAAGACAACACCAAGACATATAATAATTAAAATGGCAAAGATCACAGATAAGGACAGACTATTAAAAGCAGCCAGAGAGAGAAAAAAGATCACATACAAAGGAAAACCTTGCAGGCTATCATCAAACTTCTCAAGAGAAACCTTACAGGCCAGAAAGGAGTGGCATGATATACTTAATGCACTGAAGCACAAGGTCCTCAAACTAAGAATACTCTACCCAGCAAGGTTATCATTTAAGTTTGAAGGAGGGATTAAACAATTTCCAGATAAGCAAAAGCTGAGAGAATTTGCCTCCCATAGACCATCTCTACAGTGTATTTTGGAGGGACTGCTATAGATGGAAGTGTTCCTAAGGCTAAATAGCTGTCACCAGAGGAAATAAAACCACAGTAAAGAAAGTAGAACAATCAATTACTAAGCAGATGCAAAATCGAATCAACTACCCCCAAAGTCAGTCAAGGGATAGACAAAGAGTACAGAATATGATACCTAATATACAAAGAATGGAGGAGGAAGAAAAAGGAGGAGAAAGAAAATGAACCTTTAGATTGTGTTTGTAATAGCATATTAAGTGAGTTCTTAGACTCTTAGATAGTAGGGAAGTTAACCTTGAACCTTTAGTAACCACAAATCTGAAGCCTGCAATGTCAATAAGTACATATCTATCCATAATCACCCTAAATGTAAATGGTCAGAATGCACCAATCAAAAGACATAGAGTCAGTGAATGGATAAGAAACAAGATCTGTCTATATGCTGCCTACAAGAGACTCACTTCAAACCCAAAGACCTACACAGACTGCACGTGAAGGGATGGAAAAAGATATTTCATGCAACTAATAGGGAGAAAAAATCAGGAGTTGCAGTACTTGTATCAGACAAATAGACTTCAAAACAAAGAAAGTCACAAGAGACAAAGAAGGATATTACATAATGACAAAAGGATCAGTCCAACAAGAGGATAAAACCATTATAAATATCAATGCACCCAACATAGGAGCACCTACATATGTGAAACAAATACTAACAGATTTTAAGGGGGAAACAGAAAGCAATGCATCCATTTTAGGAGACTTCAACACTCCACTCACTCTGAAGGACAGATCAACCAGACAGAAAATAAGTAAGGAGACAGAGGCACTGAACAACACATTAGAACAGATGGACCTAACAGACATCTACAGAACTCTACACCCAAAAGTAGCAGAATACACATTCTTCTCAAGTGCACATGGAACATTTTCAAGAATAGATCATATACTAGGCCACAAAAAGAGCCTTAGTAAATTCAAAAATATAGAAATTGTACCAACCAGCTTCTCAGACCACAAAGGTATAAAACTAGAAATAAATGACACAAAGAAAACAAAAAATCCCACAAACACATGGAGGCTTAACGACATGCTCCTAAATAACCAATGGATCAATGACCAAATAAAAACAGAGATCAACCAATATATGGAGACAAATGACAACAATAATTCAACACCATAAAATCTGTGGGACACAGCAGAGGCCGTGTTAAGAGGAAAGTATATTGCAATACAGGCCTACCTCAGGAAAGAACAATCCCATATGAACAGTCTAAACACAATTAATGAAACTAGAAAAAGAAAAACAAATGAGGCCCAAAGTCAGTAGAAGGACTGACATAATAAAGATTAGAGCAGAAATAAATAAAATCGAGAAGAATAAAACAATAGAAAGTAGCATTGAAACAAAGCAGGAGCTGGGTCTTCGAGAAAATAAACAAAATAGATAAACCCCTAGCCAGACTTATCAAGAAAGTCTACATACATAAACAAAATCTGAAATGAGAAAGGAAAAATCACTACGGACACCACAGAAATACAAACAATTATTAGAGAATACTACGAAAAATTATATACCAACAAACTGGATGACCTAGAAGAAATGGACATTCTAGAAAAATACAACCTTCCAAGGCTGACCCAGAAAGAAATAGAAAATCTGAAGAGACCAATTGCCAGGGACGAAATTGAATTGGCAATCAAAAAACTACCTAAGAACAAAACGCCTGGACCAGATGGTTTCACCACTGAATTTTATCAAACATTTAGTGAAGACCTAATTCCCATCCTCCTTAAAGTTTTGCAAAAAGTAGAAGAGGAGGGAATACTTCCAAACACATTCTATGAGGCCAGCATCACTCCAATACCAAAGCGAGGCAAAAACACCACAAAAATAGAAAATTACAGACCAATATCCCTGATGAACATAGATGCAAAAATACTCAACAAAATGTTAGCAAACCTAATTCAAAAATACATCAGAAAGATCGTCCATCATTATTAAGTAGCATTTATTCCAGGGATGCAAGGATGGTACAATATTAGAAAATCCATCAGCATCATCCACCACATCAACAAAAAGAAGGACAAAAACCACATGATCATCTCCATAGATGCTGAAAAAGCATTCAACAAAATTCAACATCCATTCTTGATAAAAACCCTCAATGAAATGGGTATAGAGGGCAAGTACCTCAACATCATAAAGGCCATATATGACAAACTCACAGCCAACATCTTACTTAAAAGTGAGAAACTGAAAGCCTTTCCTTTAAGATTGGGAACAAGACAAGGATGCCCACTCTCTCCACCTTTATTCAACATAGTCTGGAGGTCCTCGCCACAGCAATCAGACAATACAAAGAAATAAAAGGCATCCAGATTGGTAAAGAAGAAGTTAAACTGTCCCTGTTTGCAGATGACATGATATTGTACATAAAATACCCTAAGGAATCCACTCCAAAACTACGAGATCTAATATCTGAATTCAGCAAAGTTGCAGGATACAAAATTAATACACAGAAATCTGTTGCATTCCTATACAATAATGATGAACTAGCAGAAGAGAAATCAAGAAAACAATTCCATTCACAAGTGCATCAAAAAGAATAAAATACTTAGGAATAAGCCTAATGAAGGAAGTGGAAGACCTTTACAGTGAAAACTACAAGACACTCATGAGAGAAATTAAAGAAGATACCGATAAATGTAAATACATCCCGTGCTCATGGATAGGAAAAATTAATATGGTCAAAATGGCCATCCTGCCTAAAGCAATCTACAGATTCAATGCAATCCCTATGATAATACATTCTTCAACAAACTAGAGCAAATCGTTCTAAAATTCATATGGAACCACAAAAGACCCCGAATAGCCAAAGCAACCATGAGAAGGAAGAATAAAGCTGGGGGGATTATGCTCCCTGACTTCAAGCTCTACTACAAAGCCACAGTAATCAAGACAATTTGGTACTGGCACAAGAACAGACCCATAGACCAATGGAACAGACTAAAGAGCCCTGATATAAACCCAAGCATATATGGTCAATTAATATATGATAAAGGAGCCATGGACATACAATGGGGAAATCACAGCCTCTTCAACAATTGGTACTGGCAAAACTGGACAGCTGCATGCAAGAGAATGAAACTGGATTATTGTTTAACCCCATACACAAAAGTAAACTCAAAATGGATCAAAGACCTGAATGTAAGTCATGAAACCATAAAAGTCTTAGAAGACAACATAGGCAAAAATCTCCTAAATATTAACATGAGCAACTTTTTCCTGAGTGCATCTCCTTGGGCAAGGGAAACAAAAGGAAAAATGAACACATGGGACTACATCAAGCTAAAAAGTTTCTGTACAGCAAAGGACACCATCAGCAGAAGAAAAAGTATGGGAGAATATATTTGTAAGCAACATATCTGACAAGGGGTTAACATCCAAAATATATAAAGATCTCAAATGCTTCAACAACCAAAAAGCAAATAAACTGATTAAAAAATGGGCAGAGAATATGAACATACAATTTTCCAAAGAAGAAATTCTGATGGCTAACAGGCACATGAAAAGATGCTCCACATCACTAATTATAAGGGAAATGCAAATAAAAACCACAATGAGGTATCACCTCACACCAGTTAGAATGGCCAGCATAGAAAAGACTAAGAACAACAAATGCTGGTGAGGATGCAGAGAAAGGGGGACCCTCCTACACTGCTAGTGTTCAGCCATTGTGGAAAGCAATATGGAGGTTCCTCAAAAAACTAAAAATATAAATACCATTTGACCCAGGAATTCCAGTCCTAGGAATTTACCTAAGGAAAACAACTTCTCAATTCAAAAAGACATACACACCCCTATGTTTATTGCAGCATCATTTACAATAGCTAATATATGTGAGCAACCTAAGTGTCCATCAGTAGAGAATGGATAAAGAAATGTGATACATATACACAATGGAATACTATTTAGGCATAAGAAGGAAACAAATCCTACCATTTGCATCAACATGGATGGAGCTAGAGGGTATTATGCTCAGTGAAATAAGCCAGGCAGAGGAGGACAAGTACCAAATGATTTCCCTCATTTGTGGAGTATAACAACAAAGCAAAACTGAAGGAACAAAATAGCAGCAGACTCACAGACTCCAAGAAGGGACTAGCGGTTACCAAAGGGGAGGGGTGGGGGAGGGCCGGGAGGACGGAGGGAGAAGGGGATTGAGGGGTATTATGATTGGCACACATAGTGTGTGTGGGATCATGGGGAAGACACTGTAGCACAGAGAAGCAAACAGTGACTCTGTGGCATCTTACTACACTGATGGACAGTGACTGCATTGGGGTATGGGGGGGACTTGATAATATGGGTGAATGCGGTAACCACATTGTTTTTCATGTGAAACCTTCATAAGATTGTATATCAGTAATATGTTAATAAAAAAAGAAAGGCATTAGAAATGATTTTACAAACTTTTCCAAATGCCAATTACAATTTAATTCTCTTCTCTAAGAATAAGCACTCCTCTGGTAATCATTATCTTGAAATGAATTCATGACTATTAATTAAGCCCCCTCCAAGCAGGATGATTAGGAGACAATTAATAACAGTTACTACTAGTCAAATTTAGTAAACATTTGTGTCTGTTAAAACTTTTTGTTCCTTTGAGAGATTGGCAAAAGGTACTAGACTGTTGCCATATACCTTCTACCAAATGTTGTGTTTGGAGTTTGAAAGCAGCCCCGTGGAAAACAGTGTGCTGTTACCATGGTCTTGGAATGTCATAATCCTGAATTCTGCAATTATCCTGTAGCCAAATGCCAAAGCAATTTTGGGCAAGCAACCTAATGCTTCAGCCTCTGTTTTCTAATCCCATCATAAAACAAATGTAAGAACCTCTCTCAGCTTCTTAACACTCCTTCCACCCTTGGCTTCAAGGCCATTCTTCACAACCTCTCTAATCTCTCCTTTTACTTTGCACACTCTCAGTGGCATAGCTAGTATATTTGACACCTGGAGCAGATCGTTTTTTAAAATACCCTTTATTTCTATGCCAAAGTTGTTTTTAGTAGCAGTCATATAATAATCATCATGACTATTTTCTTCAGTTGTTCTTCAGTGCTAAACAACTGAAAATTTAAAATAAATTTTAGCCTGGAAAAGATAGCTTAGACCTATTTTTTCCCTGTTCTGCCTCTTAAGTACAGCCATCAACTCTGGAAAGAACTTAAGAGATAGTCAAAGGAGCACTCTGAAAGGTGGGGAGAGGAAGGCAAGCTGGCTCGGGATCCTAGGACTGGAGGAACAACACAGCAGCAGGATGTCTTACATTCCCCCTTTCGCCCAGTACAAGAAGGCAACCCCGGCCTGGCATTTCCAGACCCCCGACCTAGTAACACAGGACAGCTCATTCGTCCACCAGATCAAACAGTAGGCCCCCTGACAGCACCAGGTGAGCCTGACAGTGCTGGCAAGGGGAATGGATAAGTGCCACTGAAAACAAGCAACTGCAGCAAGTGATCTCCTCCTCTGTCAAAGCTGAGACTCCCCTCCCTTGCTGAGAGACACCGAGTGGCAGGTTGACACTGGCAAGAGAGATTCTGCCACATGCAGCAAACTGCCTGGCTCAGGACACACTCTTCATCCCTATGGGCCAGGGACTCCTTTCCTGCACCCTAGATGCATCAAGTGGCCTGACCAGGGCAACCCTTTGGCATCCTCAGGCAACACTACCGGGGACCAGTGGAGTCCCAGCAATACCAGAAAAGCCAAGCATACCAAAAAATACTGTAGAGGTTCTAAAACTCAGGCTGTCATTCACACCATACTCCCCCAGAGTAGGCCAGAACTGCATGCTAAACCTAAACAGGTGACTACCTGCTAAAATAAGAGATTAAGTAGGAGCTAGAGTATCACAACATAATAGTAAAAATATCCAGGATACAATTGAAAATCACTCATCATATCAAGAGCCAGGAAAATCACAACTTGAATGAGAAAAGATAGTCAACTGATGCTAACACAGAGATAAAGCACATATAGGAATTATAAGGAGTTTAAAATAGCCATAACAGAAAAACTTCAACAAGCAATAACAAATTCTGTTGAAATAAATGAAAAAATAGAAAATCTCAGAAAACAAATGCAAGTTATAAAAAAGAATGACATGGCAATCTCCTGAGAAATATAATACCAAAATTTTTCAACTTGCTCGATGGACTCAATAGTAAAGATGTCAGAGACAGAATCAATGAACTTGAGGACAGATTAATAAAATTTACCCAATCTGAAAAAGACAGAATACAGGTTGGAAAAAAATGAACAGACTATCAAGGACCTGCAGAACAGTAAGAAAAGATCCAACATCCATATTATTGGAGTTCCAAAAGAAGAGGAGAAGTGTGGGACTAAAAAGATATTAGAAGAAATAAAGACTTAAAATACCCAAATTTGGCAAAAAAAAACACAGAGATACAAGAATTTGGGCAAACCTGAAGCAGGATAAATTCAAAGAAATTCACATTGACACACCATAGTTAAACCTTTGAAAACTAAAGGAAAAGATAAAATATTGAAAACAGCCAGAGAAATGACACATTACCTATTGGGGAACACCAGTTCGAATGACAGTAAGTTTCTCACCTGAAACTGTAGAAGACAGAAGGAAGTGGTTCGATACTTTTCAAGTCCTGAAAGGAAAGAACTGCCAACCCAGAATATACTTTAGGTATGAAGGGGAATCGAGACATTTGCAGGTGAAGAAAAATTAAAAGAATTTGTCACTACCAGACTTATATTGATAGGGTAGACTGTGATACGTCACAGATTTATGTTGTAATATCTAGAGCAACCACTAAGAAACCTATACAAAGGGATACATTCAAAAAACACTATAAGTAATGCAGGGTGGATTCCTAAAAAAATGTTCAAATAATCCACAGAAAAGCAAGAAAAGAGAAAAAGAGTGAATAATCAAAAAACAAATAATAAAATGACAGATTTAAGCTCTAACATATCAAAAGCTATCTTAAATGTAAATTGGTCTGAATACACTAATAAATTGGTTGAGTAAATAAAAAAATATGTCCTAACTATATGCAGTTTATAAAAAACTCACTTCAAATTTCATGTTACATGTAGGTTTAAAGTAAAAGGATCGAAACAGGTCTACTATACGAACATTATATAAAACAATTGGGAGAGACTTTATTAATATCAGATAAAGTAGACTTCATATGAAAGGAAATTAGCAGAGACAGAGAGGGACATTGTATAATGAAAAAAGGGTCAATATACTAATTTGCTATAATTTTTCTGTGAATGTGCAAAACAACAGAGCCTCAAAATGAAAGAAACAAAACCTAATAGAGTTGAAAGTTGAAATAGACCAATTCACAATTATAGATGGGGCTTCAATAGCTCCCTCTCAGCAGCTAAAGAATTATTAGACAGAAAATCAGAGAGGATATGGAAGATCTGAACAACATAATCAACCAATAGAGTAATTGACACATATAAAATACTCCACCCAACAACAGCAGAATACACATTTTGTTTCAATCATCCATGGAACAGTCACCAAGATAGATAATATCTTGAGCCATAAAACAAAATTCAACAAATTTGAAAGTGTTGAGATCATACATAGCATGTTTTCTGACCATAATGGAATCAAACTAGTAATCAATAACAGAAAAAAAGAAAAAAGAAAAAGAAAATTTCTAAATACCTGGAAATTAAGCACTCCTAAGTAATCCAAGTGTCAAAGAGGATCTTTCCAAGGAAATAAAAAACATCCACAGAAACAAATGAAAATGAAAACACAAAAGGAAGAAAGTATGTTGAATGCAGCTAAAGCAGTGCTAAGAGGGAAATTTATAGTGAAAAAGAGAAAAGATCAAAAATTCTTGTCTCAAGAAACTACAAAAAGAAATGTAAAGTAAGCTCAAAGCAAGCAAAGGAAAGGAAATAATAAAAATTAGGAATTAATAAAATTGGAAATAGAGGAACCTTAAATGCATATTACTAAGTGAAAGAAGGCCATTCTGAAAAGGCTACATAGTGTATGACTCCAATATGTATATGACATTCTGGAAAAGGCAAAACTATGGAGCCAGTAAAAAGTGTCAAGGGTTTTCAAGGGTTGGGGGACAGATGAGGGATGAATAGCTGGACCAGTGAGGGTTCCCTGTATGATATTATAATGATGGAAACATGTCATTATGTCATTATATATTTGTCCAAACTCTAACCTCATCCCAGCCTTGCTCATGCACACACACAACTTTGGCCACACTGGCCACATTCATCAGATTCAAGCAAGTGCCTGACTTGGGATCTTTACACTTGTGGTTCCTTCTGCCACTTTCCTACATTGTCACGTCACTCAGGTGCCATATCTTTAGAGGCCTTTCCTGAGCACTCTATCTAAAATAGCACCGGCTACTCCCTATTCCCTTAGCCTGTTTTATCTTTCTGCATGACAGTTATCACTCTTGATATTTTGTTACATATTTATTCGTTTATCTGTTTGAGATCTGTTTCCTCTAGTTTCAGCTTCTTGGGGGCAAGACTTTGTTTAGTTCACCACTGTATCTCTAGTGCCCAGAAACCATTCCATAGGCTTTCGGTGATTATGATGCGTCATGTAGATTCTTCAGCTGTAACAAATGTACCACTCTTGTAAGTGGTATTGATAATGGGGGAGGTTATGTATATGTTATGTGTAGGGGCCAAGGGTATATGGGAAGTCTCTATACCTTCCTCTCCATTTTGCTGTGAACGTAAAACTGCTCTTAAAAAGTCTTTAAAAAAATAAATCAATGCAATCTATCATATCAACAGACTAAAGAAGAAAAATCAATCAATATTAATTGATGCCAAAAATATAGTTGACAAAACTCAATACTCATTCATGATGAAAACTCTCAGCTTTGTTCTTTCTCAAGATTGCTTTGGCTAATCAGGGTCTTTTATGGTCCCATATGAATTGAGGATTGGTTTTCTATTTCTACAAAAAAGGCCATTGGAATTTTGGTAGGGATTGCACTGAATTTGTAGATCACTTTAGGCAGTATGGACATTTTAACAATATTAATTCTTCCAATCCAAGAACATGAGATATCTTTTCATTTATTTGTGTCTTCAATTTCTTTTCATAACTGTCTTATAGTCTTCAGCATACTGATCTTTCCTATCCTTGGTTAAATTTATTCCTAAGTATTTTATTCTTTTTGACGCTGTTATAGCTGGGATTGTTTTCTTCGTGGTTTTCTCAGATGGTTTGTTTTAGTGTACAGAAACACAGTGGATTTTTGTATACTGATTATGTACCTGGCAACTTTACTGAACTTGTTTGTTAGTTCTAACAGTTTTTCGGAGGGATCTTTAGGGTTTTCTATATGTAGGATATGTCACCTGCAAGCAGAGACAATTTGATTTCTTCCTTTTGGATTTGAATGCTTTTTCTTTATTTATTTTTATTTTATTTCTTTTTCTTGCCTGTTTGCTCAGCTAGGACCTCCAGTACTATGCTGAATGGGAGTAGTGAGAGTGGGCATCCTAATGTTGTTCTTAATCTTAGAGGAAAATCTTTTAGCTTTTCACTGTCGTGTATGATATTCGCTGTGGACTTATCATATAGGGCCTTTATTATGTTGAGGTATCTTCTTTTTGTACTTAATTTGTTGAGAGACTTAATCATGAAAGAATGTTGAATTTGTCAAATGCTTTTTCTACATCTATTGGGATGATCATGTGGTTTTTATCCTTCATTCTGTTAATGTGGTGTACACATTTATTGACTTGTGTATGTTGAACCATCCTTGTATCCCAGGGATAAATGGAACCAAAAAATATCCCAAATAGCCATAACAATCTTGAGCAAGAAGAACAAAACTGGAGGCATTGCACTTCCTGGTTTTTAAATTATATTTCAAAGTGACTGTACTGAAAACAGTATAGTATTGGCATAAAATAAACACAGACCAGTGGACCATAATAAGAGCCCAGAAATAAATCCATGCATATACAGTCAACTTATCTTTGACAGAGTGCCAAGAATACACAGTGGTGAAAGGATAGTGTCTTCAGTAAATGGTGCTGGGAAAACTGGATGTCCACCTACAAAAGAATGAAATTGGACCTTTATCTTACACTATACACAAAATCAACTCAAAATGGATTACAGACTTGAATGTAAGATCTGAAACCATAAAACTCCCAGAAGAAGACACAGGGAAAATATCCTTAACAGTGGTCTTGGCAATTTTTTTGGATATGACATCAAAAGCATAAGCAACAAATGCAAAAACAAGCAAGTGGGACTACATCAAACTGAAAAGCTTCTAGATGGCAAAAAAATCAAGAAAATGAAAAGGCAATCTATGCAATGGGAGAAAATATTTGCAAACCATGTATCTGAGGTACATAACGTAAGAGGTTAATACCCAAAATATATGAGGAACTCATACAACTCAATAGCAAAACAAAACAAAACCCCACAAATAACCCAATTAAAAAATGGGCAAAGAACCTAAATAGACATTTTTCTAAAGAAGACATGTAAGCAGCCTTCAGGTACATGAAAAAGTGCTCTCCGCATCACTAATCATCAGGGAAATGCAAATCAAACCCACAATGAGACGTCACCTCTTACCTGCTAAGACAGCTACTACAAAAAAAAGACAGAGAGAGCACGTGTCGGTGAGGATGGGAGAAAAAGGAACCCTCCTGCACTGTTGGTGAGAATGTAAACTGGCGCAGCCTCTATGGAAAACAGTATGGAGGTTCCTCAAAAAATTAAGAATAGAACTACCATGTGATCCAACAACCTCACCTCTGGGATTTTTTTGTTGCTATTGTAACATATTTATTTTGTATTGAATAAAGAACACATACATACAAATAAGATGCAAACATTATGATTTAATACATAAGTGAGTGAAAACAATAAACTGACAATTCCCTTAGGTACACTACAAGGAGAAAGCACACAAATAAAAATGGCCCACCGCCCTTGCAATCAGTGAAATAGAGTTTAAAACAAAACGAGACACATGTTCTGGCCTAGGCTAATGAGTACCATAACACAAATACTCTCAGAGCTGATATTTGGAGTTATAAGCGGGATATCCTTTTTAAAATAAATTTGACAGATTATGACTGTTTCTGTGTCTGCCCCAGAAATGTTACAGCTGTGTATGTATTCTGAGACATACTTATTAATGGGAAACACTGATGTACACAAAGATACTAATTGTAGTGTTCTTTACAACAGCAAATTTGGAAATAGCCTACACTTCCAACAGTAGGGGGAAAACTAAGTATATGGTGATGAATCTACTTAAATTGTTCACTGAACCACTGAAAATGTTTATTGTGATTATGTAATATTAGAATGCTATGGTAAATACTTATTACTTGAAGATATTAAGAGATAAAAGCAGGACTAGAAGCATATGTAATATTATTTCAGTTGGGTAAATGCTATAGAGAAAACTTGAAGGGAACATACAGGTCATTGACAGTGGTTATGATCAAATGTTTATTCTGAAGAAAGAATAGCCTTTTATGCTGATACTTAATTTTTAATGAATGTTAAAATGAAAAATCATTTTAAAGGAATAAATTATATGTATTCTACAGTATTTCTACATTACTTGTGAATATTTCCTAAAGCAATAATGTTGTACTTTTCAGAAGCTCACTTCTATTTGTGAGTAAACTGTTCGTTCTTCAAAAAAAAACCCAATCACTATAAATCTCTTATGTGGACCCATCTATCTAATACAAGGAGTGAAAGAAAGAATCCAGGATGGTGGTGGTCTGCAACTTATGCAAGCACTCTTTTTAAGGATTGGGGCTGTCCCTGTAAGGCAAGGTGTCAGTGAATGAGAAACCAGCTATGTCCCATGCACACAGCAATGTGGACATCAGAGACTGATGGGGACACTGGTGAGCAGGACTAGGTGGTGGCACTGCATTTCCAGTGGAAAGCATGAAGCTACGCAGACAAACAGACCCAGCAGCCTAATCCTCGGGCCGGGGCCAATATAGTAGAGGGTCACAGGGAGGACGGCTGGGGAACACTGTGCCTCTGGGGCTGAGCGATGCCTCGGGGGCAGGAGGATCTCAGATGGGAGAAGCCAGCTTCATCTCACACCCACCACACTGGAGGTCTGGTTCAGCAATTGGGCACGGATAATCCCAGGGGTGAAGAGCATCCGAGGATTCACTCCGGGGGCCACGGTCAGCAGGGGCTGGTGGTGAGCAATCTCCTGAGAGCAACCTCGTGCCTTGAGCTGGCGCGGAGAGGCCACAAACACAAAGGTGAGCGAGGAGCACTGCTGCCCCTCAGTACTCTTGCCCTCTTTTCTTCCTTCCAGAAACTCGTTCTGTTCCTAATATTCTGTAATTTGAGAGAGTCTCTCAGCTGAAGACAAACGAAATGATTAAAGAACATTCTATAATATCTATTGATATATGTTCAGGAATGAATGACCTCGCAACTCCGTTCACCCCCTGAACTGCCAGCCCCAGCGCCCCGTCGGTTACACTGCGGACACCTCCGTGCATGAGTGGGGACAGAGCTGCCGGGCCATCCACACACTAAAGGGCGCAGAGGCGGGGAGGGCACTTGGGGCCGGGACCGTGGGTGAGACGGTGGGCCACATTCTGGTTTGTTTATAACCTGGGTGCTCGTTAGCCAGACGGGTTTGCCGTGGGGGAGGCAACACTTAGCCCAGGGGCGTGGTGGCTGAGAAAGTCCTCAGTTGCTCTTCAGAGAGACGACTTGCAGAGACAGAAGCTTGTCCGCACCTCGGTGCCAGCCACAGGTATCGAGGGGCCACTGCTTGTCGCCTCCTTTCACAGTAACACTGCTGCCCTGAGTATCTCAGCAGCTATTTTTATGATAGTTTCGGACACTATTCTCATTGTCGATGGTCTTACTCCAGGGCAGCTTTGACAAGCTTTCCTTTCTTCTGGGAGATCAACCTGGCTCATCTGTGATGACCTTTTAGGGGAGGGAAAGCTAAGTGTGACCCCTGGAAAGAGAAGGGGTCGTGACATGTGTCCGGGGTGTGTGAGTGTTTCTCCGTGAGCACCACTTTCCCCCTCAGAAGGCTGGGCTGTGCAGCTGGCTCCGAGCTACCCTGTCCTTGTTCCTGTACGTGTCAGGACTTCAGCTCCGCACAAGCCCTACTTTGTTATCCCGTCCAGCTAAAGAATCCGAAACCCAGTCTGAGTCTCTCTTGCACTCAGCCTAAACCCACTGCCTTGTTATTTCATGGCCCTGCCTCCACATCTCGCTCCCGGGCATCACTTTTGTTTCTGGCGACGGCACTTTCTTGGTGAGGAATACACACTCCACTCTGGCTCAGGCGACCTGGCTTCTCACTTGGCTTGTACGGGGCTTTCCGTCGGTTTGGGCAAGCGCCGATCACCTCAGGCAATGGTCACGGGCCCCAACCCCAAACCTTCCCTGTCCACGGCCTCCCTCCCACGCGGATAGGGGAAGGGCGGTGGAAGGCTGGAAGACCTTCACGGTAAGGGGCGTTCAAGTGCCTTAGGGGTGAGAGACCAAAGCAGGAGCGTGAGGGATACTCGTGAATTTAACCCGCACCATGGAGGGCCCCCTACATAAAGAGACCTGACGCAGGTTCTGTGGGGGAAGGAAGCCTCAGGGTTCCCCTTGAGGTGACAGTCAAGTCCGAAAGACGAGATGTACGGCGGAAAAGGTTACTTCTGGTGCAAGGGATCTAAGTCCATCCAGAGGGAGAACAGAGCAGGGTTACGCCACTGGTTGAGAGCAGTGAGAGGAACACCCCCCTCACACACCCCGACCTGGGCGCGGGGGTCCTAGCCCTTTGTCAGGGGCGAGCCTGCGACGGGCCGGCTGGCCTTCCAAATTCAGCCGAACCCGTGCTTCACCCGCGTTTTAGTTTGCCTGATTCCCTTCGCTTGTCTTTAAAGTCAGGTTAAGATATCAATTACTGACCTACTTCCCCCCTCCACTTGTTTTTGTTAGATCTCTTTTTGAGTCCATCTAGATCTTTTGTTAGATGTTTTGTTAGATCTCTTGGGCCCTTTCTTCATCTGGGACTAAAACAAAACAAAACAAAACAATCCTGGTACATACCATGTGCATCGTAGGATGCTATCAGCTGCAGGCAATAGAGACCTGACTCAAAGCAGCTGAACCTATGTAGCCACGTTAAGAACTTACGTAAGGCGAAGTGCGAGCTCAGGGCACTCCGGTGGAGGCTGGAGGGTCCAGCAGCTCAAGGACAGTCTGAGTTCTAGTTCCTTATCTGTTTTTGTTGTGCTGCTCATGAGCGCCCTCCTAGGCCTGGCTCTTAGCGTCATACTGGCCATCCCTCCTGGTTTGCTGGGAAAACCCAGCGTGCGCCTTTTGCCCTGACAGCGTTCGTCACGGTGGCCCCTTTCACTCCCAGTAGCATCCGGGTTTAGATGACCAGTTTTCTTTGGTCACCTGCATCATGTGTTTGCTGCTCATTGCACATGCGGTTACATTATCTACACGTCCATTGGGAGGGGACAGGTGGGTTTCCTGTGAGAGTAAATCTTCCCCATAAAGCCCCTGGCAAATCTCTCCTCTCATCTATTTAGTCCACATTATGGCAGGAGGGATGCCATTTGCCTCATATCAAACAGAACCCACCCTGAAGTTAGGGTCACATGCTAAGGCACGTGGTTTCATGGGAAGGAAGGGATACTTGAACATTATGGTTCTGTGAAGAAAGAGGAAGGGGGAATGCGGAATGGAGCAGCCACAGCAAAGCCCTTTGTAATGAGCCTGTTTTTTACACTTGACAATCTCTCACACTCCTCTAAATTCAAATGCTCTCCTGATTGTGAGACTAGACAGAGAGAGTGCAGAGCAGGAATGGGACTTTCTCACTCCGTGTGCTCTAGCATGTCACTTACTACTGTAAAGGACTAGCTGTCTGGGATATGCTTGTTGGTGGTCTACCTGGCAATTTTTGATTCAGTCTTTGCTAAAATTACCAAAGATTTCATATGAACTGTATTATGCCCTTTGGATAAAATCATTTTGACTGTGCTCCACAGACATCCAGCCACCAGTATCTTCTCTTTCTACCTGAGAAGGACCCTCTACCTATGCTGGGTGGCAGGCCCGAATTGCCAGAAAATCAGCACCACCTGGGCAGCCCTCAACCAGCTTCCTCACTTCTTTGAGAAGGACAATTCTGAAGTGGGTGTTTTGGATCAAGAGTTTGCTCACAGGGTTAAACTCCACAGCGGTAAATGGCCTTGATAATAATCCCGCCTCAGCTGCCATCTTTGTGTCTTCCTGCCCACCCCCCAACCAGTGCTTCCTTCCCCTTCCAAATCAACTTTCTGCACCTGAATCCTTGTCTTAGGGTCTGCTTCTGAGGCAACCAGCATTCATCATCTCCAGCCCCAAATCTGCTTCTCTTCCTAGAACCTCTGTCTCACTGACCACACCCCCACCCACCCTGTCACCCAATTCCGGAAGCCAGGTGTCAGGCACCCTAACTCTCTGTGTCCTCCAACATAAGTCCTGTTGATTCTACATCCTGAGTATTACTTGACTCAAGTTCCTTCACCTCCACCGGCACTGCCTGGCTTCAAACCCTGATCACAGCCACAGTCCCTCACTCGGTCTCCCTGCTGCCCATCTCACCCATCTCCAACCAGCCCTTGACACCCACCCCTAGAGCAATGCTTCCCGAACCCAAATCTTTCCTGGTCACCCCTTTCCCTAAAGTCCTTCAAGGGCTCCCCATTGACTACAAGAAAAAGGTCCTTTACAGGACAGACCAGGGACCTCCACTGACCCTTAGCTTCCTCCACCCAACTCCCTGCCCCCGCTATTCCTCACGGGCCACTGCTCGTGCCTCATGAAATATCTGCCACCTGCAGACTTCAGTGTGCATCCCAGTTGGTGCTTGCTGTTCCCTTTACTTGTAATGTCTTTCTCCTCCTTTGAAGAACTCCTCTTCCTCTCCCAGTGCTCAGCTTTCATCTCCATTTCTGTGCAATCTTCTCTGGCTGCCCTGCCCCCAGCCCTTCCCGACCCCTTCCCAGTACAGGGATAGGCCCACTCCCTTGGTGTTCACCTAGCACACTGGAGAGCTCCTCATGTACCACAAAGAGTCAAATTGTGTGAACAGGTTGCTACTGGCCTGTGAGCTCCTTGGGGTCAGCCACCATATGTCAACCATCTCTCCCACCACAGTGCTCAGCTCAGGAACTGGCATACAAGCAGGTATTTAATAGATGTTGGTTGGATTAATGAATGAGTCACCCATCTGGAAAGTATGTGAAAACTAGATTGCAAGGAGATGCTGTATTAGAGAAGCAGGAGGTAGGTGAAAGAATTAGATCTGAAATGGAAACTTTCTGGAGTCCTTATTTAAAATCACCAAAGATTAGAATGACAGATATCAAAAATCACCCTGAGCAGCCCTGGAAGATGTTTTCATCCTTTCCTGCTGTTTTGTCATGTCCTTTCTTCCCTCCACTTTCTTAGGCATCCCTTTAACTGTATGAGCAGAATTCTTCCATATTAATATCCTATTTCTGTCCCCAAACATCTCCTCCCCCCACCCAATCCAGCCCTGCTCTTTATGGATGCCTCTTTTTTCCTTCTCTCTGCAAGGGCAGTCACAGTGAAAATACAGAGGGAGGACACTACATTTCTTTGGGAATGAGAGCCATGATGCCTGTTTATTATGCATTAGTCTGAATCAATATAGTCTTTCCTGAAAACATAAGCACCTCAAAGAGCAGCAAATATGAATCACAACTGCTAGTGAGGAGCAAACATTAACCCAGGATTGTGATGAGGCCAACGAAAGAAATAGGCTAGTAATTGCCTTCCAGGATATCAATCCCTGCCTTACACACACCCCCTCAACACACACTAAACCTTTATGGGTCTTTCATCCATGAACTTGCCCAATTATAATTGCCCAGCTGTGTCTTTAGTTGTAGTCAGGCTAGGTCCTCGCAGCCAAGACCTCACATACTTGATCGAAGGATTCAGAACAGTTATGAGCTCTATAGCAGAAGTCTTTGGTTACTTAAACAGTGGAAGACACACTCACAGGCAAACAGTGTTCAATATCAAGTTGCATTATCAATATAATTCAGTATCAAGGAATAGTACCACCCAGGCTGGCTTCTCCTTTAGGGGCAGTAGGCTCAGTGGCTGGGCTCACAGTGCTTTGAGGGGCCCATAGAAATATTTTAATTGCTTTTAAAATCAGGAGAAAATTATCTTTTAGGTCGAGGAAAATGTATTAATATATACCAATATATTTTCCTTTACATCCATGCCATTGTAAAATGTACCTTTTACCATGTTTCAATGAAGGGGGGCATCCACAAAGGCAGCAGCCACCACAAGTGTCGTATGTGGCCTTGGTCTCTACCGCACTGTGCTCGCAGCACAGCAAGGTCAGCACCTCCCCGACACCAGTTCAGGCCCCCATGCTAATCATAAACTTGCCAGGCCTCTCTCTAGGCATTTCACACTCTGTGCGGCCACCCCCAGATTCTACAAGAAGGAAGTCAAGGTTGCTACTCACAGTGTCCGACTGGAGGTCTGAACACGACGCAAAGGACAGCTAGATTCAGACTGCTCTCTGCTCTGATTAATTTCTGCTCTGCACAGTCTCTCTCAAATATCTTCATCCTAGTTTGATTACCAGGAAAAAAATATTTTACTGTAGGGATTAATTAAGCCAAGGCAGTTGCTTCCTTTGCTCTCTTAAAACATTTATAGGATTTAGCTTTTTAATTTTATTTTTAAATAATCAGTAGTACTACAGACACCTATTACTGATTTACTGGTTAACAACCATATAGTCATCATCTTTGTTGTAAGTCCTGTACTTAAGAAATGTTAGTCAATTAATAAATGAATCAGCTCCCAGGCAAGTTTGTGGAAAGTGATTATGTCCGTGGACTAATTTTGTCTTTAATTATCTCACACCTTATGCGAAGGATGCCCGACCTGTATCACAATTGGCATTCTGGGGGGGTGAGCGCTGGCCCCTTCCCACCTCTCCTGCCTCCATCCGCCAGCCATTTCCTCCCTCCTGGGCTCTGTTCTCGCCCCTCTTCATCGTGGGGTCTGGAATGGTCCCCAGCCCGTCGGGAGGCAGCAGGGTGCCCCCTCCGCCGGCCCTCCCGCCGCGTCCTGGGCGCCCCTTCCTCCCGCCACCCCGCGCCGCCTACAGCCACGCCCTCCCCGTGGGCGCGATCACCTGTCCCTCCTCCGCCGCCGCCTCCCCGGGTACCCTTTCGCCCCCCTCCTGCTCCCCCTCCTCCGCCACCTCCCCCAAACCCTCCCCTTCCCCGCCTCCTCCCACCCCTTGGTGTATATAGTAAAGGCCAGGCGCCGCACGCAGACGCACACTCGCCCGGACACAGGCGCCCACTAGCTCACGCACAACCGGCAGCGGCGGCGGCGACAGCAGCTCGGTGACAGCGGCGACGGCGGCTCCCACCGCTGCGCACCCCCTTCAGGCGGCCGGCGGCGAGGCCAGACCGGAGAGTTCCCGCACCCGCGACCACCCCGCGGCTTCCTGGAGGCGGCGGCCGCGATCGCTAGGTAGCCGCCGCGGCGCCCCCGTGCGGGCCGGGGTCCCCCCCGCCTTCCCCGCGCGGACCTGCCACCGGGACGCAGGGGGCGCGCCGGACTGGGAGCGCCTGGCGGGGCCCGGCGCCTAGGGAGGGGCCTGCTCCCGGGGGCAGGACGGCGCCCGGAGGCCGGGGCCAGCGGGGAGGCCGGGGCCAGCGGGGAGGGCCGCGCGGGGGGCGGGGACGCGGGCCGA
>JAQQAC010016209.1:12618468-12686308 GCA_029783875.1 Phataginus tricuspis
GCGGGGCCGGGGCGGCAGGGGAGGCGGCGCCGGCCGGCGGGGCGGGGGCCCCGAAGTGGGCTTCTGGCCGCCCCGGGCGCTGGCCCCGGGCGCAGGGGGCGGCGCGCGCGGACTCCTCGCCCGGACACCGCACCGGGCCGCCTCCGGCCCCGCCGCCCTGCCCCGGCCCTGAAAACCCGGCGCCTTCCAGGCCCTTCGAAAGATGGATTCTGTTGACGCATCTGGCGGCCCTGGCGAGCCGGGTGGAAAGTTGGGTTCTGCCAGATCTCGCTGGGCTCGTCTTTGTGACGCTCGGCCAGCCCCGCATCCCCGCGGAGCCGGGTGAGTAAGCGTCGGCGCCCCGGGAGCCCTCGTGCCCCCAGTGCCCAGACCCGGGTGGCTGCACCAGCTCGGGCTTTCTGCCATGTCAGGCAGCGAGCCGCGTCCTCGCTGCACTTTTGCGGGCGTTTCGGCGGTGCCTTTCGCTGCGGAGGGAGTTACTGCTTCTCTCCGCGTTGGCTTTTTCGGGTTTGGGGCTGTGCTCTGTGTGTTTGCTGGTTTGCCGTTTAAAGCCCGACTATTGTTCCGGAGAAGCTCCGCCTGGGTGGGGAAATGGCATCCCACCACAGTTGCTGGCGAAGGGTAGAAATGTTGCCAAACAGCTGCTGCTTTGTGTTCCCCTATCAGAAGTCCCTGGGGTAGGTTTGGGGCACGACGGATGGATGGCGAGAGGGATGGGGCACGGAAGGAGAAGGCGGCTTTAGAGCAGCGAATTGTCACCCACTCCACGGCACGCAATCAGCCCCCCTTTCTGCCTGCCAAACTTTTATGAATATTCCTTTTGTGACGCGGGGGGAGCGTAATGAATTCAGCCCAGTTTTCCGGGGAAAAACGACCCGGTTTTAACAATGGTTTGAGAACTTAATCAATGGGAAAGGCAGGCGGAGGAGGAGGCGGCGCTGACACCATCTCGGGGATGTGGCTGCTTCTTGACGAGTCAGGTAGGGGAGAGGTGCGCAGGGCAGGGCGCAGCGCCTGGGTGGCCGCGTACCGGGAACTGTCGGTAGCTCTCACCTGGGCCCGCGGGAGCCACCCTCCGTCTTGCCCCCAACTCGCGCCCTGCCCACAACTCCGCGATGGGGCTGGAGGGGCGGCTTGCGGCAGTACGCTGGCCGGCCCCCCTCGTCTGGCGTTTTTAAGGATGTGTAAATATTTTGCTGAGGATAAGTGACATCAACAGAATGATATTCCGCAGAGCCCGGGTGTGCAGCGATGATAGATAGGGCCAAACAAAGTTTTGATAACCGCGGATTTTCAGGGCTCGCTGTGTCATTTTGGTCTTTGTTTTTGTTGGTTTTGCATTATTTCTCATCCTCTGGTGTGATCCCTTTATTTGGCTGATTCTTGGAAGGTTCTCTTCAGAACAGAGAGGAAAGCCGCCAGCAGGGAGAAAACAATTCTTAGCCCTCGTGCATGAGGCAAGGTTTTCTGTTCTCTTCCCATCGTTTTCTAGTTGTCTCTCCTCCTCGTTTTCACTCATCCAAATCGTTTGTTGATTGACCAAGAGACTTCTGATAACGTTGAATATGTGTTGTGACGCGTCTTTGTCACAGTAGAGGGGTGGCACTCGGGGAGGAGGACAGTGGGGAGGCTAGTAGGTGGGCGCGGCTCACCAGAGCAGCGTTATCCACACTGCCCCCCCCACCCCGCCCCCTGTTTTTTCCCCTTCCCCCCGTCCCCCGGTTTTGTCCTTGCCTTTTCTTCTCAAAGGGGAACATGAGGAGCTGTGTCACTTTGCAAAGCCAGGGATTGAGCTGGAAGGCCCAGAACCATAAGCTCAATCGTGTTCCAATTTCTCCGCCCTTAGAGGTCCAGAGAGACCACCCACCCCCAAAACCACACCCACCCTGCTTGCACCCACCCCCCCACAAAATATCCTGCAAATGGGCACTTGCATCTCATACTGACACACCTACTAGAGGCATCTGCAAGGTGGCCTGGGCGCTGTGAGACAAGTCAGACTGGGACTTGGGGTGTTGGCTGTTGAGGCCCCAGTCCTTGGGACCATTCAGCCATGGGAGTGGGGTGTCCTTCATCATGCAAAGGAGCCCAGTCCCTCAGTGGTGAGGTTTGGCCCAGGAAAACCTGCCCACCTCCGGAATCAATGAGAAAACAGCCTTCCAGGTGATGCCAGGTGCCAGTGTGAGAACTTGGTTGGTGGGCAGTTGGGTAGGAACCATAAAACAAACAATGTTGTAGCCAGGAAGCAGAGCCTCCGAGACAGGTCCTCTGAAAGGCCAGAAAGAAAAGGGGAAGGTTGGGAGGTGTGTGTGCTGGGACTGCTATAGCACCAGGAGACAGCTCCAAGCTCTGGCTCCAGGGCCACGACAGCTAGGTAGGACCTGCTTCCCCAGGGCCCTGTGCCCAGAGCCAAGATGTTCTGTATGTGGAGCTCTTCACGGGCAGTGTGCCCTGAAGCTACAGTAAGAAGATAGCAAGTGTCTGCTCTCTGGCTCCTTTCCTACTTACATTTGGGGGAGGATGGTCATAAAGGGAAATAAGCTGGCAAAGAAATTAACGTTTGTTGTTGCCTTCTGTCTGCCAAACACTTCATGTGTGGGAAATCATGTTGTGATGGAGGCATTATTTTACATATAAGGAATCAGAGGTTCAGAGAAATTTCAGTCGTGTGTCTGACTGCAGACTTCAGTGGTTATGATTTAAAAGGGCAATATGTCCCTCTCCCCTCCCTCAAGTTCCTTATTTATTTCTCCCAAAGACCAGAGTCCTCAGCCCCTACCCATTCACAAAATATGGTATGTACGTTGTGGGGGGGAGGCAGGGCTACCAGTGAGGTAGCCAGTCACCTTATCTGTCATAGTACATGCTTATCTGTCAAGTAGAGAAACTCCAGATAGTCTCTATTTCAGATGAAAAGACTACCTTTTCATCTTGGAATCCCCAACCTCCAAGTGTTGCTTAATAAATGAGAGTTCAGTGACTGAAATGATGGAGCTGATGCAGTGAATGGTGGTGAGTGTGAGTTATTGTCAAGGGACACCCAGCAGAGAGAATTCTGGAGATGTGTATGTTTGGTTGGAGACTCAGCTGTCCCCAACTGGTGTCATGCTCCAGTTCTAGCCCTGGGTAATTACAAGCTGACCAGTCCATGTGAGATGGGAAGTAACCTTCCCATCTTGTAGGTGAGGCAGCTGAGACTAAGACAGGTTAAGTAATTAGCCTGAGGTCGTTCAGGCGGGGACCAAAGGTTGGGTAAGGTATTTCTGACTCTAAACCATCTCGAATAATAAGCTCCAGGTAAAGATGAGGTGGGGTCTTGCTGTGCAAATGTATGGTCCAAGCAAGTCCCTTAGCCCCTTTCCAACCAGATGGTAGCCTTCAACACCCTCGAAACTTGAGCCAATGAGAAAGTCAGGATTTGAATCCAATCAGAATATGAGGGGGACCTCAGAGAATGAGGCTCTTGAGGAGAGGGAAGGATGGCTAATTGCACTCTCCCCTGCACAAAAGCTTGTGTGGGATTCTGAATTAAGCTTGATTTGAGGATCAGGGTGACATCCTTGCTGCAGAGTTGGCAGCTCTTGTCTTTGAAGAATGCCTCTGATTACCACTTCTTCCTTCCACCTGATCATCTGCCCAGATGCCCATCATCTCATTCTCTCCAGACCCAAGGCGCCTCCTTTATGGCTCACAAATTTTGATGAGCCTCTGGAGCCTACCCCTCTCCTGTGTTCTGATGGCAGCTGGCGAGGAGGTGGTTTTGATGGTCATGTTAGTACTTCTGGATTTCGCACATGACCTGCCTTCCCTCTCCAGCTAGGAACACACACACGAACACGCATGCGTGCGCAGACACAGGCACACATAATTTGATCATGTTTCTGTATCTGCTTCACCAAATTAGATTGCAACCCAGAATTGTTATTGAAAGAACGTAGGTGACTTTGGTGCCCTTCTGTCCCAGCCCCTGCCTTAAACAGATCAGAAGAGCTAAGATGGAGGCGGCTCAGCCAGCAGGTGCCATAAATAATGATTTCACTTGCCTTCCCACTGCTGTGGGGCAGCCCCCCAGAAATATAGGCACGGGTCCTTCATAAAAGCCCATTTTGATCGCCACCTAGAGGTAGGGCTGGGCTCCGAGCACATCTCAATCCCTGCAATTCCCACTACTGCTGTAATTCTTAGTTCCAGTAAAACTCTCTAGCCCGTGCTGCTCGCACCTGTCACTCTCCCCACAGTTTTTTTGGTCTTTCAGCGCAGCACTGTCTCATAGAACTGTCTATGATGGTGGCAGTGTTCTATGTCTGCACCATCCCATACAGTAGCCACTAGTTACGTGTGGCTGTTAAGCAGTTGAATGGTGGCTTGTCCAAGGTAGGACATGCTATAAGGATAATATTCCTGGGAGTTTGAAAACTTAGTACAAAGAAGAATGCACAATAGCTCATAAATAATTTTTATATTGATTTCATGGTAAAAGGATAATTATTTTGAATGTATTGGTTAAATAAGCTATAGTATTAAAATGAATGTCACCTGTTTCTTTTCACGTTTTGAATGTGCCTACTAGAAACTTTAAAATCATGTAGGTATTTGTGCTCAACAGCACTGCCCTCGAGTAAGCTAACCACAAGCCGCACCTTCAGCCTCGGAGTACCTCCAGATGTTCAGGGGCATGGATGCCTTCTTTCTCCATGACAGATGGGAGGACTAGGACCAACTCAATAGCCACACAGAATGGCATCAGGCAATGTTGGTTTTCCATGGCTAAGGTGCCATTTTGGGGGGGTCCCTGGCAACCTACCCCTGAGCATGTTTGCTCAGCCAAGTTCTGTGAGGAATGTAGGCTCCTGAAACTACATGGAGGCAAGAGCGAGGCCAGGGTGGGAGTGGGCAGGGCTGGCTTGGACAGGATGACCCCATTCCTTTCCTGCCCGTTCCTCCACCCCACCCCACCCCACTCCAAGCCGGTGTCCTTGTCCATTTGAGAGCTATCTCCTGCCCGAGCAATGGCTCCCCTTTGCACCTGCTCTAATAATATCCTTCCTAGGGATTTGTGAGTGGAGGATGGTGTCCCAAGTAGACACCTTAAGGCTCAGAGTGGGTTATTTGGGGCTGGGGCTGATCTTAAAGAAAAAGGGGAAAAGAGGGATGCACATAGTCATCTCCTGACAGCTTAATGAATACAAGAGTAAGGGAATAATTACAGTTTCTGTGAAAAAGACAGAATAAATGCAAGGAAGCCCAATTTCCCACACCATGGTGCTACAGACAAGGAGACCTACCAAGGGTACAGTTCAGGGCAGTGGGCAGAGGATGCCAGCTGGCACTGTGGTCTTCCAAGGCTCTTTCCTGGGTGCTAGGCATGGCCCAAATAGATGGAAAGGGCTGCAGTAATGACTTGGGGGCTGCAGTGATTTATGGCGCAGGCGCCTGTGGCTCTGGCTCCTGAGGGGGCTGCCCCCACAGGGACCCTTGGCTGACCTCCTTGAGCTCCTCGGAAGGAGCTGGTTCTGTTTCCCATGGCAGAAGCAGACTGTTTACTAGAGCACAGGAAGAGTCCGACATTCTGGCGAAAAATAATTCATTAACAGCCAGGGTATTACCAGTTCCCTGGAAAAGCTCCTCCAGCTGCACTGTAGCAACTGTTCTTTTTCAGCAACAGAACCAGACCTCACTGGCAGCCAAGACTGGGTGTGTTGGGGCATTTTGTCATTGTTGTTATTTTTGCCTTTCTGTGTATGGCCACTTTTGCCTTATAATTTAGAGAAAGAAACGGTGGTCTGGAAGGGTCGAAATGGTATAGCTGTCAGCCATTCTTTCCTTCCTGGTTTAAGCCTGGAAGTTCTAGGCCAACTCTAGGAACATGCATTTTTCCTGACCAAAGCTCATCCCCATGCTGGGGGCACTGCAGAGCCACACAGAATGTTCTGGAAATAAAGGAATTTTAGATAATATCCACACCTGCTCTTAAGACCTTCTGGAAACAACTGGCTGAAGGACTCCCATTTCCCCCTCCCCACCACACACACACACACACACACACCCCAGGCTGAAAGTGCTATCTTGGTTGTGTGTAATTCTTTGCTTACTATTAATTGGCACAGTGAGGCCAAAGTATGTGATTCATCATCCTGCTTTTGAGGACATTTGGAAAGCCAGGCAGGCATAACCAAGAGAATGGGCTGCATGTTTTGCTCACCAAAGAATGATTGAATCTACAGTAAATAAAGTGGAATGATTCAGGAAGCTTTTTGTGCTCTGGAAAAATCTGTTTTAAAGAAAGGTTTTTGTCCACTTGTTTGTTTTTTAATACCTCATGTGCAGAAACGTGTACCCAGCTAGCAATAAATGGGAAAGAATGGCACTTCCTCGTTTTAGTTTTTTTTTTCTAACTCTAATTGTAGGTTAAGTAAGATACGGTATTATTGATTTTGGTTTTGTATGGAACATAACTAGATAATTGTTATATTTTATGGGGTATTAATTTCCATCTATTTTGACGGATGAAATATGCAGTTAAAATGCACCCTACCTTCCCCCACCACCATTGCAGTATTTCTTTAATGTTCCTAGATTCAGATTGAAAACCTCTTTCATTTATTTGGAAAGGAGTACAAAAATGGAGTCTTCTCCCTTTGATGACTGCCAAAGATATGGATATTAAAGGCCAAACATATTTGGCTTTATTTAGAGGACAGTTTCTCTACCTCAGCCCTGCTGACGTTTTAGGCCAGACCTTTCTTCATTGGAGGATCTGTCCTGGGCCCTGTCGGCTATTCAGCAGCAGCCCTGGCTTCTACCCACTAGACAATGTCCCCTCTGGGACAAAATCATCCCTGGTTGAGAACTACTGGTCTAGACCAAGATTTAATAAGTAATTTGTGGTTTTTGGAAAATTCAATTGAAATAATAAAAGACACAATTTCCGTCTCTCGCCTTTATATGTACAATTCATGGTGGTGATTAACAGTTGGAAGTAGATCATGTGCCTGATTGGATTGTAAGGTTCATGGAAGGTCTCTAAAGCTGTGTGAGCCAGAGATTTTTCTTTTTTACGTAGGCAACTAAGTCATAGGTAATTGGGGGGCACATGTAATAACTAACAGCTTCTCTGGTTTTGCATAAAGAGAACAGGTTTATTCCTCTTTAATTTCTTTTTCATAGGCACCTGATTCCAGGCATGCCTGCAGAGCCCCTGGGCCTCTTCCTCCACCCCACCCCCTCTCCACTGTCATTTCTCCTGTAGCATCTTAAGCCTGAGCCAATTAATTTAGCCCTTTAGTGTACTTGGGAGAGCTCTGCTCATAACACTGTAATAGACTCATTTCAGATGGTGGCAGCCCTTTACCCACCACTAATTCTATGTTTTCCTGTACTGTTGAGAGAGAGAGTCAATGGTGGGTAGATGGAGCATTTTTCAAAATTATTGGACGTTCGCATTCAGGGGGTCAACAGCGCCCTCGCAGTTCCCCTCTCTCGCACACATTTGTTTCTGTGCAGCAATCCTATTGGGAAAGAGAGTGTCAGCAGGGCTCCTTCAGGCAGCTGGAGCCTGGTGATGCCCACAAGCCAGCAGCAGCGGATGTGATGCCACTTTGGGGACAAGCCCTCAGCCATTTTCTTTCACATGGTCCCTTGACAGCCTGGAAAGGAGGGTCATGCTTTCACAGGGAGAGCATCGTGAGGATAAAATATGGAACTGGGATGGGCGCTTGGGGGAACAGGGAGGTGGATCGCTCATTACCCAGGGAAGTGTCCCAAGGTCAACCCTGCCCTGTTAGCCTTGGAGCAGGATGGGCGTCTGGGGTGCCTGAGGGCAAGGGCAGGTGCTCAGTGCAGACAGACATGGGTGCCGCTTCAAGACGCAGCCATCCAAGGCAGGCTGCCCTTTCCCGAAGAGTTTTCTAAAGGAGTTCAGAGTGCTGCATGTGGAGGGATTCCTTGGCAGGCTTAGCCAGTGAGGAAAGATGGAAAGGTGAGCTTGGAGGGGTTTGCCAAGCTAGCCACAGACCTTCACTGGTGAGTTCTAGCCTGGCGTGAAGCGCAGTTTGACTCTTCCTTGTTGTCATGAAGCAAGAGGCAAATGAGCTGGCAGACAACCACAGCGTGCTCAGTCCGGGCAGATGAATAATTGATTTGCAGCACGTGATACATGGTCATTCTGAGTTGCCAGCCCCTCGCAGGCCAGGATTTGGGTGATGGTTACAACACTGAAAGAGGAAACAGGATCATAAACCTGGGCTTTGGAGGCCAGTTTCTTGGTGCAGAGGCCACTGGGGCCACGGCTGTGTGCTGCAGAAGCAGACAGACAGGTCCGAGTGGTATGTTGTTATAAATAATGTATATATAAATAATGGCAATGGAAATGGCTTGTGAAAAACATTTAGACCCTTGTCATAAAAATGCAAACAGTCTTCCTGCTATAGGGAAAAGCTAAATAAACTCTATTGCAGCTGTATTAAGTAGAAACAGATTTGAAAATCGGGTGTTTTTTTCCTGAGACACTTATTTATAGCAGGTTGGGCAAAGGCTGCCACTATCTTTCGCGACTCCGGAAGAGTGTTTTCCAGATGGTCCTTGCTGTTTTTCTCTTTATTAAGCTTAGCTGAACACGGCCTCCCTTGGAAAGGTTCGTAGAAACTGGTGTTATTTGTTTCAGATTACAATGGCCATTGATTGGCTAACAAATCAATGCATGGGAATGGATTGAACTGGTGCTGATGAATTTCCTTTTGCATTTTAGAAATAGGAAAAATGTCAAGGAAAGCTCAAAAGAGGGCTGCTCTTTCTCCAACTATATACATCAAAGCTTTGGAAACCACACGGGGTTACCTTTTCTATTAATTTAGGTTTGCACTTTGTTTTTGTTTTTTAAGTAATGCCCTCCTCTTTGATAAAACTGCAATGTTACCGTTTCCTTTCCAACATCTAAACAATGTCCAGATACATTTCAGATGGAGCAATTCGCTCTGGCTGCAGTTTCCTCTTATGAAAAAAAATCCCTAACCCGCTAGACTAAATATGAAATTATTGAATGTGAGAATATCAATATGAGACCATTTGTCCTAGGATCCTTTGTGGCTTATCACTTGCTTTTTAAGAAGGCAAGAAAAGTCTGATTCTGCCCTGCCTTTCCATGTTGGACACACCCAAGCCAGAAACCTCAAGCTTTGTTTTGCTTTTAGGAGCTGGCCAGCTGGATTTGGGGTCGTCGAGACTGATTCTCACAGCCCGACTACACAGGGAACCATTTGGGAATGTCACGTGAACTAGTACATGGGCCGGGCTTGCAGACCACTGGCTGCATGAGACAAAATTTCTACCCATTCACAGTGAAATGAAAGAAAAGTGAAAATGTAGTGAGTTTCTGCTTTAAAGCTGAAGTTTTTCTATTTTACAGAACTGCCCTTTATTGAAAATGGCATTTCCCACTTTTCTTGGTGTTAATATTTCTTTTGTGAATGATCGAGATAGTACATGGCATTTGTAGTTTAACATCTTTTTTTGACAAAATCAGAAGTTGTCCAACTCCTGTTGGATCCTCCAACTGTTTTTTGAATATTATTCATCAGAATATCAGAAAGTCTGCAATTCACCCAGGAGACCTGAGTGAGTGGATCCAGAAGGGAATGTCTATTATGATTCCTAAGCCAGAAAACCAACCTGAGCCAGAAAACTCATAACCTGAGTATTATGAGCTCCAGGTCCCTTACCCGACTCATCGAACCATCCCCCCCAGAGAACTGGCTTTGTCCGAAGCCCACACAAGGATGGAATCACCTCCCCAGAGGAGTTCGAGGGGAACACAGGCCTCTTGGACATATGTCTGAGCATGTAGCCTCAATGCTGGGAGCTTGGCCTCTTTATCCCTGCCTCCCAGTGTTAACTCTGCTGCTAGCTCACTCACCTACCTCCTCTCCTCAGCCCTGCTCACCTGGGTGCTGCCCCAATCACCTCTTGGTTTGGTCCACTCCTGTCCTTGCTATTCCTCTTGTTAAAGCACTTCTCTAGCCTCGCCAGCCCAGCTCAAGAACAGTCAGTGACTCCCTATTTCTTAGTTAGACTAAAACTCCACATATGAAGCCCTCTTCCCATTTCCCTGGCCCATGCTCCCCTCAGGACTGCTCTTCAGCACAGAGGATGTCTCAGGGTTGTGCAGTTTCTCTGGGCTGAGTTTTGTTTGTTTTCTCAAATGGGGGGAGGTTTGCAGGAAGGGTACAAGATCTCTTGGGCATCTTTCTAGATGAAAAACCCTGAAGCCTTGAGTCAAATGTAGTGCACCGTCCCAGGGATTGTGACCTTGGTAGTTTAAAAAAAAAAAGAAAGAGAGCCCCACGTAAAATGAAGCTCTCTAGCTCCAGGAATTGTAACCTCACTTACTATGAGTCTCTACATATTGCTTCTGGATTAGGATGCCCCTTTCTGGCCTGCCAGCAAATGGGTATTACTTTGGGGCGACACTGCTGGCTTGTCCTGGAAATAAAGCCACTTACACAAGCTCTGAAATTTGCAAGAAACGTAGTGGAAGGGATCCATCCTGGCCAACACACTGTCCATCCCATTAGAAGACATCTGCAGTGGCTGCTTATGAAATCATAATAACAACACTATTACCTGTCACTTTCGAGCTCCTGCTATAGGCTGGACAACTGTACCAGGTGGTTTACATTTATTATTTTATTTCCAACTCTATATAACAACCAAATGATGGGGGTGGGTATTATGAGCTTCATTTCATAAAGGAGGAATCAGGGGCTCACAGAGGGTTAGTAACTTACACAAAGTCGCACAGCTCATAGGAGGTGGATTCTCTACAGCCTGGTTCAATAGAACTTTCTGCAATGATGGAAATGTCCATCTGGAAGTAATATCCATTTGCTTGCAGGCCAGAAAGGGGCATCCTAATTCAGAAGCAGTGTGTAGAGACTCATAGTAAGTAAGGCTACAATTCTTGGCACCAGAGAGCCTCATTTTACACGTGGTTTTGTTTTTTTTAAACCACCAAGGTCACAATCCCTGGGATGGTCCATTACATTAGACCCAAGGCTTCCATGTTTTATGCCTAGAGAGATGCCCAAGAGATCTTGTACCCTTCTTACAAACCTGGCTGCCCAATATGGTAGTCACTAACTGTGAGTCGCTATTGAGCACTGGAAATGTGACTAATGTGGCTGAGGCCTGACGTTTTAAATTTTATTTTAATTAACTTTATTTAAAAATTTTTTCCTAACCATTTTTAAGTGTACAGTGCAGTGGTATTCCCCACCATCCATCCACAGAATCCTTTTCATCTTGCAAGCGGAATCTCTGGACCTCCCCATGACCCCCTCTCCCAGTCCCTGGCAACCACCATTTAATTTTCTTTTCTCTTTCTTTCTTTTCTTTCTCTCCCCTTTCCCCCCACCTCCAAGCCTCTGGTAACCACCATTCTACTCTCTGTTAACTATGAGGTGGGCTTTTTTTTGTTATTCCACATTTAACAGAGAAGGCACAATATTTGTCTTTCTGTTTTTAATTTAAATGGAGATTGCCACATATGCCTCGTGGCTCCTGTATTGGGCTGCATAGTTCTAGAACATGTTTGTTTTGCTGTGCTGTTCTGCACTTGTGCTCTCGGCTTTCTATGCACCTCTCCTACAGTGCCCACCAGCTTTGCATCTCTCTTCCTCCCTCCCAGCGCAGCACAGCTCCTTCCTTCCTCAGAGGCCTGTAAACCAGTGGTTCTCAAGCTTTCCTATGCATTAGACTCACCTTGGAGGGCTTGTTAAAAATACAGATTGCTGGGACCTGCCCCAGAGCAGGTCTGGAAGTGGGGCCCAAGAATTTGCATTTCTAATAAGTTCCCAGGTACTGCTGGTGCTAGGACCTTCGGTTGAACGTTATCTACCTGGGCTTAAAAACTGGTTCCTGCATCTTAAAGTAGTGTGGCCTGGGGTTCAGCTCTTCCTCCTGGTACACAGAGAGCAGTGGTCACTGGCTCAGGTCAGCCATGAGAAGCTTCCTTCCTGCTGCCATCCCGGGGACTTGGCCCTGTCCCAGTCCCAGCTCTATCTGGGCCACTGTTAGGTTGGGTCAGTCCCTTGGCGATAGTTCTGGAATGCACTCGCTTTAATTTGGGGCTCCTTGGGAGGGGGTGGAGAGCCGGTGGGCTAAAGGAAGAGGCCCGATCCCTGGGACTTGCCTGACCATCCTGGTGATGTAGGGCGAACCTGGACAGAGAGGCCCGTTTGTGGCCCCATCTGCTGTTCTCTGCAATCACGCGGTGGATGGAAAGTTAACCAGGAAAGAAAAACAAAGTGAAGCAGGCGAGGCAGACAGAAAATGAAGCCAGGTCCCCCTACCCTTGTCTCTGTGCCCTATTAAAGTCTGTCCATTTGGAAGGCCAAGGCCAGAAGTCCCGGGGCACGATTGGAGGCACAGGATGTGAGTAGCCAGAGGGCCTAGAGAGGTCCTTGGAAAGGGGGCTGTCGTGTTGGCTGCCTTGACTCTGGATCCATCTTCCATCAGTGCTGAGTATGTTGTTCTTGTTACAAAGAAAAAAAACCACATGTGGGAAGAAGTAGCTGAGGTTACTCATGAAAGTAGCTGTTAGGCTGGTTTTCTTGTATTTATACAGTAAGAGTAATGTGGAATCGTTTCTTTTCTCAGTGTGCACAGATCTTCTGTTTTCTCCCACAGAACCTCCACTTTTCTTTTTTCTCTGTTTCTCCTGTGTTGTCATCGTCATTGTTGTTTTGGATTTTGAGGGCAGGAGTCACGTGTCTCTTTTTTGTGGCTTGGTTTCAGGCCAACATTCATTCTCTTGAGCCAGGCAGCACTTCCTAAAGTTCATCTGAATCACCCTCTCTAACCACCCAGCCCTCCTGGCCTCCTGGCAGATTGCTCTGTAGCACTTAGATGCTGCTAATATGTTTAATTTAAAAAAGTACAAACACACCAATTTCCCCCAGTTTGTTTCTAAAAGCAAGTCTTCAAAGGCATGAACTCAAGGCCTCATTTCTGTGATTTAGAGGGGTTCTGTCCCCATCATCCAGTGGTGAAATGTCAAATCCTCGTGCTTTGACTTCTTGCATCTTCCTGCTTAGCCCTGGGCCATCTCAGCAACTCTGAGCGTGGCAGTGGGGCCCCATGCCCCCATCCCTCCTGTCTCTATCACCACCACTCATCAGGGGACCCACTCACAACTCCTGCTTGGATATCTGAAACAGGAAGCTCTCCATCGCCCCCTCTGCATGGGACGCTTACTCCCTTCCTTCAAATCTGTTCTTTGCCCCCTCATTGTAGTGGCCAATGTTAAATGCCCCACCTGTTTTTACCACTTCTGTGGAAGGTGTGAGGAGCCCCAAGCTCTGCAAATCCACGAGGGAGCTGAAGCAGCTGGCCAGAAACCTAACATACACACTCTCACTTAAACCACACAGTCATGTTTAGAAACAGATGAGGAAACTGAGGTGGCAAAAGGGTGGCACATGGATGACTTGCAGAAACGGTGGGCAAGGCCCATATCATAGTGTGTCTGGTAAAGCTTGGGGAAGAACTTGGACTTTATCCTGAGCAGTTTCGCAGAGGCCTGTGACATAACCTACTTTATGTGTTTGGTTTTTTCCCCAGTGGAGAATGCACTGGGGCAGGATGGAAGGAAGACCAAAAATGCTCTGTGGTAGTAATCCAGGGAGAGCAGTGACCTTGAACTGAAGCAACCGGTGGCTGTGGTTGAGATGGCAAGTGGCTGGATTCTAGAACTGTTTAGGAGGCCGACTCTGAGGGACTTGGTAATGGCTGGTACACAGAGTAAATTATGACAACACCCTGGTTTCTGTTAGTTATGCCCCATAATGGGCCAGGGAACTCAGGACGGGGAGAGATGGGATCCCTCGGCCCCACCACTCTTTGCAGCCAGGAGCGGGGCAGCTAGACCTAGGGAAGGGGTCAGGCAGTCTTGGCACTGGCCTGTGTAATCATCTGAGCCCCAGATTCTGAAGGGAGCGTTATGAAAACAATGAATGGGCCAGAAAATGGGGAAAAAAGAGAACCTTGCATAGTCAACAGACAGGAGCACCTTCAGCCAGTAGCTTTAAATACATTTTCTAAATTCATATACTTTAAACAGGTCAGAACTTGTAAGCAATAGGGGCATGGGGGACTCCTGCTGCTTCAGGCCTTGACTGGCCCCAGCTGGAGGAGATGGGTTTGGCCAGTGGCCTACCGCTAGGGTGACCAACTATCATGATTTGCCTGGGACTGAGGGGATTCCTGAGGCATGGGATTTTCAGCTTTAAAACCCAGGCTGTCCTGTGCAAATGAGGATGAGTTGGTCATTCCACCTGCCAGGGGAGGTGTCAGGTGGACAGCTGGGCTGGTCAGGGCCAAAGCAGTGGAGACTCAGTTTAGCCTGGGGGCCCAATATGGCAATGCCACCACAAGGTAGAAAGGGAGCTTGGGAACGGAAGGGCCAAGAGCATATCCTAGGCCCTTTAGATAGCTTCTCTGGGTCCAGGTGAAATGCCCTAGGACCTGGAGAACCCCATTATGCTTTCCCAGAAACTAGCTTGCACCCCATTGTCCTCAGAATCCCACCTACCTGAGGGATTCATCCATGCATTTCAGGTGAGTGAGCGAGTGTTTGGTCCTGCCAGCATCTGGGACTTGCAAGGCCTGAACGGGACATGGGAAGATTTTAAACTCGGTCCTGGGTGAGCAAAACTGTTTCTTTACATAATGAGTCCCTACAGCCTGGAACTCATGGTTGGAAAAGGCTTTTTTTTTTTTTAAGAGAAACAAAATACAGAATCATTTGTACCAGGAGACTATTTGGATCTTTATTTTCAAAGTGACCATAGCCCTCCATTAGTTATAACTCTTTTGAAACCAAATAACAAGTTTTTTTGTCTTCAAATGCTTCCCGCCCCCACCCCAACTATTTCTCTTAGAAAATAAACCTCAGTAAATAAGCAGAAAACATGTTGTAAACGGTAGGTCAGGGGAACCCTTTGAACAGGAAGCTAACGAAACAGATTTTTCCTGTAAAGCCCTGGCCTGGCACAAGCCTTCAGCTACATTCAGAAACGCAGAGAGAAACAGAGAGTGAGGTGACACAGTCATCCAACACCAGTGACACCGGTGACAGAGAAAACCATCAGAGTCCCTTGTCGCTGTGGACAGCGGCAGCAGGAGTAACGAGGTCAGCATGGGGAAATAAAAGAGAAAGGGAAACGCAGGGGAAGGTGTGGAAAACATAAGGATGAGATTCCCCTAGCCACATGGCTCAGACAGTGAAGGATCGAGAAAGGCCCCAGATGGGACTCGGGTATTTGGAAAGAGCCTCCGACCCTACCTTGTCTGGGATGAGTCCAAGAGTGAAATGAGTTTTGTCATTTCTCTGTGCCCTTCTGTGTCACTCTATGAAGAGTGGGTGTTACTTATAGCAAAACTGCCGACAGTATATTCTTTCCCAAGCATAAAGGACACGGTAGGTAAGAGCTTCAGTAATAGTACCAGCATTTTAAAAAGGTTTTCTATTTCACATACACTTTAAATAGGTCAGAATTTTTAAGCAATTGTTGTGGAGGGGATATGGTTTATTCTTTTCTGGTAATGTTTGATTTTTAAAGCCAGCTTTATGGTGGGAGAAGTCCTAAAAATTATTCATCACAGATTTTTATTTTCAGATGTTTGTCTAAAATCCTAACATACATACAGAAAAGTACACCTATTATTAAGTGTACAGCTTGATGAATTTTCACGAACAGAACACCCATGTCACCAGCCCCCTACACAGACAGGCACCACACCAGCTCCCAGAAGCCCCCCATGCCCTCCTGCCAATAGTAACCACTATCTTCCCACAGCATAGCTTGGTTGTGTCTCAGACAAGAATTTTTCAATCATAGCTTTGTGTACGAGTACCCAAAACAATAAAAAAGTCCTTGTAGTGCCGTTTAGGGAGGAGGGCAGAAATTCTGTAATGGTTTCCTTTCTCCGGCTGCTCTGAGTTAGGCCTTTTAAACAGGAAGTTCCTGAGCTGGGTCTCTGCTGGTGCAGGGTTTGGGGCAGGCTGGTCTCTGCTGCCCGGAGCGATGCCCGGGCTGCAAGCCAGGAGCCTGCCCTCGGCACCACCTCGGCCAAAGGCAGCCACCAAGCTAGCCTCATGTACCCCACTAAAGCCTCTGTCAGATTTTGAAAAGACACAAGTCTGGAAGGCTTGAGGACAGGACAGTAAAATGGCAGAGAGTCCCCTGAACATATTGGCCTTCAGGCAAGGAGGGCCAGGCCAACCACTAAAACAGCATGTCCAATGTGCTCACTTTTCCCCAACTTCCAAACCGAGAGTGGTTCATTTCACTTCCTCCTAGTTTTCAGTGTGCTTTCTGCCCCCTTTTCTTGTTGCTGCAGGAGGCAAGCAGTACAAATGTGGGAATAAAGCTATGGGAACATACATCTTAATGTGTCTGGAGTGCCATCAGAAAAGGACTTATTTGTTCTCCTGGGCTGTGTAGTGCCGAGTGATTGAATGCTCGCCAAGCTGTCAGTTTTATGAAACAAATTCCCTATCCCCCTTGGCCCAGAGCTTTGCTCAGCCTGAGATGGAAAAGAAATAACTTTTAATAGAAAACTCATTGCTAAAATCTAAGATAAGATTTCAGAGTTACTTCTCTCCTAAGAATAAAATGAAATATTGAGAAAGCATTCGATGGGGGACTCTTAAGGAAACTTCTTGCTCAGTTCTTGGTTAACAAACTATGTTAATAAAAATATTTAGACCTCTGTGATGCATAATGCATCTTTATTCCTAGTGAGCTGGTCTGTTTGTATACACAGATGTTTCCTGCCATCCTTCTATCATTGCTTCTACTTTTTCTGAAACAATATTTCTAGCAGGAAACAGAATTTTATGTTAAGAATCTGAGCCCCTCACAGACCCTGTTAGTTTGAGTGAGAGCATTTGCATTTCTCGATTTGATATTTGGTGGGAAATGTGGGGGAGGGAATCTTCTTTTATTCGAAAACAAGGAAAATACTTTGAACATAAAGATGGCACAATGCATCCACTATATCAGGACATTATTAGGCAATTCTTCCTTGGCTCCTAAATTGGAGCTGACCGGTAGATACCTCTAGGCACATTCATCGCTGAAGGGCTAGATGGCTTTTCAGTCTCCACTCTCCCTGTCAAAGCTGCCGTGAGTAATGCCTGCCCTTTCATACAAACCATAGGTGTGTTCGACTGGGTTTTACAGATTTTCCAAAGCATTGTTCTCACAGAGCTGCAGTTTCCTTTCCAGCACCAGGAACGCTGTGGCAGCACAGCTCACCAGCCTGGTTTCTCTGCCACTCTTCGGAGCACATGGAAATCAGTTAAAAATAAAATCCACAGGCCAGCGCGCTAAGGAAGGAAGTGAGGGTTTACACGTCAGCACTTTAAAAAAAAATGAACCTGTCTTAATTGAAAAATGGCACAATGCCCTAATGAAGACTTAAGCGTCAGGATTCGGTCCCCAATATCTCGGTGATGAGTGTATATTTCCCCCTGTGGCTACCCTGTGAGCAAATTCTGCAATAATCAGGCAGTGTGTTGAAATAAGATATCACTCGGCATGACTATAGGAGGGAGGCCCCGCCCTGTCTGGCTGGTTTGTCGGTTACCGCCTAATGCCAGGAGAGGAAGGTTCTGGCTCTTTGGTTTCATTTTCTTTAACATCTTAGTAAATTTTGCTTCCCTATGATTGTGAAACTATTAAATACTCATTTTAGAAACTTTACAAACATAGAAAGCTGACAAGAAGAGAATAAATATCATTTGTAATCCTGCCACCCAGAGATCACCACTGTCAATGTCTTGGTTCACGTCCTTACGAGTCTTTTTTTCCTATACACATATCCTTTATCTTCCAGGACTCTGGAAGGTATATTCCACAATTCAAAATCTTATTGTGCTTGAATCGATTTTCCCCACAAACCTCTGCTAACGTACATTTCTCTAATTATCAACATCAAGAATGAAAGGGTGTCTATCTCATTATGTCTCATGTATGACAAAAATTTCTGGCATATTTGCTTCCCCCCTTCTATTGTCCCTCCCCCTCCCCTCACCTGGTTCACTGCCGGTATCCGCAGCACCTAGAAGAGGGCCTGGTGCCTTACTGTTGCTCAATAAGTGTGGTTGAATCCATGAATGCATGTCAAGAGTTAATGCTCATGTTACTTCAGGAGGTGAGCGCCGAGCGCCGACTCCTGAGGCCAGCCTCTTTCCCCTTCCTTTGCTGCCTCTCTGGAGCAATCCAGTTAAGCCATAGGTCCCCACCACTGTGTCCTGGGTCTGCTGTCCCTGATCTTCCATATGGGGAGGCTGTGACAGGTGGCAGTGAAGAGTGCCCAATCTTTGGAGTCAAACAGTCCAAATTCCCAGATCTGCAGATTACTACATAATGGAGCAAGTGTCTTAGTCTCTCTGGGCCTCAGAGATGCCATCTGTAAAGTGGGCAGTGGTGAGACTGGCTGGACAAGATGAATGACAGGCGTGCATGATGCCTGGTACACAGGAGGGATCCAGAATTTGTAGCTTCTTGTATTGTTGCCACTTCTCTTTCCAATGAGAGCATGAATGAAGAGCCCTAGGGTCCCTGGAACATTGCCTTTCTTTCTTCAAATGTCCAGTCGTTTCAGCTAATGAGTAGAGGAGACTTCCTGGTGAGTTACTTTATGCTTCTGTGCCAAGTAAATCCGAAATGGCAAAGAATCAGTGGCCTTTCTAACAATCTGTGTTTCCACTGCCTTCGCACGTGCTTCCCCTGCAGCGTGTGTCTTGTGGGATTGTAACTTGTGTCCACGTAACTCCCTCCCTTGGTAGACAGTGAATGGCCCTTGCATCTTGGAATCCTCAACATGGGACCCACAGCCCTGTAATTGAGGAATCGCTCAATATGGATTTGCTGAATGAATGAACGAATAGTATCGTGTTGGACACATCTTGCCCCATCTCAACCATACCTGTGAGCTTTCTGCAATCTCCTGAATGACAAAAGCAAACCAAACTGTAGAATTAAATTTCGAGCCCTCAGAATCGATAATGTAAACTTATGACAGCAGATGTATAAGTATTGGTTCTACCAAGCGCCAGCTTAGGGAAAAAAATTATACTTCCTCTTGTTCCCATGGTGAAGTCCATGGATTCACTGGCTGGCATGTAAGGTTCTTTAGAAGGGAAGTGTGTCAGTGGGCACACAGTAAAGCCCCCGCCTGCAGCTCTTAGTCTGAGTTATATGTGTGTTGGTATCTCTTTCCCACAGAATCTGATGAGTGGGCATTTCTTTTTGACAGCATCTCAAATCTTGTGAAAGTCAGAGCCGGGGGCTGGTGTTTTTTAGCAATATCTCAGATGATGGCAGGACAACCTTGATAATGAAAAAGAAAAGTTTTAAAAGATGGCTTCTTACAGTTCTTCCAGAAAACTGAAAGTTCCGCGAGGAAGACTTTGGAAATTCCCAGAACAAAGGCCTCCTTCAGCATGGGCTTTCTGCAGAGTGGGCTCAAATGACCACAGTAACACACAGTCACAGAGGGGTGTTTGCCCCTCTAATGCACAGTGGCAGCAAATTGCTGGTTAATCCCCAGCCTCCCTTACTGGGTGCTGTGTGGCCATGTGACTGGGTTCTGACCAGTAGGGTGTGAGTGGGAATGACATGTGTCCCTCTGTCCAGTCATAGAGGCTTTCCAGGTTTTCCTCCAGGCTTTTTTCTCTTCCACTGGTTGTCTGGGATGGATCCAGGTCCCAGGGTAACCTTGGAAGGTGGCACAGCCTCCTCGGCCTAGGGAGGATCAGTCCGTGAAATGGAAATGCCTGACCTTGAGCTCCCACCCAGACTAGCACACAAACAAGAAGTAAGCTTCCATTACTGAGCCATCACAAGTGTAGAGCGATTTGTTAGGCAGCCTACCCTGCCTTAACTGAGTCATACTCCTTGGGTGTTTAAAGAAAGGTAGCTGACAGTTTTCAAAGGCCTTTTACATGCCAAGAATAAGCCCTTCCGTAGCCCTGCACAGTTACCTATATTTTACAGCTGGAGACACAACTGCAAGAGTGTGTGTGTGTGTGTGTGTCGTGGGTGGGGGTGTCGGCATTTCATCCACCATGATGGCCCCCGATGTTGGCACAGAGGGTGGCATTGCATACACTCTCAGTGAGGCTTGTTGATGATGGAAAAAAAGGTTTAAGGAGGCGAAGTCACATGTCTCCAGCGGGAAAACGCTGGACCCACCGTGTCATCCAGGTCTGCCTGGCTTCAATATCCAGCTGTCTCTGAGTATCTGTAGCCCAAGACTTTAAAAAGAATGGGTGGGAAACTACTGATGGGCCCTTTGAAAAAACATCTTGGTCTCTCATCTCGTATTCCTGATTGGAAAAGGTAACACATATTTAAAAAATGAAAATATGATAGACATCTAAAGCAAAGAAAGGAACAGCCCCCTGTAACCTTATCAGAGAAAACGGGTACAAACTTGGTTTTATTCTTTAAGTTCTTAACATGTATGCACATTCAATAAAAATTAGTTTGCTTTGTATGTAGAAAACCTATATTCTCTCCTGCCACATGACTTTTCCACTTCTTTTTCCCATAAATAATTTCCATGGACATTATTTCCTCGTCGGGACATGGCGATCTGCATCTCCCTTTGTAACCACTGGTAATCTTCTGTGTAACAGTCTGCAGTAATTGCCCCGCTCCCTCTCGGTTGTCATTTAGGCAGTGTTCAGTCTTTATAACACAAAAGGGCTGTGATAAACGTGCTTGTGCAGATCTCTTTGGAGAGAATCCTAAGAGGGAAATTGTGAGTTCCCCTCCAGGCATGTGGCACTGTCTTCCACATGTAGAGACCTATTGCTGCAGAAAGTCCAGATGGTCAACAGATATTGAAGTGGACTCAATGGTTTACTTCTTCAAGTTATGGTAACAAAGAACAGTGGAAGAAAGGGTTTCTGGAATCTCTGAATGGTGCAGAAATGCTCCATGCCCAGTGCCTTCTAACAGTGAAAAGGGCACTGGCCTCCTACCTGGAAGAGGTGGCACCTTCATGCTGTTGCCTGGTTTCTCTGTGGCCTCCCAGCAATGAAGTCAGCATTGTCTGGAAGGCCCAGGCTGATCTGGGCCCCAGGGAAGACACTGTCCCTCACTAAGTAGTGAGGCATGGCTTCCTTTCCGAGGAGGGGGCAGTGGCTGAGGGGTCAGAGGGAAAAGGAGGAGGAGGAGGCCGTATAGACATCACCTCAAGGTTCCTGCTGAGGCTGAAGCTGAAGGTTGCAGGATACTCACTCCTCAGAACTGGGCCTAAACCTGATGTGCCTGGATAGCTTTCAGGATGAGTAGGCGGCTTCAGGCATATGTCTTTGTCTGTGGGCACAACTGTGTGCACTCTGAGACGTCCCTGTCCGTGAGGGCTGCCCCTGGAATGCTGGCAGCAGGAGGAGGGAGATGATTACACAGAGAGTGGTGGAGCTCTAAGAGCTGAACCTTTGAGAAGGCTGCCTCCCCCATGTGTGCGTGTGCATGGATCTGTGCAGTGTGATGTGGTTGTGGTGTACATGAGTGTGATGTGTGTGTGAGGTGCAGTGAGTGTGTGATGTGTGCAGTGGTCGTGTGTGAGCGTGATGTTTAAGGGGCGATCAAATCCCCCCGGCTATTTGTGTGGCCTACCGAAGGCTCCGCACTGCGCGCTTTGAGTTTTTCCTCCTCCTTCTCTGTTTCCTGTGGCAGAAATGCCAACTTCACCCAAGAGACCCTCTTGACCAATTTCCCCCCCAGGAGGCCAGACTCTCAGTGCATTACCTGGCAGAGCTAGCAAGAATGAGGCAGTGTTCTCTATGGTATCTCATTTTAATTTATTCTTTTTTACTTATGATTCTGTTCCCCCCTTTTATTGAGGTATATAAACCGTATACAGTGAAGTGTGGGGAGGGCTCATCTGAAGTGCTGGTGGATTTTTACATGTGTACACACCTCCATAACCACCCCTCAGATCAAAATAGAATTCATTTCCAGCACCCCAGAAGGCTCCCTGGAGCCCTTTTCCGGTCAATATCCCCCAAAGGCAACCACAATTCTGACTTCTGTCTCCATAGATGAATTTTGTCTGCTCTAGATTTTCATATAATAGAGTCGGGCAGCATATAGTTTTTGTGCCTGGCTGCTTTCACTTAGCTCATAGCCTGTGAGATCCATCCACGTTGCTGTCCTATCAGCAGTTAGTGTCTTCCTGTTGCTGTGCAGTGTCTTACTGTATGGCTTTATCACAGTTTGTTTATCCATGCTCCTGCTGACGGACATCTGGGTGGTTTCCAGTTTGGGGCTATTGCAAATAAAGCTGCTACGAACATTCTTGAACATGTCTTTTGGTGGCCATATGTAGAGCTGTCTTAATGTTGCCTGTGCTAGCATTTGACAAAGATGGAGCTTGCAAAATTCAAAAAACAAAAACAAAACCCGCAACTTACTCCAGGTTTCTCAGAAAGAATGAAGCAGTTGCCGTGTACACGGCTGATCTTGAATCTCACTGCTTCCATGCCTTCCGGAGAAGGAGCGTCCCGGGGGAGAGGCAGAGGCTCTCTGGGGCTTAGCTTGGCTGCAAAACAGACATCATCTCTGAGGACTGCCATCCTTCTGCAGCCAAGTTCTCCAGTGTACAAATGACTCCTTCGGGGTAAGCTGGGGTCTTTGGAAGGGCCATCGGCTGCCACAGTCACTGTGGGCTGTGATCTGGGCTCCAACATCAAGATTTTCCCATTGGCTGCTCCCAGAAGGCTGGGTATGGACAACTTCCAAAGACACCCAATTTACTTTGAGGGAGCTCAGGCCTGGGGAAATCTGGCCTGTTGCCTGACCCTGGGACACCAGGAGGGATTTCATTTCGGGGAGTGAAGAAAGGAATGGTAGGCTTGCACCCACACAGAGGTCGTTCTCAGACTTTCTGGTGTCTGCGGCACCTAGACCCGTGGCCCTCTCCTTCCAGAAGCTCTGGGGGCCAATACTTGTGCGCTTATGGCCACTCCCTCGGCTCTCTGCAACAAGACCTCTATACTGCCCCTTGGAGCATGCTTGGCCCAGGCCGTGGGCAAGCAAGAGGTGCTGGAGTTTATGCACCCGGGGGCAGCCCCAGAGCAGCGCTACAGTGGAGCTGAGAGGCAGCCGCCCGAGCCGTCCCTCTCAGTGGGGGTAGCTCTGAGGTTAGCTCCAGAGGCACTGAGCCTGCCTGCCCACCGCAGGCCATGCCTCCCAGGCCGGCTCCCCTGCTGCAGCTCCTGGCCCCCCCCCACCTAAACTGTCTGCACCTGAGTCTGTTGGCTTTCAGGGAGACTCCAAATGAAGCCACGCTCCTGCCCAAGAGAAATGCTCTCTGGCACACGCAGTGGTTTCATCTGGGAATTGTGCAAAGCCCACACCTCCTTTCACATCACCCACTCTGGGCTTCAGCCGAGCCGGGCAGGTGCCTTTGCTGTGGAGAAGTTTGAGATGAGTGGCTGACCCAGGGGAGGGTGGTAACAAGCAGTATTTAATTGTCAAGCCGCAGTGAAGGCAGACCGCTGCTCCTTGTCAGTGCTACTGCCAAGAGTGTGCGCAGTGGATGTCATGCTGCAGAAAGGGGCGGGTGAAGGGAACCCTGCAGGATGCCCACTGAAGGTGGGGAGAGTGGATGGGGGTGGCCGCTACCCTTCAAAGGGATTCCAAGCCACTCTGTAGCCCCAGGGTAATGGCTCTATCATAAAATACAGAGCAAAAAAGAAAGAACAAAAATTATCTCTCTGCCATGATAGATCGTTTCCTTAAAAAATAAAACAATAAAGTCAAACAGATAGTTTTGATTAGTTGGGGGCATAAGGCTCCTGAATGAAATTTTCCTTTTGTTTTTGATTTTCCAAAATGCAGTCGTAATGTAGGTGTGAACATTTTTAAAAGAATTCTAAGATGAATCTTTATGGGGAGGAAAATCATAATGCACCAAGCAATTTGTCCAGTTTCTTTCTAATCTTTTCTTGGAGGGGTATTTTTCCACATAACTTAGGACAGGGACTAGAGGAGGAAGGTGGGGCTTGGGGCAGAGGGCTATAATTCGATATAATATTTGATGATTTGGGTTTGAATTTGCGGTTCTGGAAGGATAAACACACAGCCCTATCTCCGTGGGACTGGGGCGATCCAGAGGCCTACAGCATTTAGGGGGGGCAGGATGTCCAACGGCAGACACGGGTGAGAATCCATTTGCGTGGAGGGCACAGTTGGAGCTGGGCGCCGGGGCAGAGGGGGCTCGAGGGTGCAGATAACCTGCTCTGCAAGGGTCAGCCTGTGGAGGGGAGCCGGGCTTAGGGTTCTGAAGGACCCCCTTTTGTCTGGCTCTCCTTGCAGCCCTGGCAGCTTTAGAAGCACACGAGCTGTTTAAGTTACATTCTATTAACCTTTCCCTGGGGCTGTGTTTGCCTGGGTTGACCTGGCACACCACAACACACACTCCGTAATCGTTCTGCTGTTTCACTGATTGCGGAATTAGAAGCCTCCGCTGTCTGGTAAAAGTAGGTCAGCGAAGTTCCCATCTTTGCTCTGCCACTCAGAGATTTCTGAATGGCAGCGTAGGGGTGCCTGGGCGTATCATAACATGTGAGCAGAAGAACAATGGTGATCCCATACTGACGGTTTTGAGCGTGAGTCATTCTTTTCTCCAACAGGAGCACATGTGGGCGAGGGCTCCCGGCTTCCAGGTGCTGGGGAGAAGTCAGCCGGGCACCGAGCGGCACAGTTCACTGGAAAGCAAAGAGGTGCTTTGATCAGGGCCTTATTGCTCCAGGTCTCCTCTTCCTATTGTGGCTCTCTGCCATTGCCTTTCCCCTCGCCGCTCCCCTCTATCACCACCACCACAGAAACCTCTTCTGTGATCTACAGATGGAATAGCTGGAGGCACAGGACCCCATTCCATCGCCCACCCACCCTCCTAGAAACCACCTTGGCATGTTTTCTAGATGTAAGGCCTCTCTTACCCCCCTTCTCCTGAACGTCCTTCTCTCCTCTTGGCATCTTATTCTCTTCCCATAGTATTCCAATGTCAGGATACTGTTGGCCAGGCAGAGCCCATAGAAAGTGAAATTGCAGAGCCTTAAAATAAAACAGTTAAGCCTTTAGGTAGCCCCCAGGCAAAAAGCAAATTGAATCAAATCATTAAGACCTAGACATTGTCAAATTCACCACACGGGCATGGCTGCTGCGAAGTGATTAGACAGGGCATGGCTGCTGTGGATGTCTCTCCTGCTTGCTCTCCTTTTTTATTTTTAATATGAACAATTTTTGTTTTAAACACTTCTTTCTTCTCGCTCCAGACAATGGCAATCATAATCATATCCGACCAAAACATATTGCTTGTGTGTGTTCATGTTTAATTTGAAAAATGACAATAGTGATTTCTTTGAAGTCTCATACTCACCCAGAGCTACCCCGCCATTGGCTGCTTTAGAATCCAGAATTTCCTAGAGGAAGAGAAGAATAAATCAATGTAAAATGATGTAATAAAACCCTCTTCAATAACAACCAGGTAGTAAATTAACATATACACGACCTTTGAAATGATCATGTACGGGGAAGTCAAATGCAGCAAACAGCTGGCGGGGTGCCTGCCCTTGACTAATAGGCTGAGAGATACAGCTGCTGGGAAGATAGCTGAGAGTAAGCCCTAAATGCGGAAAGCTGTCTGTCTTAGGGAAAAAAAGAAAAATCACATCCTTCATTTGACAAACCCTAATTTCATTGAGATTGACAGCATTACCTTTGCCGAGCACACATTTCACAAATGAGATTGAACACCCACCGCACTCAGTTTCATCTAATTTAATTTGACAGCCAAAGAAGCAGGTAGGTAGAGTGATGTACTTACAGAGGAGGAAAGAATGCCTTCCCAGGGTTAAATGACAGGGCTTGCCAGATCAGGCTTAAGTGAGTTATCTCCTCTGTTGCTTTTGTATTTGTTCTGTTTTGTTTTATTTTTTCAATTGATGTATAAAGTACATAAAGTGAGTTCATCTTAAATGCACAACTTATTAAGGTTTTGCCAATATGTGTGTTCATATAGCCACCATCCAAGTCAAGGTATAGAACACTGCCACACCTGCAAGAAGTTCAATTCCCAGTCGATATAATCCCCCTCTCCTGCCTTCAAGGTCACTACTACCCTGACTTCTAACAGTGTGTGAAAACAATCACCTGTTTTTGAACTGCATGTAATGAGTATCATACAGTATGTCCTGTTGTGTCTATCTTCTGTCACTCAATGTGAACTTCACCCCTGTTGTTGCATGTATCAGTCATGCATTCTGCAACTGCTCTGTAATAGTCCACTATGTGAATGTAGCCCAGCTTATGTATCTTGATGGACATTTGAGGGTGTTTCTGGTTTCCCCCTTGCATCCTATTTTAACTTATATTTCTAGGAGTCTATGGAAGGGCATCAGAAAATAAGCACGAGAGTTTGCCCCTGGTGAACTTGTTCCAAACTGGTAGCAAAAATCTACTCCTCGCATAAGCAAGCATCCTGCATCCGGAATGATGGCACTGCCTGGCATCATCTTTCCCCTGAGAATCAAACCAGCTCCCATCTCATCCCTTATGGAATTGTGGGGCAAGGAGGTTGCTTCATCACCTCACCTCCTTCATCCCTGAGACGGAAGAAAGGGAGGTGAACATGGCCTGTGGCCAGTCATATCAAGATAGTTTAGCAAACAGATGGGGAGGTGAGCCTTGGGCTGGTTTGAAGGCAGCTAGGAAGGGAGAAGAGCAGTTTCTCATCTGGAGTACCCATTTATCTGGCGCCCTGCCTACCTTTGGGCAGACTCAGGGACACAGCTTAAATTTGGGCATCTTTCCTGATCATTCTGACACCTTCCCACCTTCTGAATCTGAGAAATAAAGAAACCATCCTTATCTCTTCTGAAGAAGCTGACCAGGCAGCTGGGCTAGAGTGCGTGTTGGTCACTGGGCAAAAATGGGGCACAAGGGGTTGTTTTCCCAGAAGGCCACTCCCTCCCTGCAGCTGATGGGTAAGGCGAGCAGCTGTACATATAGGTGTGGTCAGGTTGGGGACTTCGGGGAGGGGTGGGTCTGCAAGCTGGATCCGGTGGTGTGGAAATGAAGGGAGAGGGCAAGCTGTTTAACGGTCCCATGTTGCCTGGGACTGTTGCGGGTTAAACACTGAAGTCCCGGGGTCCCAGAAAGCCCCTCTGTCCAGGGTGCCTGGTCACCCTAAAAGAGAGAGAGACCATTTCACTCACCTGTGCATTCCGTTAACAAACATTACCGAATTTGTATAACACACCATGCACCTCACAAGGTTGTGGGCTTGGAATGCTAATCTACAGGGCAGTAGTGATCCCCGCCCCGCTTCCAGAGCACTTCCTCTACAGAGAAAGGTGGGCTTCAAAGAAGTGATTACAATCCAGTGCAGTACTTGCTTTGATAGAGATAATAAGGCCATGAGCGCTTTAATTGGGAAAATCCCAGAGGCCATGGAAGCAGGTGGGGAAGACAATCCACTACCAGTTCTTTATCTCCTTAGCATATCCACAAAGCTCAGAGCTGCTCCAAAAAGCAGTTTACAGCAACCCGGTGCGTTCAAAATGGCTGTGCAACAAAGAGGGTGAGGATGGGGGTGCTAATGCTTTGTGGTGCTCAGACCCCGGGGCTTCTCCCTGCCACATTTCTTCTCCCACTCAGAGGGCACCCCCACTGAGGGGTGCAGAGCAGCTGGTTGTGGAGTGAACAGGAAATCTCGGAGTTGTCCCTACCGGTGAATTCATGGTGACAAGCCAGGTTCCCACATCTTTGCGTGTCACGTGGATAAAATGTGGTAGAGGGGGCGGGGATGATGTTCCAGGTTTAATAATGCAGTATGTTTGTAAACAGGGCTCTAGGAGCGAAAGTGAGTGCCAGACTCTCTGTGTGTTGTGTTACAACAGAACAACGTGTACTTCTAAGTGTCTAAAATGAACGGACATGTGCTCTTGCCTAAGAGGCCCAGTTGTTGGTGGTTAAAAACAAAACAAAACAAAACTTTTGCACGCATTAGAAATACATGGCAGCTGTTGTAAGAGCAAAAGACTAGCCCAGTGAGTGGGGTTTGGTTCATTCATTCGTTCCCTTGTTCCTTTTGACATAGATGCCGCTGAATATTTCACTCTCCACCCAGCCGTCGCACAGATCCAACAACACAGAACAATTCTCCAAAACTACAGGCCTCACCGCCACAAGGAGGTCTCAACATTCAGCCCAGGGTCAGAGACACAGCCAGGCAGGATGAGTCCTGAATTTTAAAGTCTCTTTCTTGTATGCCTCAGCCTAGGGGGTGTCAGTGGGGTGTCCTTTTATGGATATCTGTGGAAAAGGTAGGAGTGGAGGATTTTTCTAAAGAAGAGTTTTCATTCTTTTCATCAGGTGTTAGCAGTAGTGCAGACACTTTGTGTTGGGTTTTCTTTCTTCTTCTTTCCCTGCCTTGCCACTGAGCAACGGAAACAGGGTCCTTCCACGGTATTGCTTTTCAATCACAGGGGAAGCAACGCACCACCCGCCTGCGCTGAGTACTGACTCTGGGGGTTCCCACTTATCGTGCAGCTCTTTCCTGTCTGGCTTGTGACAGGTCAAGGAGGGACCAGGATGCCCTCCCCTAGGTGAAACTCCGGGGTGTCCTTTGCAAAGGAGCAATAATGGAGACTTAGCCATAAGGAAAGAAGTCTTCCCCTACAGTTTGACCAAGGCTTCCTTTGTAGCTTGTTCAGTAAGCTTGTCCTGATTTATGGTTTTTTGCCATCTGGTTTATTTCTCTTGTTTTGTATTGTTTTAAATATGCTCGAGGCCATCTTTGAGTCTTCTTAAAAAAACACAAATTAAAAAAGCAAATCATATGAGTGTCATTTGAAGGTTAGGGATGAAAGAGAAGTTTAAATAGGACTCGGATCTTCCCTGTGAAGTTCAGTAGCTAAAAATAAAGTTCTTTTTACTTTGTTGATTATGTAATAGAACACAGTTCTTAGATGTGAACGCCATGGAATGTCTCAGCTGTTGGGAGAATTCTTGTTTGGGTTTTCTTTAGTGGAGGTGCAAGAGTTCTATCAAATGATTGAATTCATTTAGTTAGTGATTGAGCACCTACTAGGTGCAAGCCACTTTGCTGGCCACTGGTGGGGATCACTTTGTGATGCTGATGAGTTTTAACCAGAGACAGGACTTACTTTCACTTGGTCTAGTCAGTTTTCATTCTATTAAGCCAGGTTACTCTTTCCAAAGAAAAAGTTGCACGAGAAGGGACTGGGGAGGGCACCCTTTTGTAAGAGGAAAGGGTGGTGTTGATTTGGGGCAGTCTTTGTTTTAGAAAGAGAAGGTACTCTGGGTGCTGGGTGCTGTGTTCTGGGAAGCCATGAAATATCAGTGACCTGGATAACTATGTTTAAACCGTGTTCTTATTAAAACCAGCAGTCCTGGCTTTCCCAGACAAAGAAATTCTGAAACAATTTTGGAAATACATTCACAAGAGTGGAATTCATAAATGGAACTGTACAGCCATCAGCTGCACTGTTTAGACATAAAGTTGGATGAGCAAAGGGGGAATTTTACAAATATGGATTCAAGGCTTTTAAATGAACTTGCCTAATTGGTAGTAGTGATGTAGAGCATCTTGCTGGAAGGAAAACAAATCTCGTATCTGAAAATGTTCTCTTAGATGTAAAAGCAAATGCGGCTTCAAACAATGTTTGGGAAAATATCTTGGTTAAGGATTTCAGAAGTGCTTTAAGGATCATGGGTTAGTGCCTGGCACTTGGTAAACTGCTGCACACAATGTAGAAGCCTCGTCAAGAGGTTCCTAAATCCAGTCCGCCTGACCTTAGCACCACCTGAGGTGGAGGGTGGGGGAGCGGTGGCTGGGGACTTGTACATCCCTGGACCCCACCAAATGTACTGGGTCAGGCTCTTAGGGGTCAGACAGAGGGTGCTGCCCAGAAGGGCATGGGCTTTCTCTGTGGCTGACGGCCCCTTTCCTATGTTTTCAGGGCCGGCCGACCCCCTGTGACAACAGCATTCTGTCTTTGGGCAGGTTATTAGGACTTGGAACCAGCTTACGGTTGGCCTTGCTGACTGAAGGTCCATCTGCCTCTCCAGGGTGATGGCCAAGGTTCTGCTTTGCTCTGAGCCAGTTTCATAGTTTAACTCTCAGAAAGTGACCTTCTTCATGGGGAGTTTGGTGATTAGCCCAGCTTGAGAACTGCTAGCCTGGTCCATTTCTCTGGACCGGATCCTGTCCATACCATCCCAGGCAACTTTTGGCCACATGGCCATGAAATAGCATCTCGGCAAATGCCATTGGCTCTGGATTATACGTTTATTCACTAGATGAAGCCGAATTTTAAAATACAACCCATTATATGATTCTGTCAAATGACTTCAAATCAAGTCGCATACAGTGCTTCTCAAGGTTTATTTTTGTTTGATATTATTCTGGTAAGTACTCAGGACATCTGACTGCTCCTAGGTTGGTAGGCTAGGCTAGTGCCATATGTGGCTTTTGGGTCCCTCTTGTGTCCGGATGGTTAAAGGGACAAATGATGAAAAGAGAATATAAGAGTGAACAGTGGTGAGTGAGTGAACAAGAACCGGGCAAGGCTCTGTCCACACACACACACACACACACACACACACTGGCCCAGCATCTTTACTGGGACCTTACAAAGCCCATTTCCCAAGTGGGCGGGTGGAGCGATGCTCCTAGGTGGCAGGGCCTGGGGCCGAGCCAGCATGCCAGTCCAGCCTTCAGGATTTTCCATGCTATCCGGTTCCCCGACTCGCTACCACCCAAAGTCTGATCCTGAGTTTTCTTCTTTTTATTATCTCTCCAGAGCATTCTAGATGTTCGTGGGTTCTGCTCTGGGGTCCAACTGGGAGCTCTGGTTCAGCCCCAGCTGGGCTCATCAAGGATCACTCACTTCTCCAAGACGTCCAGCATCTATTTGGAGGAACAGCCCAGTTTTAATCTCATTTGGCATGTTTGAGAGCAATCACAGGTAGTGCCACTCACTTCTGAATTATATACATTTCCCTTCATCTGTAGAATGTAATTAAGAAAAAAGGCTCGAGGAATACCAGATTCCAAGCCAGGAGTCTTAAGAAGCTGCCAAAAGAGTTGGGTATTAGCAGCCTTTGCTGTGTGCCCTGTGGGCCAGGACGACTCTTAGCTTCTCGGCAGGAGGGAGCAGCCCTGGCGTCCGGAGACAGGAGAAAGGCAGGCAAGCAGGAAGGCTGCCGCCTTGTGCCCTTCCGGTTCTGCAGTGGTGAGGCAGGACCCAGGCTGGCACCCTCAGGGGTTCCCAGCTGGGCCTTCCCTGGCTGACTGGACCACCATTTTCATTAATTTCCTGAAAGGTGCTCTGTGGGCCACCAGGGCTACTTGCCTGGGCCCTTTGGGCATTTGGGACCAGAACATGCTTTGTCGTGGGGGCTGTCCCGGGCACTGCAGGGTGTTTAACAGCATCCACAGCCCCCACCCACTAGGATGCCAGTAGAAATGCCCTCCCCTGAGATGTGAGACAAAACATGTCCCTAGACATTGCCAAGTGTCCCCCTGGCAGCTGGAATGGAATCGTACCAGGGTGAGAACCGCCAGCTGAGAGCTGGAGGAGAAACAGGAAAGGAAGGAGAAAGCAGGTGGTGTGGGACAGGGCACTGGGTTGGAAATGCCAGCAGGCACCCCGGAGTTCCCACCTCTCCACCTGCCTGGGCCTATCACGTGTGCAGGCCTCCACTACCCACAGTGCCCTTCGGGACTCAGCACCCAGCATTCCCATTTACCTGCCTTCAGGGTGCTCCCCGCTGCCTGGCGCTGGCACACAGTGCCATGGGGCTTGTTCAGGTCCCAGCCCTGCCAGCGGGTAGCAAGTCCCCCATTCTTCTCAGGCCTCAGTTTCCTCACCTGTAAAGTAAGGATAATAATAGCATCTCCCTTGTAGGGTTCTTGGTGAGGACTGAACATTCATAAGCATTTGGGGGAGAACTAGCATATAATAAGCGCTCTGTGGAAGTGTTTTGTAAATAAAACATAAATAATCTGGATGAAGAACCTCTGTTAAATACAGCCATTCAACAAAGGTTCACTGGGTGCTGAAGCAGGCCCTAGCCCTCCCTTCTAGGTGTGCAGAGCTTGGCCATGGGCCTCCAATAACTTAGGAGTGTAATGTAGTAAGTTAGTGAGGAGCACAGCCCTGGCTGTGCTCTGCTGTCTAGGCCTAAACGGAAGTCCTCAGTACTCGAGCGGACACACCATTGGGCCTTGGTGCCCCATCCAGTGCTTGTTACTCCTCATCAGCTGACTCAGTTTACCCTGCATCAGCTTAACATTTTGTTTGACAGTGACTCAGCTCTATATAGCTTCAGCTATTGCCAAAATAAATGGAACCCATTAGTCAAAATTTAGGGAAGAATTTGAGGTATACCAGCCTTTGGGTACACAAGTTTGGAACACTGCCCTCCCTCTCTCCCTCTGTTTTCATCCTTCCTTCCCTCCTTTCTCCCTCCCTTCCTCCTTCCCATTTTCTCCCCCTCCCTCTCTCTCTCCCTTCTTTCCTCCTGTCCTCCTTCCTTCCTCCAGATAAATAGTCACTAAGTACTGCCCATGGACCGAGTGTTATTCCAGGTGCTACAGCAATGAACAAGGCAGACAAGGAGCTTACATTCCAGGTGAGATCGGGGACACAGACTATAAATAGGAAGAAAAGAAAAAAGAAGGTAATTTGTAAATGTGATAGATGCTGAAGGAAAGACACCCAGAGACTGATACCAGAGAAAATAACTGCGATGAAGGTGGGGGTTTACAGATGGTCACAGAATCTTCTCTAAGGAGACTTGATTTGAGACTTAAAGGCTGAGAAGGAACCAGCTGTGGAGAGGTCATTCCCAGTTGAGGAAACAGCCAGTGCAAAGGCCCTGAGGCAGAAAAGAGCTTAGTAGCTTCCAGGTAAAGAAGTATTCTGATGGAGGAGGAAAGTGATAGATGAGACTGGAATGGATTAATCTGGGGCAGTAGGGCTTTGCAGGGCTTGGCCTTCACTCTGAAGTACCCTGAGAAGGCTTTAGAGAAGTTTATGCAGCTGAGTGAAGCACACTGATTTACGTTTGAAAAGAAGGAGGGAATGATCAACTGTGTAGAACACTGCTGAGATGAGTAAGATGAGGGCCGAGAGCCTCTCAGTGGATCTGGCCACGTGGAGGTCAGCCTGACCCCAGCAAGAGTGATTGCAGTGGGGAAGTAAACAGCAGCTGGGTTCCCCGTATTGTGCTTTAAAGCATACAGCCCCATGAAGGAATAGGCATTTGCATTTGAAGGATCCATAATTTGATGACATCTCTTAACTGTGCTTTGGTTAGTTTTCAGGGAATTACTTGGTTTTGTCCTCACTTAAGTAAAAGACTACTTAGTGCAATGATCACAGTGATGCTGGTGGTGGGAACATCATCCTTAGCCTCCAAGACATCACTACCTGCCCATCAATGCCTTTGGTGATTTTGAAGTTGTAGGACATTGCCAGCCCAGCCACACACGGCCTTGGACCTCCATGTCATCCATGACCTGTGTCCATGACAGGATGGTTGCCCGAGGCTGGGGCTGCCTGTGACACAGGAAAACAACCCAGGCCACTTGTCAGTGCACCAGGCAGGGCTCCGAGGGTTGGCCTCAGCGTCCTTGGGGCCATGTTCTGATGGCTGTCCTCTGGGTGGCCTTTCACTTCCAAAGTCCATCCACCTGCTTAACCTTGCCTGAACTTTTAAGCCCAAGAATGGTAGGAAATCCCTCAGAATAAATCCTTACAGAGCATTCGACAAAGCATATATAAACTTACACTTGGTGAAAAGTAACTGCAGGAAAAAGTGTGTTCAGCACAGGCTTAAATATTGCTGTGCTTGTTATGCAGTCTCCCGTGGCATTTTGGAACGCTGACATTTTTCCTGACTTAATGTTCCCTTTGATTTTTTTTCCTCCTCTACTTTGATTTTGTAACAGAAGAATAATATTTTTTCTGGACTGAACTTCTTATAAGTGGTCTTACCCAGGGAATGTTTTTAAATTTAAAGATGATCCTATTTTCTCTTCAGTACCAAGAAATACATACACATACAAACACATTTAATAACGTCGGTTGGGACAGTCTGACTTTTTTAAAGGCCTATTTGCAAAATTTGTTACTCTTGATTCTAGACCCTAATTGGAAGTCCCATCACCCACCGGGTAGAGATTCCATCCTGAGGGCCAGTCCTTGGTCCTTGACAAATGGATTCACCCTATTGTAGAGTGCCTTCAAGGTAGACTTGAAGGTGAATCCATTCCATTTTCAGAAAGGGAAGGATCTTACCACCCTCAAGTTAAACATCCATTTTCAATGTGTTGGACAAAGGCTTCAAAATGCCCATGCCCTTGTTCTTCCCAGCTGGCAGGATCGGGCCGCATCATTGCCCACACTGGGGCACATTTTGCAGTTAACTCATTCCAGGGGCAGGGCGCTGATAGAGGGCTGCTCTGCTCAAAATCAGTCATTGGGCCCTGCCTTACTGTGATTTAAAATAGCTTAGGTGATGGCTGGCAGGGCCATCCTATAATCTTTCTCCTATCTAGAAGAGTCTCTTCTGTGCTCACACCACTGAACTCTGGGGTCTAAGCTGAGTTCTTAACTGAAAGTCCCAAACCCTAATGAAAGAACAAAATAAAATGTCAGCTTTGTCTGAGGGTACCCTTCACCCACCTCCCGATGGAAGTGGAATTGCAAGAACACAGTCACCCTGGGGGGTCCACTGTTCCAACTTCTGTTGCCCACAAATTTCTCTCTAATCAGGACTGCTGGCCCTTGGTAGAAAGTCCATCCAGGGCCTGTATTGCCTTGGGTGAGTCCAAGAAGTAGATTTTCTGGGTCAGTGGGTATGAATAATTGCCATCCAGAAAGCTTATAACCAATTTTACTTCCCTGTCCCTGGAAATTTGCTATCGTGCTGCTTTCACTCAGCCAGCCAGCCAGCCAGCCAGCCACTTACTGATTCAGCACCAAGACTGTATGCGCAGCGCTGTGGACTCATACACAATTACTAATCAGTCCCCACCCTGGGCGGGGCGCGGTGGGTTTTCTCCATCTCTGTGAAGAGAATTGAGTTCTCAGTGTGTTGGTCCTCCTGAGGCCTGACCAGGATAAGCACTCGTTCATGTTGCGAGGAGAAGGGTCCAGACTCGGAGGGGATCCTCACGCCTGGCTGCACGTCGGAATCGCCCAAGGAGCTCCAGCCAATCCCAATGCCCAGGCCAACGGGGTGCAGGTCGGATTTCACTGGTCTAGGCGTGGCCTGGGCATCCAGATCTTTCCAAGTTCCCTGCCGGTCTCCTGTGCAGCCCAAGTTCACTGTCCCTCCACACCCTTTATCCCAGCGTCTGGCCTGATGAAAACATTCCATCAGCTCCCCAGTGCCTCTGCTCTTGACCCTACACTTGTCACTTCAGACTCGACGGCACACGCTGCTCCCCTGATGCCTCGCCCACTGTGGGCCCTGGGAGGCCAGCACCATGCCAGGCCTAAAACTGCTGATAAGAAAGACTCACCTCATTTTCATCTTGTTTATTGTTTATGTATAGGTTAGGATGCAGTTCTCACCTTATTTATTTAGCCTTCCACAGCGATTCCGTTTGCTCCCTATCTTCACTTAAATAACAATAGCTAACCCTTATTGAGCACTTACTGTGTCCTGGGAACTGTATTTTGCATGTTAACTCACTCCATTGGACAACCTTGTGGCTTATATACTGTTTTCATCCCCATTGCACGGATGAGGTCCCTGAGGCCTAGAAACAGAAGGAATTTGCTCCTGCCCCGCGGCCCATCCGTCGCTGAGCTTGGCATCTCCATCCTATCTCATGACATGGAGCTCTTCTCCACACGTTGGAAGGGTTTGTCTTGGCCTCACTGTGCTTGTGCGTCGTACTTTCTTTCTCCAATTAGACCTACACAGGATGAGTACACCCCCAGAGAGTATGAGGGCACATCTGCGAGGTCTACCTAGCATCCTGACACTTTCATGAGGGCAGAGAGCTTAGCAAGAAAATCATCCACCAGCTTGTCAGCCAATGCTTGAGTTACTCTATTGCATTCACCGGACCACGCTTGGTCTCGGTCTTGTGGAGACACAGCTTAAGTAACTAAAAGCAGACGGTTCTTACCTTGAGCCAAAAGTCTCAGGCCCCTCTACCACTAGGACTCATAGCTGCATGCTTTTGGAATTGTCCTCACAAGAAAGACAGTCCAAGAAAAGCCTGAGTGTGATTCAGAAGCAGCCTGAATTGTCTCTTTGAAGATACCGTGAACTTCTCATCTGCCTATTCTCCTGGGAGAAGTCAGAGGCTCTCGCAACTCAGTAATTGTGTGATCTCTTGAGTCATAATTCCTGCAGCTGTATCAGAGCCCAACATGGGGATGCAGGATGCAAACAGCCCGTGAGTCCGTGGCCATAGGCCAGTCGCCGAGTGGAGAAGCTGAAATTTCCTCGGGGGAAGGAAGGGATTAGCCAGTCAAAGAGGAAAACAGATCTGAGGAATCCGTTTACCCTGAAGTTTTAATAGGAAATGCAGGTCCGACCCACTCCAGGGCCTTCAGTCACGGGTCTCGCTTCTGGAATGATCTTGTACCTGGCTCCGAGTTTCAAAGAAAGGGGATAGGTGAGCCTTTAATCCCGGACCTGAATATTTCCATCCACATTGTTAGGAATAAGAATTCTTGTCATTTATTGAACTGAAGGGATATCACTAAAATATGTGTAAAATTACTAATCTAGTACCTGTATATTTCTCAGTTATTTGCAGGTCATTAAGAAAACTTCTTGCTTCTTCTTACATGATCATAGCACCCAACTCCGATTTCAAAGAACGTAACGAGTATGTCCTTGATGTTTCTTAGAATAAATACCACCTATGATAAGAAACTCACTTGGAAATATTCACATGGATTTTTGCATGGCCCTAAGGTCATTGAAGAATGTCAGAATCCTAATTCGTCTCCAAATAGTCCTTTTTTTTGCAGCAAAGAACTTCTGCCTGGAGGAAAACCATGTCATTATGCTCTTTGTTACCTCATTACCTGAAAGCCACTCAGAGGCATTTTGTGGAATTTGAGGGCCCAGAGGGGCAAGGCTTTGTCATGGAAGGCGCACACAGCCTTGAACAAAGGAGACTGAATTGTGGCCGTGCCCTTGCCCCTAACTAGATGAATGACGGGGCAGGGAGTGGGAGTGGGGGGGTCGTGCCGCCTTTGCTGAGCCTTTGTTTCCTTATCTGTAAAATGGGTTGTACTAGACAGTCTGTCAAGTGAAAGTTGGGCCATGTGTGATCTAGTCTCTAGCTTTCCTACTGCTCTGGAGCTTGCTCACTCCCTCTGTCACACACACACACACACACACACACACACACACACACACACACAGGTCTTGGAGCACTGGAACGCCATTATGCCATGGTGTCTCCTCATCTTTCGGGGCTTTACGCAAATGACCGCACCTCAGAGAAGCCTTCCCTGATCGCGCTCCCTGGAGGAGCGTCTTCCCCACCTGTGTCACTTACCCTGATCACCTTCTGCTTAGTGCCCAGCACCATCAGGAGGTGTAAGACACTGGCACAGGTTAGACCAAGGGGTTGATGGAATGGGATAGCAAGTCCAGAAACAGACCCATGTGTTGCTGAGTTGCAGTTTGCCTTCCTGAACATTTATTTTGCTCTTTTCAATTTTATAATATTAAAACTAAAACAGTAGTTTTAAATTAAACAAATAAAAAAAGTGAGCCATGCATAGTGTCATGACCAAAGACTATGATTATATAAATTCTGTGCACATGAGGTCCAAAAATTTTAAAATGAAGGCTAATTGGGCTGGAGGGGATCCTTACTCCAGCTGAGAGATTGGCATAGATGACCAAGAAAGGCCTCTGGAGCCCATATGTGATTCTTTGCTGAGCATTTCCTGGGCGTCAGGCAGTTTCTACTTTGCCAGCAGTGGGCATTGTTTTCCCCACTTCACAGGCAAGGAAACTGCAGCTCAGAGAGGCTGAGTCACTTTCCCAAGGCCACACAGTTTGGAAGGGGCAGAGCCAGGGTCTGTGGCAGGCCTGATCTGCAAGCCCATGCCTGTGCTAGTGCATCGTAAAGCCTTCCTGGGTTGTCGGAGAGCTGAACGCAGTGAATGGTGGAATGGTCGGGACTGCTGTGGCCTCGCTAGGGAAATAGATGTTTCCTCTCCACATGCAGAATAGGAGGGAGACCTTTGCCCTTAAGGAACTTCCAGCTTCTGCTTTTCTGGGTGCCCCACTCCAGAGACCCCCCCCCCGAGGTCTCAGCTGCAGCACTGTGAAACATCTCCCACAGGGCCCCTCAGCTGTGCGGCAGTTGTTGTCCAAAGACCAACACATTTGGGCTCTTGCTCGCCTGAATATCCCTCCCCTTTCCCAAACACAAAAATATTGGCATTTCCTGGAAAGTGGTTTTGGCTCAAAGCCTGATAGCTATCCCACACGCTTGGGCCAGCTCTCCTTGGGGCCTCTGTTCTTTTATTTCACTGAGAGGTTGTTTGGGGGATGAAGGTGCTGCCTTCTTTCGCATGGAGGGAAAGAGCCCCTGGCAAGGGCCCTGGGGAGTGCCTGCCCCACCTCACCACAGGCAACCTCTACTCCCCTCCCCTCTCTCTGCTAAGATCACAGCCAAGCACACCAAAAGAACCACTTAGGGTGGGTTTGGGTTTTTTGTGTGGGTTTTTTTTTGCAGTTCAATAGTATTTTCAATGTCTCTTTTCTTAAATGAAGGGGCAAAAAATATAAAAGCAAATGATTCTTAACTGGTTAGATGATCAGTTTTGACATTTGTGTGCACCTGGGTAACCACCACCTAAAAAAAAAGGGTATGAAACATTCCCATCACCCCAGAAAAGTCCTTCCTGTGCCCCACCAGAACAACCACTTTCTGAATTCTATCATACGTGTTTCTGCCTGTTTTTTGGATTTTTGTGTCAATGAATAGCACACTCTTCTATCTGGCTTCTTTTCCTCAACACAGTGTTTTCAAGCCTCTATGTTGTTGCATGTGGCAGGAGTTCATAGCTTTTATTGCTGAGTAGAACTCCATTATGTGGGTGTTGTTCAGCATGTTTATTCATTCACCTGTTGACACACATCTGGGTTTTTCCAGTTTGTGGCTTTTATGACCAGACTGCTATGAACATCTGTGCACAAGGCCTTCAGCGAATATATATTTTCATTTCTCTTGGGAGGACACCTATGAGTGGAATTGCTGAGCCAGAGGGTGGCAATTGTTTAACGTCATTGGAAACTGCCAGATAGTTCTCCAAAATGGCTGTACCATTTTACCAGCAGTATATGAGCATTCCAGTTGCTCCATATCCTCACCAGCTTCTGCTCTTTTAGTCTTTTTCATTTTAATCATTCTAGTGGATGTTACAGTATCCCTTGGCTGTTGTGTTTTTTTAAAGGACATTTTTAAGAATTTTCAAGCATGTCAGTCAGTGCTAGCTCAGACACTGAAAAGATCCTGTGGAAAGGGAAGCCAACTGTTACATTTTTATGGACGGGGGGTTTCTGCTCATCATCCCTGCCCCTGAAGCAGAGTCTTCGCGGCCCTGAGGGCTGTCTGTGGACCGCTGTAGGGCAAGCTCAAGCCGGAGGTGCAAGGCAGGCAGGAGAGTCAGAGCAGAGAAGGGAGGGGCTCCTACGCAGGGAGCTCAGGACCCGCCCCAGACGCACACAAGTAAGTAGCCCGCAGGCATAGACCACTTCATAAACCTGCTCTAGGGAATCCCAGCTGACTGTCCTTTCAGCTGCTATGACCACACATGGCATGAAAGCTCCATTCAACACAGATAGGATAACATTTCCACAGCAGAATTTTGTTACCTTCTAGCTGGCATAGGCCATTGGAGACCCTCCAAAGCCATTGCCAGTCATGGGGCCAGTTAGGTGACAGGTATCGAAATCATCCAGGGGGGAGCTGGCTATGGGCTTCCTGGATTCTCCGATGCTCTGCGCATGAGGGCAGGGAGTACCTCTGATATATTTTAGCCCATCCATACATGTTGAATATCACTAATGTTACCCATTTCTTACAGTCATCATGCTAATTAGCAGGCCACCTCAAAGAACATTTCGAATAGTCTCCATGCTCTGTAGCCAAGCCCCCAGTACTGATGGGGACAGAGGGAGATAATTAGAAGTTGGATAGCTCTCAGGGGCTGGGGCCTTCCCTGTGGAACTTGAGCCGATGCCCCCAGCATTGATGAGAACACTGGCTGACTGGGTTAGCGCTTCAGCTAAGTCATGGGCAGGACATGTCCCACTGTAGGTGCTGGTGCCACGCTGTGTAGAAAGTGTTCTGATCAGTTCACTTCAGTGTGGCAGTGACCCAAAGTCTTCAGACAGATCTATATTTTGGAGAGAAACCCCAAAAGAGGACAATAACGTTGAACACAAGGCAAGAGCCTGCTAGTGCAGTGGCGGCTGGACGGGGGGGCTGCTACCGAATGGGCAGTCTTTCCTAGAAAGTCTGTTATGTGGGGCACCACAGAAGAGGTGGCCCAGATGCATGAGCCCTGGAAGGTGAGCCCCCCCAAAGGAAGTCCACCGGGACCTTTCCTGTGAAGAATCCGGTGAGGCTGGGGAAAGGGCAGAAATCTCAGGCCTCCGTGCTCTACAACTTTACAAACCAGCAGAGCATCCAAGGGTACAAGGCGGCGGGGGAGGGTGTCGTGGTCCTGGCGCTTTCCTCTGGCTGGTGCCAGGTGCACCGCCCTCCAGGCTCTGTTTGCCTGTGTTGTGCCAGGCCCTCCCCACCCCACCACTCAACCAATGAAGGCTCCCTGCAGGTCTCCAGAGGGGAAAGCTGCTGAAAGGCCTGCCTCTCCTGCTCTCCGAGGGCAGCTCCATGCCCCTGACCTCTCCCACCCCTGCCAGCTCTATGAACGCCACCGAATGGCCACTTTCAGTGGAGATTTACGTAGGAGCCAAGCAAACAATGGTCCCAAACCCATGTCAAGTCAGGAAGACTAGCCAAGGAGGCCAGTGCTTCTAGTGCAGAAAACTTAACATGTGGAAACTCAGAATTGGGCTCTGGGCACTTGGGCTGCTCCTGCAGTTCTGGTTTTCACTTAGTGGGGTTCAGGATGCTCTGAAGCTGCAGGTCAGCCTGCCCCTAGCACTCACTCTGCACAATCAGGTCCCAGGAAGCACTGCGTCAGTTAAGGTAATGCTAGCTGCTATTACAAACAAATCGAAAGTGTATCATGGCTCAAACGCAATAGAATTTTATTCTTCATTCACGTAAAGCCCCAAACAGATGTTACTGATAGCAGGTGGCCCTCCTCCAAACCATGATTCAGGCATGCAGGTCCTACCACCTTGTGGCTCCACAGTCTCCAACAGGTGGCTTCCAAGAGGTCCCTGTGCATCAAGCTGACAGGAGAAGGAGATTGGAGCATCACACATGGAAGGTTTGTAGGAGCCAGGCCTGGAAGTGGTACACATCACTTCCACCCACACTCTGTTGGCTAGAACTCAGCAACATGGCCACCCCAACTGTAGGGGAGGCTGGGAAATGTAGTTCGGGCTGAAGAGGAAATGCTATGGTGAACAGCCAGCCAGTCAGCCACAAATGAAACATATTTCTGGGAAGGATGGGCATGAACTCCTGCCTGGAATGCAAGGTGGTTCAGAGGCAAAGGAAGAAAGAATTGGACCCCCAAAGAAATGGGTGCTTTTGTGTCCATCAGAAGACAGTAATGGCAGCTGCAGTGGTAATGGTGGAGTGAGGAGCTCAGGGCTGAGCTTGCTCCAGGTACAGAAGCAGGCCAAGAGATTCTAGACGAGAAGACACTTCCCCCTTCTCCCCCCCTTCCTGCCTTACCCTGCTTCCATCTGCCCCCTCACATGGGGCCAGAAGTCTCTGCCCTCTCTTTCCCCCTCCTCCCCCAGACCTGCTTTCCCTACACTGAATATTGTTCACATTCTAGAAAGCTCTGTCTCTCCCTCCCATCAGAACAATCATTCTCTGGAGATTTACAACTCAGTTCCTGGAAGAAAAAAACCCCTGCAAACTAAATCACACCAAGATGGTACCAATCTGCCTGTTTCTGCGAAATTGATATGAGAAAATGAATGTAAAATACCTAGCAGAGTGCCTGGCACATAACAAGTAAATGCTTAGTAAGTAGGATAGTATTATCATCTTGTGAGTGTGTGTGTGCGACAGAAAGAGAGAGAGGGAGAGAGAGAGGGAGGGAGGGAGGGAGAAGCCGGAGCTAGTAAAGCCCCACAAACTAATCTACTTTCTCTTTCCCTCCCAACTTCACGGTCTCACTGTTGAATCATGTCATCCTGCTCAGCAAGGCCTGCAAACACATCAAAATTGTGTTGGTGGAATTGGCAAACCTTTGGGGCCCAAGGTTCATTGCTGAGGGGCAACTTTTAACAGCCACTGGAAGAGCCCGACACCCCACTAATGTTCACAGCTCCCTCCCTCTCCCTCAAGCCTCACTAGCACTGGGCCCCAGCCCTGGCCGGGCCCCATGCATCTTTGCTCTTCTGCCTTTCTTCCTGCACTTCTAGAAAGCCCCCTGCATTCCACCATCTTCTCCACTGAAACCCTACCTGTGTGGCCAGGCCAGTCCACATGTCACCTTCAGGAATAAAGGTTTGATGACTGGACCTCAGAGGTGGAGCAGGTGAGGACAAAGCAGAATTGACGTGAAGTCTGGCTAGACTGTTAGAGGGACAACAGGTGGCCTCATTCCTACTCCCCCACTGTGGGAGGATATATGTGTGTGTATGCATCTGTGTAGACACATGCATTCCAGAAGCACCGTTTCCCTAAAGAAAATAGGAAATAATACCTATAATCCTCATTGTCAACTAGCCAAGTGGTACACAGCAGCTTTTTCCCTCCCCCACCCCAACCTTGTATTATTTATGCTGTATTAGCTGCAACCACAGTACTTGTTTTAAGTTAATATACTGAAGTTATAGAACTTCAGAAGGCTCACCAACCCTAAAATTCTGCAGAGTGCATTGTTCTGCTCTTGTGAGAGCTCGCCTCCAGGCAGATGGGTGCTTCTGACAAACGGGACTCCAGAAAGAAGGCTCCCTGCTCAAAAGATGAGTACTCCCTGGCCTTGTCTTCCTGCATTGTCTGTGCTCTCCTTGGGTCGAGGTTATTATTATTTTTATTTTTAGGCAGTATGCAGCTGATGAAGTGAAGTGCCGTTTGTTTATTTGTTGTTTTTTGGTGCCTGAGTTGGAACTCAAGATCACCAGAAGAGAAACTCCCTCTGTGACTCATCCCAGGAATATCTTGCATTCTGGCCAGCACAAATATGATTAAAACAACTTCATGAGGGCCCCAGTTGTATTCTAGCAAAGGAACACATTAGTCAAGCTGACCATCTCTGGACCATTTTGCTTTTAGAAGGAGCCACCTCCAGCCTCCTTGTTTGCTTGGCTCTTTATGAGATCTTGAGGTACATTCTCGTGAGCTGATTCCCCTGTGGCTTGGAGGTGTTATAACAGAGTGTCTTCTTCTTGGGTTATAGAAGGTGCCACCCACTGGGGAAATACCTGGTCATGGTAGCCTGAATTGGTGACATTTGAATCGTCACATAATAAGAACTGGAACTTTCCAGGGCATGGCTGGTGTGGCAGACATGGCTGGTGCCCGGCATCCATGTACCCTCAGACTGGTTTCTGTACCCCAAAGACTGATTACTGCAAAGACCTGCGACTCTTCCTGAGGAATTTTTCTTTCTTGGTCTCAGGAGCCCTCTAGGCCCACCTGCTGGACTAGCTGGAAGTGCCAAGGAATTGACACATCATCCAGGAGCAGCCCTGGACCTGGGATGGATGTGGGTTGGTGAATAAACACCCCAATTCCAAGGCATGAGTTCTGCACTCTCCCAGCATCCATCAGTGGAACTGAGTCCCCATTGCCTGCAGTGGTAATGGCTTCCTTCCTTTCCCCATCTCACTGCATCACTCCTCTATTGGTGTTTTCTGAGAATACACTATTTTCAGTCAAATCTGTCTGTGGAGGAGCGCAAACTAAGATAACTAGCCAATTGGGTTCACCAAAAACCAACACCCTGCCCCCTTCTCCCCACCACCATGTCCTTCACAATCGACGATGGTCATTAGGTTTTCCACTGTGGCTGTAGCACTGCAGGAGCATGTTGTGCATGGGGGTGCAGTCCTTTGAGAGCCCCCAGCTACTGCATGGAAACCTGGCAAGACAAACCAGAGTTTCAGGAGGTAGCCAGTTCAGTGTTTGTTGGTTGAATGAATAATTGACTCACATTCACCTCCTTTCTTAGCTCTGAATGCTTATGGGTTGAGGCCTCATCCCACCCACCTTTTTGACCCTCAAGCACCTTTTAATGGAGCCAGCAACCTTGGTCATACTTATAGGGTCTTGTCTTCCTTGGAGAGATTTCAAGACAGGAAGGTCCCATGACTGGTATCTCAAACCCCTCAAATAGAGGTTCATTTCTTTGTCTATGACTTTATCACTGACTGGATTGTGTTTATGACACTAATAAAGGAAACATAGTCCTTGAACCTATCAGTCATCGACTTTAATGAGGATGACTTTATCAGCTTTTTTCTGGAAAACCCAATTTTGATGGGGGATACCCAGTTCTGACTGTGCAAGGAGGAGTAAAGAGTAGGCAAAAATCAATATCAAGCACCAAAAAGTGATAAATCGAGTTTTTTTCTAGAATTGACATAACAGATAAGTCACAACTGAATGTGCTTGGTGGTTTCAAAAGCGTGGGAGAAGCTTTCCCCAAATTTGGATCACCTTCGTTAGGTGCCTCTTGTACTGGGGAAGAATTTCTTATCTTCCGCACCCCTCTGCCTACTGTGCCCCCTCTCCCAACACCCCAGGGCCCAGCAACCAGCTGCTGTAGCTCCATTGCGTCCCCTTCTGCCAGGCACATAATGCTCGCTCAGTACTTTTCTCACAGCTTTCCTCAGTTTTCCTCTGTTTGATCTCTTCCAGCTGAGCAACCGCTTTCTCCTTTGGACCTACACATGCCTTTTTGTATCTTCTCCCCACTTCTTCCCTTCAACTCTTGCCCACTTATATCACAGAATCACTTAGCTTTCTCTCTCTTTCTTGTCCTTTCCGTCTTCCTCTGCTCTTCCACCCCTCCTTTTTGTTCCTCTAGTGAGTGAGAAAATCCCCCTAATCCCACTGAGGAGTAGGAGGGGAGGGCTGCTTAGGCCTCGGTGTTAAAGGGGATGGAGCCGGTAGAGTCTGAAATGAAATCATGCAGCATAACCAATCAGTGGCAGGTGCTCCTGAGTCGAGATTCAAGATACAAAAGACTCTGGCCACCTCTACTTTCTCCCCCAGCCTTTCAGCCTGAGCGAGAAGTAGATTTTTGTATTTATTTAATTGGTTTCCCATAGTCTTTCATTTTCAGTAGTGCAAGTCTTGTTTTCTATTTTTCACTGCAAACGTTTAATATTTCAGCTATGTTGGGAGTTGAGTGTTTGTGGAAACTTCACCAACAGGTGTAACATTTGTAAGAAAAATGGAAGTGCCTATGGCAGGATCCTCACCTGACCCTAGTCTACCTGATGATGTAATAGCCTACTGCTAGGCTAATACTGCCACGCCCGTTGGCAATAAGCCAGTATTGCCTCTGTTGCTATATAAAGAGCTCCGCCCTGTGCTTGAGGTATAGCAAAGGCTGGAGGTGAAGGGAGATCCAGGAGCGGAGGCAAGGGCTGTGAGGCAGCAGAGAGACCCAGAGGCAGAGACTGGCTTGCTGCATGCAGACTTGCATGAGGCAGACGGGATTCTAGCACTTGACCTGCTACCACGAAAATAAAGCTGGGTATAAACCCTTTTACCGACAACTTTCCATTTCTGTTGTCATTTTTCGGTCTCACCAAATCCAGAAGGAATTTGCCAGGGCTGAGACCCTCAGGCAAGACATATTAATTCTAAGAGAAATGCCTTCCCAGTTCATTTTTAAATGAACCTTTGAACAAACAGGGTTTTAACTGGGGAGCTTAATGTACAAAGCCATTGGGAGCATTTCTAATGCTATTCAAGGTGCTCCAAGGAAATATGGGCAGTGGCTCTGATAATGATGACAGTGACACTGGGGACAAGATGACAACGATGATAATGATATGACGATTGTGGCTATGACGATGAGGATGCTGATGATGAAGAGGAGGACGTTGACGATAAAGCCATGTTTTATGGAGCACCTTCCATGTGCCAGGCACTGTGCCAAGTACTTGACATAGATTATTTCCTTTATTGCTAAAACCACCCCATGTCTTTTTTTAATCCCCATTTTGCACAGAGGGGAACTGAGGCTTAGAACTCACTTGCACATGGCCAAACTGCTAACAAAGTTAGGCAGAGCTGAAATTTGAACCTGGGCCTGTCTGGGTTCAAAGCTTATACTTCTGACCACTCACTCTCATGGGGGACTCAGTGCCCAGGGTGAGGCTGGCACTGTTTCCATGCTGTTGGTTCGTGAGGGGTTCACATGTATTAGGAGAAAGGGAAAATCTGAACTCCAGTCCTCTGACTTCACAGATCTACACCCCTTCCTTCCAGTGACCCCTCAGATGGTCTATTTCTGGCACACTAGTCTCTGGAAAATGTCCTGCTAATGACACAGGATTATAAACAGTCCTTTTCCCAGAACAAAAATTTAACCTTTGTACCTCAATCTAATTAGAAGTATTTTCTCTTCCAGAGGCAGGTTTTTCCCCCTCTTTGTTCCATATTTAAGAGGTTTCTTTATTGCCAGAAAACATCTCCTAAAACCATAGCTTTTTAAGATGACAGACCCTGTCCTGAGACCTTAAACATGACCTGTGCTCCTGCACGAGATGGCCCCTCGGGCACCTGCACCTGAGGGTGTGGAGGCTCTATGAGTCCAGCTGAAGGCGGTGGGACCATGGCCAAATGCAGGGACGGACATTCACCGCCTCCCCCAGCCCACATCCAGGTGACTGTCCCCTGCCGCCCACAGCGGGCCTTCATGATTTTCTCCTGTGAGTCTGAGGTATGCCTCACCTGGCACTGAGTTTCACCAAGACTACAGGGGGGCACTTCCTTCCACTAAGTTCCAGGGGCAGCCCTCTCTGGGAAGAAAGCATTTCTTCTCTACCATAGAGAGGTCTCTGTGCTAACATGCCTCCCACAGCTGTCCAGGGACAAGCATTCTTCCTGTAGAGATGCAGTCCTTTACCTCTGAAAGAAAGGTGACCTTGAAGCAGCCAGTAGAAGCAGATAATCCTGGGAGAATATCGGTTGGTTAATACCTGAGAATTGAGCCAAGAGAGAAGGCAAGCCTGGGGAGAAAGCAGGACAGAGGAAAAGGAAATGCATGCCCAACACACAGTAGGTGCTCGGATAGTTTTTGAAAGAATAACTAAATGAATGGACATGAACCTAGTCCTATTCCAGTCCGCACCCAGGCCACATGACCCATGGGCCACCAGAGGATCCTTGAGGGCAGGCTGGAGGTGATGGGGAGTATGAGCTGAGACGGTAAATGCAGTTACCTTCTCCACCTGGGCGAGGGAGGAGGCCCCGCAGCCCCACGGGGCCCTCCCCAGCCAGTCGCCCAGACCCCTCTGGCGCTCTGGGAAATCCAGCAAAGGCCTCTGATAGAAAACCAGGTGTGAGCTGCCAGCTGGACTCATGGGTTTTCCCTGCACTCTTTGGGTTGGTCCAGCTTTAATATTTCTCTTTTCAACCAGCAGTTTACTTGGCAAGGATCAGCCCTCCACTGAGACCCTGCAGAGACCACATAATAGGTATGTTTGGCACATAGAGGGGGTTTTGCTGGTGCTGTGACATGTTCAGCCCACAGATACTGCCCTGCTGAGGGAAGCTGAGTGTCTAGAGGGACAAACCATACTGTGACCGAAGCTGAGGAGGTCCTCCCCTCTCCCTTCCTTGCAGCCTTCGCTTCTCCCCTGGCCTGGCTTAAAGATAAACCAGAACTCCCAGAAGAACCTGCCCTGTTTCTCCAACCCCTTCCTCCTCCCACTCCTGCCCTCCCACCTCAGCCGCCTGCTGCCTTTCCAGATGGGAGGATGGGGAGTGGAGTCTTCTCAGTGCTCATGGGAGTGGCCCAGAAAGACCCTCGTGCCCACTCCTCTGTGCCCTTCCCGCCCCCCCTCCCATTGCCCCAGAATGCCCACACAGCCCCATCCTTCAGGGCCCAAAACAGTTCCTCAGAGGTAAGGTTCGATGCCTTTGGATCCGGCACCACCCATTCGTGGGAGGCCTGAGTTATGCTTCCCCCCACCGTGAAAGTGGGCCAGTACCCATGTCACAGAAGAGAAAGCTGAGTCCCTTCCCACAGTCATGAAAAGCCCCCCTGCGCGTCTTCACCCTCATCTCTTATGGCTGTTTCAGTCACTTGTCTGTTAGGTATCATGCATTCAAGGGTTTATTTCATCCTTGTTATCAGGCCCCTCACCCATCAAACTCATCTGACATTTTGATGGTTGAATCAGACCATCCCACCGGCTTTGGTGTTGAATGTTGCCCATGAAGAGATGTAATGAGGGACCCCTTAGGCTCAGGGGAAATTGGAAACCAAAGCTATGGATGAGGGCCGGCGCCCTCACCAAAGGAGGAGTCTGGGTCCGGGAGCGGGTGCGCTCCTTCTGAGCCTCACTCAGCCTGAGTGCTTCCTGCTCTGCAACATGGGAGGGGGCCCTGGGCCAGCAACTCTGAGCCACGCCCCTGCAGGGGGCCCTGGAAGTCTCGCTGGGCCTGGAGAGCTCCATCACTCCTGCCGGGTCACAGCTTTTCTATCCTCGCACTCTTACCAGAAAAAAGAAAAGTCATACACCCTTCAACACATACACACACACACATTATTAAATTCTATGTCTTCCTGTTATTTATTTATTACATACACTATAAAATAGAAAAATGGGAATAAAAAGGATGAGATGGCAAAATGAGCATAAAGAAATTTATGACGACCTACCCTGCTCCCCGGAAGACCCTGGAGCAGCCTGGAGTCCACGGCCAGTTTACGATGCTCGGCCCACTGCTCCCTCTGCTCAATCCGGCCACTGCTTCCAGCTGCCACCAACATCACGTCAGCGCTGAGAATGGCACTCTGTCCTCCCGGGCAAAACTCCCCACAACCACTGCCCGTTTCACAAAGGTGAGACTCAGTCGTAAACCATGCGGCCACCACTGTTTTCATAAATAAGCTAACGTGTCAGGGAAGTCATTTCCAAAGCTGACCTGGGTGACTGGATGCTTTTTGGAGAGCTGTGTAGATCTCTGGATGTAAAAGGCAATGGCCATAAGGTGGGCAACTCTTCTGTGTATTCTCTATTTTAACTAATTCGGGAGTACATTCATGTGGTAATTATGACACAGGTTTACTAAAAAGGCCTTGTGCCAATTTTTAAAGCTCAGAAAATTCCATCACTGAGGCAAGTGATTGACAATGACTACACCCTACAGGGCAAGCAAAACCGTTTTTTTCCCAATTGGAATTACTTTTTAGATATTTAGTGTATATCACATCCCGAATAGCAAAACCATATCCATGTTGTATTAAAGGATGAAAATTATGCTTTGCTACATTTAACTCCTAGTAAGTAGCTGGTGAGTTTTATGCTGAATTAGGTCAGTCATTGAAGGGTAAAGTCTGGGTGGAAAGCAGAAAATAGGATAAAATGCAGTTGGAAGGCGGGATCCTTATCCGAGGTCTCTCGGGAGTCAGCCTGGCCAGTGGGAGAGACATCAGCCACTTCACCCATCATGGGAGCGGCGCTCATGGGGAGACACTGGGAGAGCCAGGGGGAAGTTGGGGGAGGTCAGGGTTGATGGTTTTAGTCTTTTCTGTGAATCAAGAAGCAAGATCAGCCACTAAAAAGGTTGGCTGACCAGCACCTTGTTCCCTGGACTTTGGACTGAGGTTCCCAACCGGAGGGAACATGACTTATAATGAGGTCATCTCTGCCTGCTGAAGCCATGTGCCCAGTCCTCAAACACTTGTGCCGGGCTCTGGGCACTGTGGACTGGGGGCCTTGTGGTCATCTGGATCATTGTTTTTGTGGTGAAGATGCTCTCAAGTCAGAAAGTAAAACCAAGTCCCTCTCTAGAAGGCCATCTGGGCCTCTGAGAGGGGTTGCCAGCCGGTGCCAGGGCTTCTGTGCAAATTCCCTGCTCAGACATCAGGCTCCGCCTGAGGTGGTCTCAATGACCCTGTCTTGGGTCAGGATAGAGTTCACAGCCACATTCTGAACTTCTTTCAGGCTCTTCAGGGGCCCCCAAGGGATCATTCAGGATGTGGCTGAGGGCATTAGGCGTGTGGGGATTGCTTTATTTGTGAGTGTGTGTGTGACAGTGTTAAATGCCCACAACGAGAACTAGATGGACTCTAGGACCTGGAGGATAATCTAAATTATTTGAGTGGTCAAGTGTTTTTGCTTTTTAAATTAAGCCATGAATGAATCCTCATATCCTCATACAAAGATGTCCATCTGTCTGGAGGCCCGTAGGGTGAAATGAGAGGTTTAAGCAGTGCCCTGGAAGCAGGAGGCCTGGGAGGCGGGCATGGCTTGCAGAGGTACCCGCAGACCACTGACCGCCTCAGAGTTAGGCCCCAGGTCGGCTTCATGAATGTATCTCCTTATAAGGAAAACAGCGCACACGCCAGCGTTGCTTTGGTTTTCTTTTCTTGGGTGTGTCAGAGAAACCCAGGAAGGCAGGGTGAATTCATTCACATGCCACTCCCGCTGGCCTCTTGCCCGTCTACAGCTTCGGCACCTGCTGTCTGGGGGGGAATCTCCCGCCGGCTGGTGAAGGTGGTGGCTGCCTTGTGACACTCTGCTCTTTCCACAAGGAGAGCGGAAGTGACCTTTGTGATAACTGGCCTCAGGGGAGTTTTAGGCAGTCTTTGTGGGTCACAGCTCCCTTATCTCTAAAAAGACTCCGAATAAGAAAAAAGGATAGAAATGGAAGTTTTAACACTGCTGGGGGCCTTGGTATGCCCTGATTCTATAAACAGTGGGCATGTGAGAAGAGGCTGGGCCTGAGAACACCAGCTTCAGGAGGACCTGTGTAATCATCCATGGGCTTCCTCATTCGGAAGGTGTCTGCTGGGAAGCAACCCTACCCCAGGGACAGATACAATGGAGAAACAAGGAAATAGGCAAACCCAGTATGGGGAGGGCCAGGACTAGACTGGGGCCAGGCAGGGGTGCTGAGGGAGCTTAGAGGATGAGCCTCAGATGAGCAGGAGTTGACCCTGTGCAGGCAGAGGCCTCCCCAAGAGCTCTCCAGGAGGCTGAGGGGAAGATTCTAGGGAGAAGCCGCCTCTGGGGTGCTCAGGCCTTTGGGATTGCTAAAGGAGGGCTCACATGATACTTCGGTGACCCCGCAGGTCTCTGAGCCTGACTACTGCTACGGATACCCGCCCATGCCTCCCCATTTACCCTGGGCCCTGAGGCTTTCCCCCAGAATCTCCATCTAGGGGGCACGTGGGCTACACTGCGGTGGACCCTAGCCCCAGCCCTCCAGCCCCAGCCACTGGCCAAGGCCAAGAGTGAGGGTCTCCAGTGACCCACAGATCAGATTGCCCGCTTCCCACCCAGCCACCCTGCCTGCATTCCTTGGCCTGCCCATACCCCCAGGGCTAATGGCATAGGCAGAAGAGATGGGTGACCCCATTTAAACCTGTTTGCAGAGAAGGCTTTGAAAAACCCAAGCAAAATGTTCCCTGTCGTCTCTGAAGAGAGCACTCCCCCTTCACTTCAGCATTAGCCGATGGCTCCTGGGCTACCTCTTGATGTGAGGAGGTCCCCACGCTGATCAGCAGGGAGGACGACTGGCCTCCGTCTTCTCCAGTCATGATCTGGCCTCCTGGCTCATCCTCAGGGACCCAGATGCCCTTTGAGCCCTCATCTCATGAGGGGATGGTTATTCTCAGGGCCTTGCGGGGGGCTTTCTAGCGCTGGCTCCCACCCACTGTGCCTGCACCGGGCACACTCAGGCCCCCCCAGCTGCCCACCCAGAACTGGGGGGCCTGCTGACAGGGCGAGCCACAGAGGAGGAGGAGTGTGGAGAAAAGGAGAGAGCCTTTCTGGGAGGCGGCAGGGGGCAGGATGAAGGCAGGGCTCCTGTTTCCTTCCCCAGTGTAGTCCTGGCCCTGCTCCCAGAGATGTGAGGCCCCGGCAGGGGCTCTGAGGGCCTCCCTGTGGCTCATGGGCGCTGAGATGCCCCCCACTCCTGTGACACCTGCCTCAGGAAGCTGAGGCTGGGAGGACGGAGGCCTCCTAGCTCCCGGGAACAGAACCCTAGCTGCTTGGGGCTGTGCTCCCCACAGATAGGAATTCTGGTGGCCCTTCAGTTTCTTCCTGGGTGAGAGGGACAGCAGAGGGCCCTGGAGGACAAAAAGGAGCAAATAGTTCAATGACTTTCTGGAAAGGACCTGGCCACCACTTAGAAATCTATGCCCCAGTGCTGTCTCTTGCACAGCTCTGCAAGTGCATGCACTTGGTGTTGAAGGTCAGGCTGTAGGGACCGAGCTTGCCAATAAACAAAATGCATGGAAGAGTGTGGCCCTCACAGCTCCCACAGGGAGAAGGAGCCTGGGATTGACCCTGAACTCTGATCCCAGCCTCACAGTGCCCTTAAGCTAGTTATCTAACCTTCCTATGGAGTCAGTTTTCTCATCAGTAAAATGGGCATAATTATAGGACGTTTGTAGGGTTGTTTAGGGGGTAAATAAGGTGGTACATGGAAAGTGCTCAGCATTGTCAGCAGAGGGCCTGGCACATGGCAAATGCTCAGTGGGTGTTAGCTCCGGCCATCTGTGGGAACAGCAGGGGCCTGTGGGAGCAACCCACCCTGCTGAGGTCCCCTCCTCACACTCTGAGCAGGAAGGTTGTAGGGGAGTAGCAGGCCTAGAAGCAGAGTCAGGCAAAGTGAGGAGTGAGGTTTCGCAGGAGGAGAAGAGAGCTGGCAGCTGAGCTGAACGGGTGTGCCAGGAACAGGGAGAAGAGGCATCGAGAAGTTTGCTTCCTGCAATCTGGCCTTGGCAGGGGGTTGGGGGAGGCAGCTGGGGAAGGAGGCCACCAGGGCTGGAAGAGCGGGTAGGTGCAGCCCATCATGAGAAAGCAGTCTTGCTGCCAGATAAGCTAAACCCACAGGAAGCCCCAAGATGACATAGAACATGCCTTGACTTCTCCCAGTGAGTTTTGCCTCGCAGGCCATTAGAATCTGCCTCAGGTGGGTGGCCATGGGCGCCTTCTCTGATCATTGCTGTACTTCTCCTCACCAGCCTTTCCGTCAACCTTTCCCCCTCCTCCCCAAGAGTTCTGGTTGCTGGAAGGGGCAGCGCAGACCCTTCTAGAGGAGGCCTTATGTTCGCAGAGATGTGAGCCAGAGGCCAACAAAGCTTTGTCTGACTGACCTCTGTGCCTCTCCTGGTATAATTCTGATGCCTTCTTATGCTAGCAAATCTGTCTGACCCAAGGCATGTACCCCAACTTGACTATAATCTCCATGAAAGTAGGAATCTTGTGCGTGCAGCTCATGTTAGCATCTCCAGGCCCAGCCCAGCGCTGGCGTGCGGTAGGCGTTCAGCAAATTCATTGGCTGGATGAGTGAATGAATGAATGCCTGTGTGCAGGAATGAACAAATGGTGCATTGGAGGCCTGGTGTTTTCCGGACTAAATCAGGGAGCATGCCTCTCAGGAAAAACCAGGCCCTTCACTTGGGGCAAGCCCCCTCAGCTTCTCTGGGGACAGGCTGCCTCCCTACTCTGCCGCAAGGGCATTATTGGCTCGCACACCGGCGTGCCTCATGCTTTCTGGGGGGCACACTGCCCCTGGGGAGCCAGGCGTGGAGCTCTCCCTCAGAGGCACTTGCAGTGTGCCCTGCCAAGAGCGTCACCCAGCAGCCCTTCTCCACAAAGCTGCCTGCACGCCACTCTTCCCCTTGCCCTCCCTTCTGCTGCTTCAGAGAAACTCCGTGTTCTGTGCATTTGACACGTTTTGATTGTCTGAAAATATCTCAGAGTTGTTCATTTGTTAAAGCTGTCTTCCCATAGTGAGGCCTCATTTGTTTATTTCTAATCCCATGGTGTGCTGGGCCACCTCTCTTCCTTGTGTCGGAGCTTGTGGTGGTATTTGCAGGTGAGGAGAGGAGGACAGGATGGCCACAGGACTCAAGGCTAGACAGTTAGACAGGTGAGGCTAAGAATCTGAGTTGCCCAAGGCCTGCCCAGCAAGACTGAGGATTGTTAAATTATTATCGAGCCCAACCAGACTCCAGGGCTGCACAGATCCCCGAGTTAGACATGGTCCCTGCCTTCTCCATGGTAACGAGTCTAAATATGGACGCGTTTCCATGGAGAGCCATTTCGCAGCTGCAGCCCTTCTTCCTCCAGGAAGCACCCGTGCTGGGTTCCTTTGGCCTCTCAGAAGGCAGCCAGAGGTGCCGCGGACATCGAGAAACAGATCTCACCTTTGAAGATGTGTGTTTCCAACAAGTGTTCCATTTCCCCAGCCCAAGAACCATCAACATCCCCTCCTCCTGACATCTAGAAGTTAGGAGCAGTCACACCAATGAGCTGACTGGGGAGAGTGGTCCCAGACTGGATGCGAGCATTCATGCAAGTTACCCCACCTCCACCTTGCTCCGTGGGGTGGGTTTGCCTCTTTTGGGGAGGAAAGTGGATGGCACTGGTTGGAGGGAGCAGGTGAGACAACCACAGTGATCCTGTGAACATGCACTGCTGCTCCTCCCACCAAGCCTCTTTTGGAAAAATTATTGCTACCAGGAGTTTTCAAAATGTTTCCCATAATTGGGATGGCTCCCTTCCATTTTCATAGAATATTTGAATGTTCCAGGTTTTTATTTTTCTCTTAAAGAAAGTAAGTCTTTGCTGCCTGTTTGAATTTGAACAAGTCAAATCTCCATACATCTTAACTGTCTGATATAGCAGTGTGGAATGAAATGATGTTTGTGGAAGGCTAAACATATAAGCTCAGTATTAGACTTACAAATACTCTGTTTAACCTCCGTTGGCTGGTTAGTCATTACATCATCTGTGTTTATAGCTTAATTGCCTGTTAAATTGGGCCTCTCCACACAAAGCTGATCATATGGGTGTGTTTGTATATATTAGGAGCTATCTATAATGTGTATGTATACATAGAGACATGGGTGTGCTCCCTGGTTAACTAAGATATGGAAACTTTTAAGAGATGTGGAGAGCACTTTTAAGGCAATTATAACTAGTGTCTGAAAGAAGAATCATGTTGTGTGTTCTGTGTTGCAGGCCAAGTGGCATCAGAGCTGAGTGATGGAGTCCCAGAACCTCTCCATGGACATGACCGACTCCTCTCCTGCCTTGGCCAATAACAGACTGGAGAATGGCATGGCCCAGCTGATCACCACCGAGGCCTGGAACATCAACTCCACCGACCTGGTGAAGAAGGCCCTGGTGACGGTGCCAGCCCCATCTATTCTGAATCCCCCGGCCGAGTCCCAGAGTGGCATGGCTCTGAAGGTGGCAGCCACCGTGCTGCAGCCCCTGTGCCTCGGGGAGAGCCCAGTGGTGATGCCCATTCACATGCAGGTGGAGGGAAGCTCCGCGCCCGAGCTCAACCCTAATGGCAATGCCACCTACGTCATGACAACGCAGGGCCCTGTGCAGCTGCCTGTGGTGCTGGAGCAGCATGTCTTCCAGCACCTCAACTCCCCACTGGTCCTGCCGCAGGAGGCCCCCTGCTCCTCCAGTGCCATCCACAACAACCTCTTCCAGGGAGCTGAGGACCCCGAGGCCCAGCCCCAGCTCCTGGACCTGCGCATCCCCAGCCAGCCGCAGGAGCCAGCGTTGCCCTTCGAGGCTGTGCTCCAGAATTTGTTCCCCTCACAGGGCGCTCTTGGCCCCCCACCCTGTCAGCCTCCTCCTGGGTATGCCCCCGTGCCCCCTCAGCCCTTTAACTCCCCCCTGTCCCCCCTGGTCCCGCCGGCCACCCTCCTGGTGCCATACCCTGTGATCGTCCCCTTGCCCGTGCCGGTCCCCATTCCCATCCCCATTCTGGTGCCTCAGAGTTCTGAATCCAAGCTCAGCCCTACCTTCCCCAAGCCGCCGTCTTCCTTCGGCCTACACCCCTTTAAAGGTGCCCAGACCCCTCTGGAGAAGGAGGAACTGAAGCCTTTTGACATCCTCCAGCCAAGGGAGTATTTCCAGCTCAGCCGCCACACAGTCATCAAGATGGGGAGTGAGAATGAGGCCCTGGATCTCTCCATGAAGTCAGTACCCTGGCTTAAGGCTGGTGAAGTCAGTCCCCAGATCTGCCAGGAAGATGCAGCCCTAGACCTGTCGCTGGCAGCCCACCGGAAACCTGAGCCTCCCCTTGAGCCACTGTTTAACAGCCGTGGGCCAGTGGACAGCCCAGGTCACACCGTGATGGACAAACTTCCCACTGGCGTGGAAATGCCATTCACCCCTGCCAGGCCTCACGAGGCCTCGGCCATGATGGATGGTCGCAGCAGCAGTAGCGCCGCCGAGCTGCACAGCCAGCCCAGCGGCGAGGTCAAGGCTGAGAATAGCATCCAGCTTGGGAGCGAGTCCCAGGCGGCCAAGGTGATCGTCTCGGTGGAAGACGCTGTGCCTACTATCTTCTGTGGCAAGATCAAAGGCATCTCGGGCGTGTCCACCAAAAACTTCTCCTTCAAAAGAGAAGACACCGTGCTTCAGGGCTATGACATCAACAGCCAAGGAGAAGAGTCCGTGGGAATCACGGAGCCCCTTAGGAAACCTGTCAAAAATCGGAGCATAAAGTTAAAGAAAGTGAACTCCCAGGAAATACACATGCTCCCAATCAAAAAACAACGGCTGGCCACCTTTTTTCCAAGAAAGTAAATAACGGCTTTTTAAAGTTTTTATGATTATAATATGGGGAAAGGTGCATTGGTTTTATAAAAAGGCATTTAAAACAAATTATCTTTGTTAATTATTTTGGGCAGTAGTTGGGAAGCAGGAAGCTGAATTGGCTCTAGAAGCCCTGTAAGCTAGTATCATTTTCTTTTTTAATTTTTGACTTTTCACAAATAAGTAAATAAGAGCAACCTATTTTTCAAGCAGATTGCACATTTTTTGCAGCTTTAATGGAATATTGGGTAAATCAGAGGGGTAAAAAAAGCTATTTTCATTGCCACAAAGTGCTTTGATGATGTAATACCTAATAAAGGGTAGGATGAATATTTCACAATAAATGTTTGTTTGCACTAATTGGTTGCAGCATTCTCTCATTTTTAAAAATTGCATTTCTTAACTGGCATGGTTTGGCCAAAACTGTTGCCTGTAAAACACTACAAATGATCTGCGTTTAGAGACCCAAACTCTTCGGGCATTTTGGACAAAGAATTGTATTGGCGTAAGCCCTCGTTCAAGGAGGATTAAGAATACATACAACCTTGAGCAAGTCACTTCCCTCTCTAGGCCTCAGTTCCTTCATTTGTAAAATGGGACAAAAAGGGGTGGGGAGCTGAGTCTCAAGTACCCGGGGCCTCTTCCAGTTCACACAGACGCCACATGTGTAGAATTCTGTGTCAGAACCTTCCACAGACCTAAACCCACAGATGTCTCTCAAAGGAAGGTTGACCTTCTTCCTCCCCGCCACCTCTCAGCATTTAGCTGGAAGGGACCTTCTTTTCAAGAGCAATAGGACCACTGTTGTGAATGACTGAAAGTGGATTAGGAGATGTCTTATAATGTTCCCGGCCCTGGGGAGGGATATTTGGGAACAGGGGTGGGTAGAGAAAATCATTCCATGTTAATTTAGCCTAATGGTTCTCAACTGGGGGTGACCATGTCCCCGGGGGACACCTGGCAATGTCTGGAGGCACCTTTGGCTGTCATAGCTGAGGAGGTGCTACAGGCATCCGGAGGGTAAAGGCCCAGATACTGCTAAACATCCCTTAGTGCTCAGAACAGCCCCCGGCACAGAGATGTGGTCTAGATGTCACCAGTGCTGAGGCCGAGCACCCCTGGCAGAGCCATTTCTTGATGGACAGGAGCAATGCACCTGGAAGGAGAGAGCAGTGCGTCGCTCTTTTCTGACAGCATAAAGTCACACACACAAATGAGGAACTGTGACGGTACATTTAAAATAGACCTGCTAGGTAGCACATCACACCTGCATCTGACACCGCGCTGCCGAGAGACTGATTGTGGAATGGCTGCATTTAAACTTAAAGCTCTTGCTTTCACTTCTTGCAATTAGTATGTATCCAGCTGTTACTGTGAACACGAGCAGGAGGGAAAGCTGTTGCAAGACTGCTCTTTTATTACCAGGCCTGTTGTGTATAGGGTTACAGTTTTAGCTGGTCCTGTACCAGACGCCCAGAATGGATTGTCTTTTTCCTGCATTGTTAAAATTTATTTTGCAACGTGTGGCATGAAGGTAAATAACCAAATAGCTGTCTCTCGTAAGGCTAACTAGTCCCATTCTAAGGCACCAGCCAGACTCCATTCTTTCAACTTCTACATGGTGTGCTATTTTTCCATTTTTCCCTCCACTTGTGGGTTTCTGGCCATGTTTCCTGAGCATGACATGTGTATTCTAGTTTCAAATACAACCAACACAAGGGTGCGTAGGGACGTGCATTTCCCTGTCACCTGAGGTCTTGTCCCCCGTGGCCATCTCTGCGGAGCCTGCAGGGTCCCCTCTTCACAATTTCCTGGGAAGAGCTGCTGCTTCTCTGGCCCTGAGGGAAGAGAATTCTCGATTTGCCTTTTAGAAACAAGTGCTTAAAGCTGAGTGACAAAGGTGGAAGGGAAGGCATTTGTAGCCTGTAATTACATTATAAAACCTCAAGCCACAGACTTCTCCTTGTTGTAGCTGGAAATGCTGTTTTCTCTTCAGATGTCAGGTCTAGTTGGGTGAGTGGCTCGGCAGCCAACCCTGCATGTTGAGTCAGCGTGGGCTACCCCCCAGCCTTGTGGATTCCTGGGGACTGGCTGGCACTTTAGAAGACTTGCCCACTGAGATCTGTGAAGGCTGCACACAGTGTTGTGCTGGGCCCAGGGTCGTGTTGCTGGGGCAGTGACGCCCTCTACCTGCCCCCTTCTCAGCCTTTAATGGAAACTGGAAGCCGCTTGGGTACGTGTACGCCAGGGAATCAGGAGAAGGGCAAAGGGCTTGTTGCTGAGGTCAGAGTGAGCCTCCCACGGCTCCTGGTGGGAAACACGTAGGCCTCATAGGGCTCACAGAGGGGCCCCTGGCAGATCCTCAGGCCCCATCATTTTTCCGCCTGATTCAGAGCTGTGGCCACTCTTACCGCCCCAGCCCTCACCCTGTCTCCAGCTAACCTACTTTCAGGTTTCAGCCATGCAAAAGTTCCATCAGGCTTTTTCTCATGCCTTAACTTCCCATCTCTCCTCAAAAAAATGTTTGGCCCAGCTAGCCTAACGAATAGCCTTTCAGAGTCTTTTAGGAAATAGGATTGGTCCCAGGAATGTCGATATTCGCTCAGACTTGTCAATATGGCTTCAACCAGCTTCAGCTCAGAAATGATAAAAAGTTGGAACAAGTTGCAGAGATCCATATTTGGGGGGCAGTGATCATCCCGGTAAAGTAAGAACTAGTTGATCTAGAGGGAAAAGGAAGGGGGTTAGAGAGAGGACACAGTTACTGCCCTAACCAAGGCAGTCCTTGACAGTGAGCAGGCGATTCTAAGGCAAAGATGTGTTTAGATTCAAAGGCATAACTGTCACACTTTAAGCACAAAAAAAGATGTCTGCAGTGGTGAAAACTCCAAAAAAGAGGGAGGGAGGGAGAGAGAGAGAGGAAATAAAGGAGGAAGGGAGGAAGGAAGGAAGAAAGAATGAAAAGGTAGCCGTTACTGGGAGAGTATGTGAGTACGGTCATTATCTTCATAAATAGCATCATTAACAGAACACAGCAGGAAAGGATTTAGATGCCACTTCACAAGTGAGGAAATTGAGGCTCAGGAGAGTTTTCCGTTTTCTGTTTTTAAGTGTCAACAAGTCCAAAATATGTACTTTGCAATGACTCTTAAATATTGGGTTTGAAGCCCAGTGAACCCACAGGAATTTGAATCCTTTGGGGGCAAGAACCAGGATGAATTAGTGAAGGGTGTAAATTACAGATTTTCTTCAATTATTTTCCAGACCATTCCAGTTCACTGGAATGCTCAGAGCACTTGGCATAATGGTAAATGGGAGATTTCAAGCTGAAGGGTAGGGATGCCAAGCCTCTAAAAGCCACACTCAAAAGCTGCTAAGCTGAAAACTTTAACAGCAGGGAAAAAAGTGATAGAGGTCATTCTGGCTGACTTTACTCCTCATTAAATAAAAAAGGCAATTTTCCAGAGCAGCTCACTACCAGCCAGGTCAAATAACTGACCTCCCACATCAGTAAAACAAAATAGGGTATATTTGAGGTCCTTAGGGTGCCATTTTAATAAATTCATATTTATTTTAATTAACATGTTGGTTGATTTTATAGTAAGTAGCATATATGAGTGCTTGAAAGAACTAGTTCCAAAATACTGTAAATAATCCATCTGCAGCTGTTATTAGACCAGGGGATTTCAAAGCAAAGTGAGATTTTTAGCTAGGCCCTGCTGAAAGTATGAACAAGTTCAAGTTGAAGGAGATGAACTGCTGAGGTTTGGTATATTAACACAACTTGTAGGTTATTTTCCATCCAATTGTATTCTACATATCCTGTCAAATAAAAGTGTAGGTGCACTCTGCTGATACAAATGCTAAAGGTCACTTGGAAACGCTCCTCCCTCTGCTAAACAAAATTTTAAGTCTAAGGTTTGATAACCCAGTCAATTCATAAACATATCATGAATCCCTTTACATAAACAGCACCATGCTGTCAGTCCTGAATGGTGTTGGGAATTCGGTTTTATTTATAATTGCTTCAAATAAGGGACTTGAAGAGATTTCTAAATGCAGAAGTGTTCATTAGGACACATTTCAAGCCATATTAAGGAACACCACAAGGAACAGACCAGACTGTTTAAGATCAGGGGCTGAACCTTTTTCTTCACCTCAAGATTTCTTCACCTTGGCAGTCTTAAACATGTGAGACTGGATGACCCTCTGTTGTGGAGGCCTGACCCATGCACTATAGATGTTCAGTAGCATCTCTGGTCTCTGTCCACTAACTGCTAGTAGCACCCATCTCCCTACCCCAACTGTGACAATAAAAATGTCTCCAGAAGTTGCCAAGAGTTCCCTAGGGGCCAAAGGCAGCCCCAGTTGAGAACCACTGCTTTATCTCTAGGGTCTGGCTTACACCTGGCCCACAGCAGCAGCTAAAAATTCTCTGAAGAATGAACTTAATCAAGAAACAATCAGGAAGAGAGATCTATAGCTGTGGCCTCTGGTGCCCCACTCATATTTTCTGGTTTACTACCACAAGGCTGATCTGGCCAGGAAACTATTATTTGGAATCTCCATTCATCCATCCAAAGGGCCATCACTCATCCAGCATGTCACTGGGCCCTCTGGAAGCTTCTCCCTAGTAAACGGGGTTCAGCAGGACCTCTCCACATCACAGGAAGGGCAGGCACTCAGCCAGTTCTGAAGGGATGTTTCGCATTTTATCAACACCATGAAACTGGGAGGGCCCGTTATTCAAAATTCACCCCATGGTGATCATTCATTAGTCTGATTTCTAAGGGCAGCATAACCCAGGAATGTACAAACGTGCCCAGGAAGTTGGGTGTGCATTTTCCTCCCTCATGTTTTACCTGGATCCTTTTGCTGTAATTGAGCCCAGTTTTTTGTTTGCCCTTGATGGAAACAAAGGCCAAACCTCCTCCTTTTAGTAGTTCCCTGTTTAAACAGTACATCTTTTTGCAGCCTCCTCTTTTGCTCTCAAGAGTCCCAGGTCCTCTTGTGCTCTCTGAGCTCCTACTTTATAATCCTTTCATCATCTTGCTTGCTCTTTCCTCAATTTCTCTACCTCCTTTGTAGCATCAAGAACTCCAGGTAGGTGATGAAAATGTTCTGGAAGTGATTGTGATCATGTCTGTACAACTTATTCAGAAAAACACATTGAACTGTACAGTTTAAATGGATGAATTATGTCTCAATAAAGCTGTCATCTTTTTCAAAATAGTAAAAGAACCCCAGATAGAAATTGGGACTGACCGTGGGTTCCAGCAAAGCCTCCAAGACCTGAAGAGTTACTTCCCATCTTTGGTCAGTCATGTCCCTGTTAACAGATCACTGCTTCCCATCAGGCCCTGCCATCTTTGACTAATTATACCCACCTCATTTGTCTTTGGACCCCACATATCTGACTTTCCCAGGTTTCTCTTTACAGTCAGAGCTTTGCTTGCAACATCATTCCTCGTGTCTCATTTCTTGGAATCTGGAGTCCTTTTCTCCAAGGGGTCTGCTCTGAGCAGGCCTTCCCAGGCCTTCTCCTTGGTTTTCACTATTTCTCTACCAAGGTCCAAACCGTATTTGGCCGCAGGCCTCTTAATTCAAACAAAATCACATGAAGAGCAGAGTATAAAAAAATCACAGAAGAGCAGCTGCCTTCATCGGGTGTCCCACCGCACCACCTCCTCACCCTGTAGCCTGCACACACAGCCAGAAAACACCACCACACAGTGGTGGACTGTATATGCCATCCCCCTCAGCACCTTCTCCCTCAGGACTCCTGACACCACAGCAGTGTCCCTTCGCTATTTGATCTTACATCTATCTTATCCAGGAAGAGGGAACATTCAGGGCACATATGGTCTAATGAGTTCTGAGCTCAGAATTAGGGGACTAAGGTCCCGACCATCATTCCCCCCTCCAGAAAGGGGGCTGAAACAGTCAAGGATCCAAGCACTAGTCTCACAAAACAAAGACTCAGCCCCTGATTGCAGGATGTCAGCAGGTGTCAGTCAGTCCCCAAGGTGGCCACAAGGGCAATGGAGACGATTGAAATGCCATTGGGAATTCTGTCTTCTAGAAACAAGGCCAGCACACAGAGTTAACAGGTTTTGGTTAACAAGTGATTTTTTTTTTTTACTGTGGCTTTATGATTTCAAGTTTCAAACTAATGAAAACCAGTTAACAAGGTCATGCCTGGCAGAAGCCCTTGAGGGAATTGAGTTAACACAGGGTTAACATTATTTGTAAAGAGAGTATCAACTATTTTTTAAGTGAATGTGTGCTGCTAAGGTACTTGAGGGTGGATAAGAAGAGTCTGGTTCCTTTGTGTGGCTGGGGAATGCGACTAGACAGGCAGTGGGGGAGGCAGATAATGGAGAGCTAAGTCTTTAAGCTCCTGAGACAGGTACCTGTTTTCAATGGGAATCTTTTCAAAATGATTCAAGCATCTCGCAGAGGAAACCTTCCTTGACTTACGCATTGTTATGAACACTGGTGACTGGCCTGGACTGGAATGACATGATGCCCTCCAGGCTGTCCAGAAAAGGGGGGCTGATTGTCCCTGGCCTGTGTTGGCTCTCCTGTCCCCAGTGCCTACTCCATACTGGTGCCTCTTCTCTCTTTCATCAAAAAAAAAAATCTCTTCAATCCTGTCTTCCGTGAGAGCAGGACATGCCTGGAAAGCCATCACTGGCCAACTGGTTCTCATCCATAACCTGCCCAGTAGCATGAAATGGTCCCCACTCCCCTGGCAAGGGCATGCTCAGGCCCAGCCCCAGTGCCATGTCTGGGAGGACCTTCCACAGCAGCACCATTTCTCCGGGCTTCTCTGAGAGCCACCACAGGGGAGTCTCGCATATTCCCAAGTGCCCCAGTGCTCAGGTTGCAAGATCCCTGAGACGGGCCACATCATAGAACTGATTGCTGGGGCCTCAGCTTTGGCCCCCAGGGCAGAGTAGCTGGGAAAGCCTCAACGATTGCTTGTTGAATTACTGAAAACACAGAATGCCTTCTCTACTTTCTTATTTACTGCCTCTTGGCTGTACCGGCCCCTGCGCAGGCTGAGGCACCACCCAGCCCTTCTGCTTTGGGCCTGTTCTGGATCCTGCTCAAGTGTGATTGTGCAGGCACCAGGTGAACACGATGCTGTGTTTTAGACATTCCACTTACCGTCCACTTGTCCTATTTATTTACTCTTAACACCCTTCCCTTGTTACCACCACGGAGGTTAAAACCCCGCAGAGCCCATTTGAGCCTTGCAAATTTCCGAATCAACGATGTTTTAATGGATGTTTTACTGAAGCTCCTTTCTTTCTTTCTCAGTCTGTCTTTTTTTCTTTTAAACTCCCAGAAGTGCTTCTTTTGTTTAATTTTACAAGTGATAATCATTACCCAGAGAGCCATGGTTACCTCTCAGGCCTCATCTTCCTGCCGCTTGGAGGTGTTTGATGTGATGACCCCTCTCTCTCCTTAACACTCCTGCCACAGCCCCTTGCATTCTCCTGCCTCTCAGAGCATCTCTTCACGTGCTTTTTGCAGGCAGTGGCACGGGTGTGCCATCGCTGGCTCTTGGTCCCTCCGCCACAGACTCTGTCCCAGGCCTGCCACCGTCATTCCATGCTCTCCCCAGCAGCGACCTCATCCAGTCTACTGGTTCTTTCCAACATCTTTACTGTGTTTGTTCCTCTGCAGACACCAGTACCCAAGGTCTGACCTGCCGTCTTCACAGGGTGGTCTCACTGGTCCTTCAGATTCAACATCCTGATGGCTCATCTGGGCATCTCCCGGCCTCAGCCCTGCCCCAGCTCCCACGGTGCCACACAGTCTCTACACCACCTTCTTCCCTGTAATCCAGCAAGAGATGTGGAGGTATTCTCCCCAACTTCTCTCTCACTTTCACCTCCCGCGAGCCAGGTCTTACTAACTGCCTTCCTTGATTTTCCTCAAATCCATCAGTCCTTTCCTCCAGACTCACCGATCTTGATCCAACCCATGTCATCTAGGCCACGTCATTTGCCTAGACTTTTAAAATGGCCCCAGAACTGGGTGAGCACCACATCTCCATTTTCAGCCCTCCCAACTCTCTTCTATACTTCTACCAGAATAGCTTTGGTAAAAGCCAAGTCTTACCATTGTCGTTCTGCTGCATAAAACTTTTGGTCTTGGGGATATTCCCCTTACCTGCAGAGGCCTCCCATGTCAGGCCTTCTGAGATCAGACCCCAGACCTCTTCTGTGCTGGAGCTCCCCACTTCATTCCCATGTGTAAGCTCCAGGAGTACAGAAAACTAACAGTTCCTAGTGCAAGCCTCTGTGGTTCCACCATTGATTGCCCTGACACTCCCTCCCCATATTCTTACTCTGGCTAATCCTTCAAGATTTAGCTCAAAACACCTCCAGAAACCTTTCCATGACTGCTCCAGCATAAGCTAAGAGCCATCTCCTGCCCTACCACAGTGGCAGGTACATTTATACCGTCTTGTCTACCTCATTCAATGGAAAGTATGTCTCTGTGCACTCCACTATACAATAAGCTCCTCTAGGGCCAAGGGCAAGGCCACTGGATCTCCCATGCCAAGCACAGTGCCTGGTATTAGGGAGCCCTCAATAAATGTGTGTGGACTGAACTGAACCTGTGGAAAACATACAAGTATGCCCTTCTTATCCATACTGTTCCAGCATGTGGAAATCCAGACATACGAAACAGAAATATCTGTCATCTATAACTCCTTTTGCAAAAAAAATTTCTTTTAAATTATATGGTTCATTATGCTTCAAAACATAATGAATTACTCAAAAGTGGTTCTTACACTCTTACAGAAATATACTTAGAACATAAAGCAAGCAATAGTCAAATCTCATCAGTGGTATACAAAGAAAATGTTTCAGCATGCACCTCATCAGAGTCTATGGATTTATTTATAACTTACATGCATGGACTATAAATGTAAGATGATGAAATATGTGCAAAAATCAAATTTTTGAAAGACTGAAACAAGTATCAGGAAGTTCAATATTTTCTTCCTGTACCCCAGCTCATCATCCTGTGTACCCCACTGGGTTGTAATGAAATGATAATACTTCAAATCTTTCAAATGACTGAATGAACCTTTAAGTCTTCCTACAGATCCAGGCTTCCCTCTGTCTTCAACTGCGGATAACGCCCAAGCATAAGACATTTCTGGGTCAAAACCAGGAACGTAAGTATCACTCACTACACCTAAGTGAGGGGTGCCTGGGGACTCGGGGTAGAAGTTAGGAGTGCTGGTGTTAGAGCTAGAGTGTCGATTCTGTTCAGACTTTTGCTCTTTCTAGCTGTGTGACTTTGGGCAAGTCACTTAACCTCTCTGCCCCCAATTCCTGATTTGTAAACTGAGAGTAATAAAATATCTGTCACTACATGAGCTAGCACATTTGGGGCACCGATGGCAGAGTGCTCAATAAATTAGATCCTATTATACTTTGTTACAGATAGCAATAGAGAGCAAGGCCAACAAAGGTCACAGAAATTTCTGATTTTACAAAGCCTTTAATTGCTCTTGGCATATTTTTATGTTCTACTTTGTTCCACAAAGGTGGGTTCCTAGCCAGGCATTTTCACACCTTCACCCAGACTATTTATACTTGAAACAATATGAATATCATTTCCTTTACTTTTTTTTTTTTGGCCTGAGAGAAGGGTGGATCACTTGGCCATCAGCAGGAAAATGGTCTAGTTAGAAAAGGAGAAAAATACTCATAAACTGGGAGAAAAAAAACTTCAAACCAAAAACTGGCCACAGAATCAAAGTGTTATGAATCTTCACCCTGCTTTGGAGTCCTTATCTGTAAGGACATGACTCAGTTGCCTCTGTCATGGTCATTGATGATATTAATGCACCTGCCCAGTACCTGCAAGTAGGAAGTAGGAGGTACATATGGGGCGACATTCCCATCCTTTCCTCCACTGGATGGCAGGGTAGGCATGGGTCTCTCAAGGGGCCCCCAGGGACAGGCCCTGCTCACAGGCCACTGCCCAGCCCCAGAGCCCATTGAAGGCCATGCTCGAGGGACAGCTTCCCATGGGTCTGTGCAGTGCCAAAGCCTGCAACCTGATGAGCAGTGTCATGGGGCCTTCCTCTGAGGTTAACATACACAGCTGTACTCCCCTTTATCAAACATATGCTATACATATATGACATCCTAGAGCTGATAAACTTCTATTTTAATTAGAAATACAAACTCGCTTTACAAGACATAAGAACATTTTCTTTTTTCAATAGGAGAGCTTTCTTGACTGCCCTTTAAAGGTGATCTAGCATGGGAGAAACCTTTGAGGAACACAGCTACTAGATACATTGGCAGCAAGTGTAATTGAAGTAAGTCCAGAAAAAGGGGTTGGGAGGTGAGCGTGGGAAAGGAATCCTTGCTCATCCTGTGTAAGACCTGCCAAACTCTCTGCCCTGGAAGGGAGCCTCTGTAGCAAGGGGATTTCCAAAAACACAGAACAGCCATTGCCTCTCAGCAGAGAGACCACCCACTACCCACACCGTCTGAGCCAGGGGACCAGGCACTTTACTGGCAGCACTAAATGACAATCCCCGGTCATTCCCACACAGAGCAGTGCTCACACAGCCACCTGCCTGGTGGCCTTGGTCCTCTGGGGGAAGCTAGTCTGCGAGCATCCTACAAGGTCTGTGAGCATCGTACGGGGTCTGTGGGAGGGGTCCAGACTGTAAGTCCTCAAGGGCCCAAGTTCTCAGGAAGAAGTCTCCTCACCCTTTAGTAACAGAAACCTTCCAGCAAAGTCCAGCAGAC
>JAQQAC010016209.1:12686808-12704785 GCA_029783875.1 Phataginus tricuspis
GAGGAAGTCATTTTACACCAAGGACGGTGCATTTTAGGAAAGAAAATTTCAAATCTGCCAAAAGGCCAGAGAGGCTCTTCACATATAAGGACGGTAGGAGCTAACAGGCAGTGAGCGGGCCACTCTGGAAAGAACGGTGGGGCCAAATATAAGAGATGCGACTCTTGGCCTCAAAGGATTTTAAGATCATACACTCAACAGTGGGCCTTACAAAACCTGTGAGTACACATCACCCATATGCCAACCAGCTATGGGACTGCCAAAACCTGACAGTTCTTGAAATACACAGAAATTTCATTGTGGCAAAAAAATACACTTAAATAAGAGGCCAGAACCATTTCCTCATTTCTTCATTCATTCATTCAAATAAACATTTACAGAAGGCCTACCACCCGACAGAACTACGTTGCTAGGTGCTGGGAACGCAAACATAAAGAACAAAAAGAAAAACAACCGGCTCCTACCCGAAGGAACTCTCCTTTTAGCTGGAGAGACAATGTCAGTAGAGACAGTCTGGACCTCATTAGCAGCCTGGAGCTATGGTTCTCAAGTGTGGTCCAGGGACCAGGAGTGTCAACATCACCTACTACGTTGTTGGAAATGCAAACCCTTCCACCAGCCCTACTGAATAGGGAGCTCTGAGAGGGGACCACAATCTGCGGTCTCACGAGCCCTCCAGGTGATTCTGATACCCGTGCAGGTGTGAGGCCCACTGGCCTAGAACACTAGGCACATAGTGCAGGCTCTACGCGAACACAGTTGGGTTCAACTACTAGGGTTGGGCCCCTAGGAGCTGTGCGGCCTTGGGGAAGTTACTCAACTTCTCCGTGCTTCAATTTCCACAGGAATAGAATGGGGATGAAAATACATCTCAGGGTCTTCCTGATGACAAACCAAGGTACTATAGTATTCTGTTAAGTATTCTAGCATACCAACAATACCACATGCTGACCGTCCAGCAGCACATGGTCACCTACTGCATCTCTTATGGCCACAAGCCAGGTGCCCACAGGAGAGCATGACCTACCCAGGCCCGCAGTCACGGCAGGTTTTCAGAGGAGATGCCTGTGCTGAGAATTGACGGCCGAGAAGGTGTTCTCTAGGTAAAGATGGGTCGAAGGCACACGGGGCAGAAGGCACAGCATGATCAAAAATACTCAGACAGCACAGGAAGTCGGACATTCAGAGAGTGAACATAAGTGATGTTCAAAGAGCTGTGTTATTTTATTAAGGCAAGGAGAGAGAAAGGATGACAGCCAGGGGGATGGGAGGCCAAAAAGGGTGACTGTTTTTAAGGATTTTTAAGCGCAGAAGAATATGCTGAGTGGCAGAGGGGAGAGGGGAGAGGGGAGAAGGGTGACGGGTGAAGGGAGGTGTGTCAGCACAGGGAAAGAGGGTCAGAGGCAGAAACCAGTGGAGGTGTGAGCCCTACAGAGGGAGACGCCCGGAGAAGGGGTCCCACAGGAAGGAGGTGGCTGCCGGGAGAGGAATCTGGACTTGCAGGGGATTTCTGCTCCCCGCCCTCCACTTTCTCCATGAAATAAGAGGCAAGGCTGGGTGCCTGGAGCTGGAACAGGAGAGGGCCTGACTAGAGTGCGGCCGACGGTCGCCCCCCCACCCCTCAGATTCCCAGCCTGGACCAGGCAGGGGGTTTCCTGACCAGGAGGCGTGGCAGGGCCAGAGAAAGCCCAGATGCCAGCGCTGCACCAGGGGTCTGGTCCCCTAAGGCACGGAGGTGAGGAAAGGAGAGAGCCAGCACCTAGCAGAGCCGGACAGGATCCCTCGTGGCCCACCTCGGGGCTGCGACATGGGCCCCCAGGCATTTCTCATCCTGCAGGCTCTCCCCACCACCTCCTCCTGCATGATGGCTCCCAAGGCCCCGCAGGGCAGTTGTCCTCCCTGATGTGGAACAGAAGTGAGTGCTTCTGTCCCGCAGGCTGGGGACAGCCCTGCTGGAAATGAGACCCCCCACATCCCCCACACCCCTGCTCCAGGCTCTGGATCTCCCCCTCTCCTACAGGCCTGGCTACGTCCCGTTTACACATAGCACTTCTGTTCTCGGTAATAATAATGATAAACACTCACATAAATATTTCTTACTTCTCAAAGTATGTTAGCCCATTTTACTTAAGAAACTTGGTATGATAGGAATAGTCTTTTGAAAATAAACTTCCATTACCTCTACAGTCTGCAACTCACCAAGCCCTAGATAATTACACACTTCGACCAGACTCTACCAACATTCTAATTTTTACAAAATCCCCTGAAATCTATGCAAGATGCACTCATTAAAAACCACTGCTGGGATGCCATTTTGTTTGAGATGTCATGGCATTCAGGCACCTACTAAATTTCATCCAAATCAATTCCTTTAAAGAACATACTGGAGAAATTCAATATTGAACAATCTAAGTGAAAAAGACTTCACTGATTTTGATGGGTGCTGGGCTTTTTTTAAGTTACAAAACCCATTATGTTTTCAAGTTTTCCACCTAGGAATGCTGTTCCAACTAGAGTTTTTAAAAAATCTTTCACAATGCAGTGATAATCATTCAGAGCTCGTACAGTAAAGTTTCTATCAATAGTACAATGACATTAAATGAGGTAAATAAAATTTTAGCTCAGATTTTTGAAAAACTACATTTAAGAGACAGAACTTTGGTAACTCACCACAGTGTTGAAGTTCTGTAAGTTGGTTTGATGATTTTCATTGCAGAAAATCAGATGCATTGCACTCATATTAATACTTCAAAAACAGCATCAATGCTTAATATCACTAGAGCCAAATTAGGCACTAGAAAAAATAACGTCATATATTTATTTCTTCTAATTATTTTTCGTTTTCACCTGCATTCCAAAAGGATTTCAGAGGCCTTATAAAGCAGAGCTAAAGTAGACCCAAAGCCCACATTCATGTGAGAATGGAAAATGTAAGTGCTGGTCAAAAAGGCAGGTGAGGAGAGAAGTTATTATGCAAGAACCGAGGCTTACGAAAAGCTACTGAATATCAGTATGAAGACATAATTCATAATATATACGAGGACAGATACAAAAACGAACATTTGGGGGCATGCATGGATTAGTAAACATACGTTTACTTCCTAGCTTTGTCCCCTGCGAGGGTCTAACATCAATGACACAAGACTACCCGTGACCACACCTAGAATCTAGATCTTGGCTTCTAAATACTATTCTCCAGTAAAATGAAGCAGGGCTTCCTGGAAAGCAGTGAATGACAGTGCTGGGCAGGGAAAGTAGAAATGAGCCTAAAACATCTTGTGACGTCAGAAAGTAAGGAAGTCCTCAAAACAAAGTGGAAGCGGGTCAGAAGGCACAGGAGCCAACTAGAAGGAGCGCCCTCCCAACAGCCAAAGATGGAAAATTGGATCGATAAAACAATGATAATACTGGATGATAACTCATATAATACATAAATGCCAATGAGTCCATACTGATATAAAACACACAACTGAATAAATAAATGGAGGAGAAAGGACAGCTCTTCCTTACCAATGAATCCCAATTAATATATTCGAAAGAATGAGCAAATAGTCACCACTAGGCAAACACCACCGTACCCAGTACTGCAGGTAAAATCCAGGAGCTAACTAACTCAGCGGGCAAGACGTTGAGGAGAAGCAGAAGGTTAGCACAGTCTCAAAGCGCCCTCCCACCCAAGATGCTTACTAGTTACAAAGGGAAAAACAGTAACTTTACAATGGAAAAATCCAGAAGACACCATGTTAAGCTAGTAGTCCATGTTAACATCACCAGTAACAAGATATATGGGCCCCATGTACTCCTGATCCGATGCAATGAGAAGGCAGTTAACTGGTCTGTTAACTGGTCATCTGTGAGGTGTTCTTGCCAAAAACGCAAGTCTCAGTCTATTCAAGAGGAAATATCATACGTACCAACACTGAGAGACATTCCACAAAATAGCTGATCAGTACACTCATCAAAAATGTCAAGGTCAGGAAAGAGAAGGAAAGAATGAGAACTGCCACAGACTGGAAGAAAATAAGGAGACAACTAAATTCAGTGTGGGGTACTGGATCGGATTCTGGAGCAGGAGAAGCACCTGGGGGAGAGGAGGGCTGGTGAAATGCCCACAAGCCGCTCAGTTTAGCTAATAGTACTGTACCAGTGTTAATATCCTGGCTTTGGAAACTGTACCGTGCTGCTACAACTACCCTGACTTTACGCTATGTAGGTAAGTTAACATTAAGGGAAGTTGCAGGAACTCTGCAAATCTAAAAGCATTTCACAAATCAGAAGACGTACCGAAACATGCTAAAAAACTGCTGTGAATTTCCTATTAGATAAGGAAAAGAGGGAAATAAAATGGTTAAGTGTTCATTGTCTGTTAACTGGTCACTGTTAAGGAAGCAGACACATGCATGAGAAATATTTCCTTGAGTTCAGGAGTTCACAGTAAACTCCACATTATATAAAGACTGAAAAAGAATTTAAATTATTTTCTTTATGATAATAAGTGTGAATATGTTTGGCAATTAGAAATGAATATTATGTAAATATTCACTCTGATATACATCCATTAATGACACTTCCACCTGCTTCATAATCGGGTACTCATGTTCTTGTCTAGGGAAGATTTAGTAATAAACCAAAAGGAAATATGAAAGTAAGAACAGAAGGAAAAGTTCAGGACTTCAATTTCGCTTTCAGGAAGCACCAAAAGCCTGAAGGAACCTCTCTGCCCACTGCAAATACTACAACATGAAAAGATACACTTGCAGAACTGATTTCTCAGTAACCCAACTACACCGAGGACACCATTTTCCACCAAGCTTACCCCCTTATGTACTTCAGGCTAGAAAGACTAGTCTTCCGATAATCTGACTGCTTTAAAAGCAAATATTCCGAACCACGAACAAAGAACTAAATGTTAGACGGCTTTGGCTATTCAAATAGTCCAACAGTGACACTCTGTGGACAAAACAGAAAACACTTAAGCACCTATTTTTCTTAATAAATCTCTAAAACAGGGAAAAAATCCTTCTTTTGAAAGAAACAGGGTGTAAATAAGTAAAGAGACAGCAAATAACCATTACATTTCATTATAATAACTCTATTCTAAGGATGAAATATGGACTACAAGAATATGTTAATATAAACATGCCAAGCAGTTATCAATGTGTTTATTTTTAAATTTATCTGAATTGGCCCTGCATTACAAACTTATTAGACAGCAGAAGATGTATGGAATTATAATATAGATTAGTAATTCTAAAAATACTCTTGCCATGTTATCCTGCTTTATGCATTTCAAAGTGCCTTCACCTACTTATGGCAGACACCATGACTCTTCAGTACGCAGTTAACATTTTCTCCAAAGACGAAAAATTGGGACTGACAGGTTAAGAGTGCCTGTACCACTTAGGGGGCATTACTAGCCTTATGTAAATAAATAAATGCATTTTCTGTTAGGCCAAATTGTATACAGTTTAATCACCTACTTTATTCACCCTGAGAGGAAGAAGCATAGCAAAAGATGACAGAAATATAAAACAGTACAACCACTTCAGAAAATTGCTTGGCAGTTTCTTGTAAACACTCATCTACTCCATGATCCACTATTTCCACTCCTAAGTACATACCCAAATTAAATATAAACTTATGTTCACAAAGAGATTTCCGTAATAATGCTCATAGCTGCTTCACTCATAATAGCAAAAAACTGCAAACAACCCAAATGCCCATCGAAAAGAGCATGGATAAACAAATATGGGTGCTCAAGCAGTGGAATATTGCTCAGCAATAAACAGGAATGAATATTGCTACAACCAGATCATCTCCAAAACATCATTCTGAAGACAAAGAGAATGTGACACAAAAGAGTACACACAGTACAATTCTATTTCTATGAAGTCCTAGAACAGGCAAAGCTAATCTCCAATGGAAAAAACATCAGGAAGGTATTTCACCAAGTTTCTGGGGGATGGTGACTTACTGGGAAGAGATGTAAGGGAACTTTCTGGGATGATGGAAAGGTTCTTTATCTTTCTAGGGGGCTAGGTATACATGTTTGCCAAAACTCTTTGAATTATACACTTAATATCTGTGCATTTCACTGCATGAAATTAAACTCGATTTTAAAACAAAGTAAGCAGAATGAAAAAAACAGATTTTTCACTTTAATATACAAACCATATTATTCTCCCCTGGAAGAGATGATTGTCGTTTTTTAGGCACAGGGACAGACTCCACGTCACCTGAGCTGGAGTGGTATCTTTTGAAACTTCCAGGAAAGCCCACTTGTGAAATTCCATGGTCACCTTGGCTTGGCAAAACGTCTGCTCCTGAAAAGCAGCACAGAAGAAAGTCGGTTCACACACCTACTCCTTTAATAATATGGATATGTTCTCAGAATGCCAGCTCAAATTGAACTGGAGTCCTGGCTGAATTTTAGAGAGTAACAGAACAAGAAATTTTCCACTAGTGATTTAGAATAAATCTTTAAAAGTTGGAGGGCTACACTGCCCATGCCTAGGAATAAGAATCAAGGTCGGACACGATTCCAAATTGTGAAGTGAATCCTTCACATCTTAAAGGCTACAGAGTAAAATGCTGGGACAAACAGAATGAGAGAACAGGCTTCCTGAATGCTTTTGTAAAGGAGCCCAAAAGGCTTTTAACTGAGGGAGGTGGCAAGCCTCTCAAAGTGAGTTTGAATCTATTCTGACCTGGGCCCCCAACGCAGGGCGGACTGGGCAGGGCACTAAAGGCGCTGTGCCCTCCCCTGCCAGGTGAGAGCTGCTGAGATGATCTCTAAGGTCATTTCAGCTCTAAGATTATGATTGCTCCTGCAGTGAAATGTGACATTACCTAAACAAACAAATGTATGTGAAATATGAGCCCCCAAATATTCTAGAATTATGTAGGCTCGGTTATGATGCTGAGTCATTCTCTGCCACTAGAAAAAGACACGGAGTGCAATATTATCACATTGTGTCTTGTAATAGACATTTGAACTCTGGGACCACAGTACTGGGAGGGGCAGGTGTTAGTGAGGAGCAGAATGAAGGGATTCAAGTTTCATCCTCTTCTTCGCCTTTATTCCTGTAGTGGAGATACTAATGAACAAAAGCTCAGAAGAGAGAGGCAGAAGGAGATAAAGATTTCAAGTTAGATAAATGCAGACCAATATTACAGAAACAAATCAATTATAAAATACCTCCAATTTGAGCTGCAACTCCACATTTTTAACTGGGTTTTTTCTGATTATAAAACTACTGCAAGCAATGAATAATTAAACTGTGGTGTTTTCATGCAAAGGGAGACTACAGAGCAATGGGAACAAACCAATTATTGCTACACAACCAGGATGAGTCTCACAACCATAACACTGAGTAAAATCCAGACACAAAAGAAAGGATTCAGCACAGCTCCTAAAAACCTTGGAATTGCCCAAGTGGTGGCCGTGATAAGCCTGTCTTCTGCTATGTTAACAAGGTCGCTTTTGGAATGCCCCTAGATCACCTAAGGATGGGGGCTGGTCACCCAAGGAACCGAGCCTGTGATTAGAGGGTTGGAACTTTCAGTCCCATCCCCCTGACCTCCAGGGAGGGGAGAGGGGCAGGAGGCAGAATGGCTCGCCAATGGCTAGTGAGTTAGTCAATCCTGCCTGTGTAATGAAACTGCCATAAAGACCCCAAAGGCAGTGGATCGGAGAGCTTGTGGGTAGATGAACACGTGGGTATTGGGGCAGAGTGGTGCGCCTGGAGACGGTATGGAAGCCCTGCGCCCTTTCCCAAGCCTTGCTGAAGCATCTCTCCATCTGGCTGTTCCTGACTGATACCGTTTTATAACAAACCAGTGCTCCAGTAAATAAAACATTTCTGAGTTCTGTGAGCCACTCTAGCAGATTAATCGAACCCAAGGAGGTTGTGTGATCCTCTGATTTATAGCTCTTCGGTCAGAAGCACACAGCCCAGGAGTGGGACTGGCGTCTGAAAGGGCAGGGTGGGGAGGGGACGGGTGACAGTCTTGAAGGACTGAAGCCTTAACCTGTGGGATCTGACGCTATCTACCAGTAGTGTCTGAATTGGGTTGAATTCTTGTCCACTCCTAGTGCCAGAGATGTATGCTGTGGTCTGGGAAGCGCCCCTCCCCCAAACACACTCGTAGGAATTGGATCCACGAACCCAGAACAGTTCTGATCAACTGACCTAAAGCTCAAAAACAGGCAGAAGAGATCAATGGTGGGAGATGTCAGGATTGTACTACCTTGCAAGACGAGTACGGACTGGAAAGGAGCTGAAGGCTGATTCTGGGGAGCCCACAACCTGGTTCTTGGTGCTGGTGCTAGTTATATGTGGGGGTTAATTTGAAAATTACTTAAGCTGCACACTTATGATTTATGCATATGTTTGTATGTGATAGATCTTTATAAAAGTCTGCCTAGAAAAATTAAGCTCTCTACAAAAAATTCAGAATCTAAATTAAGTAATCCATCACCAATAAATATCATAACCTTTAGCTAGATTTCCTTCTCTTTCTGGCTCCGTGTATATTTTACATAGCTTGAATCACACTGTGCATGTATTCTGAGCAAAACTGTGTGTCATTTGAAATTTTTTTTTAAATGTCTCCACCTTTAAAAATTTTTTAGCTGACATACAATAATTTAAGTAATATTTTTATATGCCTGTGTAATCTTCCGTTGTGTGGATGTCTGTAGGTCATGTTCCCTGTTTCCTGTTGTGGGACATTTATATGGCTTCCAATTTTGCACTCATTTGCTTTAATGATGCGTGCACACCCAAATGTAAATATTTATGTATGTTCCTGAGTAGCTCCTTCTGATGGACATCTAGAAGAATCACTAGATTAAAGGATGTGAACATTTCAGGGGCTCCTGATAGGTGCTGCCAACGTGCCCAAAAAGGCTGCATTAATTTTCATTCACAGAGAACTGTGATGCAGTGGTTTTTATCCATTATTACTAAAGTGAGCTACCATGTAAAAATTGCTAATTTGATAGACAGAAGTTTAACGTTTATATCCCATTTTAATCTGCATTTCTCTTGTTACTAATGCAGCTGAATATTTTTCAGATGTTTTCTATCCACTAAGATTTCTTGTTCTGTGATTTGTTATTTTTCATGTCCTCTGCTCTTGGCCTGATGGGATTTCAGTGTTTCCCATTTGATTTGTATGAGGCGTTGCCATCTTAAGAATCGTAAGTCTGGAAAATGTTTATTTTCAGCAACTAACTTTTCTCAGGTGGTGATGTGATTTTGGAGTCTGATATTTTTGAGATAAGAAGGGGTTCTTTGTTTTACTTCATCAAATTCATCAATATTTGCATGATTTCTTGAACTGCTTTTATACTTAATCTTTAACTACATTAGAAAAATGCTCCAGTATCTTCTAGTTTTCTGTACGTCCACTTATTAGATATTCAACTCTTTAAACCATCTTGAAACTATTTAAGTGTGTGATGTACGGTGAAATCCAGCAGGCTTTTTGCTTCAATGGCTAAGCATTTGTGCCAGCATGATTTCCTATCCATGTTTCTCAAATTCATATCCTGGTAACACTAAATTCTTCATTGTTTATGAGCTTCCTACTGTGTTACATCTGACTCCCCACTTCAGAACTAGTACTATTTTAACAATTGTACTTTGAAAATATCTACTGTTTGATATGGCAATTTACCATCTGTTCCTTAAACAGGTTTTCCCAAGTTTTTTTTAGTTATACTAGAGGGTTTTTTTTCATCCAGGAACAATTTGTGTTTCTTGAATCGAATCCTTATTCAAGGCTTATTTTATGACCCTCAGTAAGTTTTTGCTTTCCTTTCATACAGCTTCTGCTATTTTTTTTCACACATTCCTTAGAATTTTGATTAGTTATTTTGATGAGTTAGTAGCCATTATCAGTTGGGGTTTTTTTCCATATATTTTCTGATTGCTTGATGCTGATAACATGAAGAAGCAATTTGTTCTTACAATTTAAAAAATTGTTTATCTGAACTGACTCAAGAAAAAGTAGAAAATCTCAGACCTGTAACAGGTAGAGATGGAATCAGTCATCACATACCTCCCGGCAAAGAAAATCCCTAGACCAGAGGGCTTCACTGGTGGCTTCTCCCACACATTAAAGAAGAATTAACACCAATCCTTCTCAAACTCTTCCAAAGAATTGAAAAAGAGAGAACACTTCCTAATTCATTCTGTGAGGCCAGAATTGCCCTGATGCTAAAGCCAGATAAAGACATTACAAGAAAAGAAAAATTACAGACCAATATCCCTTACAAATACAGATGCAAAAATCCTCAACAAAATATTAGCTGATGTAATCCAACAGCAAATTAAAAGCATTGTTCACCATGCCAAGAGGGATTTATCCCAGGAATAAAAGGGTGGTCCAACATAAGAAAATCAATCACTGTGACACATCACATTAATAGAATAAAGGGAAAAAATATGATCTTCTCAGTTGATGCAGAGAAGGCATTTGACAAAACCCAATACCATTTCATCATTAAGAGTCTTAGGAAAACTAAGAACAGAAGAAAACTTCCACAACCACATAAAGGGTGTTTATGAAAACCCACCCCTAACATTATACTCAATGGTGAAAGACTGAATGCTCTCCCGCTAAGATTAGGAACACTTTCAACACTGCTATCAACCTTGTACTAAAACTTCTAGCCAGAGCTGTTAGGGTATTTAATGCTATAAGTGGTACACTTACATATGGTGAAAATGATAAATATATGTTATGTATGTTTTACCACCACACAATAAAAATTAACTGGCCACACTTTCTGAAATCTCCTATTCTGAATTTTTCTTTCAGTTAGCTAGATAAAGGGGATCAGACTATAAGTACTGCTCTGCAACCTCCTTTTTTCACTAAACATGTATTGGTCTTTCCAGACTAGTACCTTTAGATATACTGCAATCATGTTCACAGCTTCTTTTTCCTATCAGGCAGACAGGCCATGATTTATTTTGCCAGTCCCTGATTCATGGAAATTCAAGTTACTTCTGAAGTTTTGCCCTGGCAAAGAACACTGCTGAACAGTCTCGCACTTGTGTGAGTAGTTCCATAGGATAAAGTCCGAGGAGTAGAAATGAGAGGTCAGAGAGTATCCAGATTTGAAAATTCTCCTCTAGTTCTTTCCCACTAAGGAGGGCTGCTGGAGTCAGCCAGATGTTCTGTAACACACTGAGGAAGGGTCCTGCTGGTCCTGCATACAGTTTGGAAACTGTAACAGAAACCAAGTGGTATCAAATGACTTTCTGGCAATGATCAGGGGTCAGCAGACTATGGCCTACGGACCAAATCCATCTTCCCATCTGTTTTTATAACAACCTACGAGCTAAGAATGGTTTGATTTCCTTTTTTACTTTTTAAATAATTACAAAACAAAAACAAAAGAGGAATACTTAATGAAGTGAACTAATCATAGGAAATGCAAATTTCAGCATCCGGAAAGTTTTACTGAAACACAGCTACGCTGACCTGTTTACATATCAGCTGCTTTCATGCTTCAGCAGCAGAGCTGAGTAGCTGTGACAGAACCCTCATGGCTGCAAAGCCTAGAACTTACTATCTGGCCTTTTACAGAAAATGTTTGCCCATCTCCAATCTGGTAATAACATTTCAATGTTTTAAAGAGTAGAAAGCCCAATTCTCTAAGCAAAAGGCAAAGAACAAATCGTCATCTAGCTACTGAAGAAATTCCAAGGGACTGATGTCTCTTGGCTCTGTGTGTCAGTGAGGAGTGAATGGCCTCCTACTTCCCTTCTTACAGTGGTTGAGAAGCAACCATTGGAAGGACAAGTATACCTATAGCAATCCTGGTTTTAGGACTCTATGTTCCATGGACGCTTTTTTAGGTGCTGAAATAACTGGTGTGGTGTTTTTTGTTTCAAGTTCCAATTGTCTATTGCTGCTATGTAGAGAAGGGATTGCCTTTGCCATATTAACCTTGTATCCTACAATCTTACAATAAGTGCTTATTAGTCTCAGGAATTTTTTATTGATTCTTTAGCTCTTCTGTTCTATGGACTCTTGACCCAAGCTGTTTGTCCGATAAGTTCAGTTTTTGCTTTGCCACCAAATAGTTATAATTTTTGTTGCCAGGTGTTAATTTTTCAGAGACAGAAAATCTATTTTCCCCCATGCTCTTACATATTTTTATATTTGCCCCTCCATATTTTACATTCAGCCCCCATATACCAAAAATGGAAAAGGAGACATGGTAAAGCTTAAATGAAGGGAAAATGCAAGCCCAAGGAAACATTGTGATATTACTATGAAGCTTGGCCCTCTGATAATAACTAGTTAACGTAAGGTTCTAGTGATACGTAAGCAATTTAGGGGAAATGGGTACCAGGGAGCAAAATTTCACGCAAGAGGAAATTTAACAAACTTACCATGTGGCATTTGGGATAGCTGCTGATGGTTATCACCCCTGCCTTGAAAATTTAGTTGATCGGTCGATATGCTGTCCATGGAAAGTCCACTCTCAGTAAGCTCTGTGTCAGAATCTTCTATTATCACAACATCAGAGCTGTCGTCGTGATCACCACTGTGAGAGTTGTCCTCGTCACTACTGTCATCTCCAATAGTTATAGTGTCTTAATCTAAGGATCAGAAAAGAGAAAACTTAGATACCCCCTTTAAAAACAGTTTCTAGAGGAAACCACCTTATAAAGTCATGGAGTGTTTAAAAACCATTTCGGCTGAAAAAATTGCATCCCATGTTTTCATATCTCGAAGCCCTGCAAGATAGCAAAGAAATCAATTGCCTAGTATGAACTTTGAGGTATGTATGTGTTTATATATATACAAACACATATACTACTACTTCTAGTACTTCCAGTTTTATACAGCAATAAGTTTCTTTTCATTTAAGAAACATGACCACCTATTATGGCCCATGCTACTATGTGTTCAATGATATGCTTTTAACTTCTAAATGATGGGACTGATGTTACATAGCCACACTTTCTAGTGACCACTAATTTCCAAACTTGTTCTCTAAAACTTGACATTAACCTTTATGATAAAAAAAATACAGAAATAAAGTACCATAGTAAATGTTATGAAACAAATCCAAATTGAATCAGAAAACATGAAATAGGTGGAGACAAACAAGATGCGAAATATCAACTCCGTAAACCATTTTAATGAATATAAAAATAGCACATTAGGCAAAATGTTTGATGTATAAATGGGCTTTCTTATTTCTTAAAGTTGGCCTGAAAAATAACATGTTTAAGCTTGAAGTATTAAGTCACAAATCCCATTTACATTGCATCTTAAGTTGGATTCAATACATTTATTTGAAATAGACCAAAGCATTAGAATAAAGCAATTAGCTAGTGTGAGGGGGTAGGTATGCTGGTGTGAAAATGGTACTAAGTTAGGAATTACATGACATAGGTTCCAATTCAGGCTCTGTAGTCATCCAGACGTGTGACCTTTCAGCCACATATGTCTATTCTTTCACCTCTGTTTTCTCATCCACAGAATGTAGAGCAGGGTTTGGAGAGTGCTGTGAACTCTATTTAATAGTCTTCACAGAAAAAAATAGAACCTTAGCAAATACCTAATTATCCAAACAAAAGGGAATCAGTTAAATGAATTACGGTATTTCCATGTGACGGAGTGGTATATAGTTAATAAAAGTACATTCTCAAGGAACACTAGCTGATGTTAGAAATGCTAGTGAAATAATGTTAAAGGCGGGATGAAATTCAAAACAGAAAAATGCAGTATAATCCTAATTTTGAGAGTGCAAGGAAACATACCAGTGGTTCTAAATTGCTATCTCTGGGTGGCAAAATTATCATGATGAGACTTCTCTGTATTTATATAATTAAGATTCTCTACAATAAACTTTAGATTTTATAATCAGAAGAAAATAACAAAAGTAATTGAAATTTTATTGTTAAGATGAGCTTTGATATATCAACAGATTTTTCAGACTAGAACTAGAAGAGGTATTGAGAACTCTACCACGGATTCTGGGTAAATTTATAAAAGTCCAATTAATTCCTTTAGGTACATACATAACCTTCATAAGCTATTTCTAAAAGACAACATTTAGAACCTTTTTGAAGATTATGTTCCCAAGGTGCAAGGAACTAAGTTTTGCAAAGAACTTACCAGATAAGGCATGTTCACAATGGTGAGGGCTGAAACCTGTGTTTCACCTGATGGCTACTGCAAGGAATACACAGCAAAACAGGGCCGATTACAACAGCCAGACCACTCTGGGGCTTTTTTAGCAAAAGTGTGTCAATACACTAAACAATCACTTTGGAAATCTGTCAGGACTCTCAAAAAGCAGCCCTTCCATGGTTTGTATCAAACTTCGGACCACAAAGTTGGCCAGAAGTGGGGATAATGCTGTCCAGACTGCCATTACCCTGCTTTATAAAACACTGTGCAGAAAAGTTGCTTGTAAAATCACTATTTGTAAACATTAAACCAGCTTACCACTTCATGTTACAAAACCACTAGAGCACTTCAAATTCGGGGAGAGCCAGGTAGACGAGGGAAGGAGGCAATCCCCAACAGACTAAGTTAGAGCCTTTTCTATCAAACACCCGGCTCAAGTGTACAGCGAGCAGGAATGGCCCTGGGGTACACAGGGAAGGGCTCCCCTGGATTACAGGAGTCCTCATATTTTATGGTATTCTCTGGCTCCTGCATCTACCTTCTGGAAGCAAAGAACAGGCTCTGTACTGGAGGACTTCTCCACACCTACACCTTCATTTTCCTTCTCGTTTACATATTTACAATAGAACAGAGGCTGCACTTGCTGTTTTTGCTCAAATACGATCACCATCAAAACCTCAAAATAAACGTCTCAATCTCAAAAGATGGTATAATCAATCAAGTAGGTAGTTTGTCAATTTTTAAACTCAAAACTCTACATAAAGTCTGAGCGTCTTGGTCCTTCCTGGATCCCTACTTCCTCCAACAGGTAAAGAGAAAGGATAAAGAATTGATTTGTCTCAGAATGTCAGCACCAGGTACTTAGCAACTGGCCAAATCCAAAAGTTCACCGGCTCGGGCCTCCCAGGCAGAGTGGCAACCACCCTAAACCGCCCTGCCACAACACCGCTAAAATTTGAAGCTGCAAAGCGCAGAACCGCCCTTCCGGCAGAGCAAATCCTCTCCCCCCCAGAACCCCAGCCCTAGGCCAAATTGCTTTACTGCCCTAAGGGCTGCGCTCAGCAGCCGCTGGTGGTGCGTGCACAGAGAAAAAGCTCAACGATAAAGTTCAGCTGTAAAGACCAGCTCTGGAACCAGAGCTTGGCACGCCACCCTCTGAAGGGCAAGGGGAAACGGATCGCGGTGAATATACAAGAATGTTTTACGGCTGCTAGAGGGCCTGGAAAAAATGGATCTCGTACCAGAAACAAAGCCGTACTCCAGGCACCAGTGCCACAAGCCGAGAGTCACCTTCAGTCCCTACACCGCCAGGAACCGCTGGTCCGCCATGAGCCGTAAAGTAACCCCTAGACCCAGGATTACCTCAAGCCCCTAGGAGCTCCACAAGCTCCGGGAACCGCACGAGCCACGGGAATGCCACACCCAGGCGCCATCTTGAACTCCCAGAAACAGAAAGCTGGGAACCATCTTGAGGCCCCAGGAATGCCATAAGCCTGGGCCCAGATCAGGAGCCCGGGCCCACCTTGAAGAAACAGGAACGCCACTAGACCCAGGACCGCCTCAAGTGCACGGGAACGCCACGAGCCCGGGTCTACCTCAGGCACCCAGGAACGCCATGAGGCGTGGGAATGCCATGAGCCTGGGTCCGCCTCAGGCGCGCGGGAAAACCACTAGCGCTGAAACTCTTCGAGGGCCCCTGAACATTGTGAGCCCCAGGATGGCGATGAGCTCGGGTCCTCCTCAGGCACCCGGGATAGCCATGAGCACCTCAGGCACCCGGGTACGCAAGAGCCCTGGAAAAGCCACGAGCCTCGGCCCACTCAGGCGACCAGAAATGCCACGAGCGCCCGGGAACGCCCTAAGCCACGGGATGACCTCCAGTCCCGGGAGCACTATGAGCGTCGGCACCACCGCAAAAACCTGGGGGCCACCCAGTTTCCTGAGACTTCATGAACCCCACAGACACCTCCCGCTGTGGGACACCCCAGACCCTGGGCTAGAATCTGCCCACAATACTGCAGTTCCACATGGCCCAGATGACGCTTCCAGACGCACCCTGGCCGATAACCAGACAATCCCAGTCACTGCACGGCCCTCTAGGAGGGCTTGGTGCGAACCCCGTCAGAGCTTTCCTCAGGCTGGTGAGGAAAGAGGCAGAAACTAGTGCAGTAGCATAGGGAAGGGCCCCTTACCCTGCTCCTCAGACATTGTGAGTCAGCGAGTCAGGCTCTGAGCTCCTCAGGATCCCAGTCAGCTTGGTATCTGGACCGTGGACCGTGACTGTGCTCACGAAACGGCCACAGCAGACTGAGGCGCCAAAAGGAAGGCGCGCAAATGTAACCACTTAAAACGTCTTTGCAGCTGCGCAGTGTCGACCGATATGCGCATGCGATTGGAGGGGGGCGCGCAGGGGCGACGCCAACTGTGCCTCCTTTCCTCTTTCACTTTCTATCTGTATGTACGTATTTTGAACTGTCGCTAAAAAAAAAGTGAAAGTTACCACCAGTGTAGCTCCTCCCTTCAGAAAATGCTCTCCACGCATAACGCATCATAGAAAAAGTGTAGAATGTAAGAGATTTGAGTTCAGACTTAAGTTTTCTGGGTTATGCATTCACATCCAATGCCAGCTTTGGGGACAAATCTGAAAATAATCCAACTTTTAAAAGGTGCGCCAATAAGGCTGACTATAGCCATACCCCGCTGCCCTTCCTCTGCACTGATCTCTGCTCGCTTTTCTTTTTTTCCAAACACCATGTGCTTCATAATAGCTACGGTTTACCGAGTTCTCACTACAAGACAGACACTTAACATATCTGAATTTATGTGGCCTTCGACATTTTAAGAGGTATTATTGTCCCATTTTAAAGAAGAGAAAACTGAAGCTGAGTGTTTCAGTAACTTGCTCAAAGCCACAAGAATGTCGGCAGAGTAATGATTTGAACGTGTTTATCAGCCCCCCACAGCCCACACTCACGTCCCCTATGTTACTCTACCTTCTGCTCAATTGCTTCTGGAAATTTTCACATCCTTCAAAGCCTCTTCCAATATAACATCTGTTCTAATAATACCTACACCAAGACACTTTCCTAAAGCCCCCTGGTAACAATGGGTATCTCCTCTACGATTCCTCCAGGTTACTTTGACTTTTAGTACTTAAATCAGTTTGCCTGACATTAGGAACTCTTGTTAATACACCTCTCTCCTAAGTTCCTGGAGAGCAACACCACACCTTAGTTATATTAAACGGCACTTCCATCACAAGGGTTGAAGAATTAAGTGCTATAAAATATAAGGCCCCCAGAACAGTGCTTGAAATTTTGGTTCCATTTCAGTGTCAGTTATACAGTGATTATTGGCATTGCCCATCTGCTCATTCTGGCAGAAGGATGAGTTTTCCTCACTTGTAAGAAGGAAAGGTACATCTTTTAGGTAGAAGTGCAGTCTTTCAGCTATTGTATGGGAGTGTAAAGTTTGTTGGAGGGTGCAGAGGAAAGCTGAGTAGCAGAATGCATGCACTATTGGCTTTAAATTCAACCTTGTTGCCTGCTCTGTGAAAATGGATATGGGCTCCTTAAATGTTGCTCCCTTTGCTGGTACCACAGTTTCACCTTTTTTCAGTAGGAGGTGCTGGAAGAGAGGCTAGAAGGAACAAGTGTGCTTCCCGGTTCCCATTTGCCATTTAGGCGGGCTGCTCCAGAGTGTAGCGCTCTTTCTTGGTCTCTCTCCCTGTCTCTCTCTCTCTCTCTCTCTCTCTCTCTCTCTCTCTCTCTCTCACACACACACACACACACACACACACACACACACA
>JAQQAC010016209.1:12706936-12758683 GCA_029783875.1 Phataginus tricuspis
TGAGAACCGTAAAACGTATTATCCATACAAACACCTGAGGTCTGTTCAGCTGGGCACAGCATCTTCATACAGTTTGAAAAAAAGACCAAGTTTAAATTAGAATTTTGTCTGTAACACAAAAAAAATAACATGAAAACAACCCTTTAAATAATTGCGTTCATGTATAAAGTACATTTGGTTTTCTAGAAAAAGAAAATATACATTCTTGCCCCTGGTGTATAATTGATTGGCATTTACAACACATGGCTAATATTTTTAGCACAGATTTTCATAGTTTATAAACATTACGCCAAAGTTACACAAAGTAATAAGAATAAACATATAGCACCATTTCCCCTTTAAAGTCTAAAACTTTAAAGTTTCATTTTAAAAATAAAGCATAAAATGATGTAAAAATTAATGCATCTTCAAAATTTATGAGAATAAATGGCTCAGAATGAAGCATATTAACTAGAAACATTGCATAGGACAGAACTTCCCTGTATGGAAACCAATCTATGGATTGTTTCTTATCCCCTGAAGACTAAGCTGAGAGGTGCTAGTGACAGCAAATGGTGCACATACTTTTTACAGAATAAAAACATCTACCTATATAAATAATCATTATCTCTGTGGCAGTGCAAAGTGCCATATTCAACTCAAAAAGAACAGATTTACTTGTTTGTATACCTACAGGTATAGAATAATATATAAATACAGTATAGCGTCCATATGAGGAATAAACACAGACAATAAAATATTTATCTTTTTAAATTTTGGGCTTAGGTCTCTTTATATAGAGATGTAACAACTGAATGTCTGGTTAAATGTCTAATCTAAAGTTTTAAGATACAGGTATTTCACTGAAAAAAGTTTAATCAGACTCCAAACCACACTTGTAGTATAATATCTCCTGCATAAAACAACCATTCTATCCTGTAATTGTTCAAAATTAATCAAAAATTGGTAAGAACACTTTATGAAAGTTAGTAAGCTTGTTTTTCTTAAATATGAACAAATACAACATACAGAAAAATAATAACAAAAGGAAAATAATTTATATGGCTATTCACTTTGTGGAAACTGGTAAAACACGAAGAGAGCATTGCAGTAATAGACAAAATATTTGAGAAAGAGATGATATCTACAGCTGCATCTTTAAATTCTCTTCTAAAGAAAACATCATGAATTTCATTTGAGAACTTGTCAGTCCCTGATACTCTCCCCTTTGGGATTTAGCTGTTTTTTTTCTACATATAAATATTAACGAAAATCAAAGGTGTTTCTGTTTCCACCACAAAGTACACTTGTAAACTGTATAATAAAACAATAGAATGCAATATAATAAAAAGACATAAAGAACTGCCTATTTGGATATGCTATTGCTAACATATTAAATGGTTTCTAAAGAAGTAACCTGGACTGTGATGTAGTTCTACAGTTCTGGATATAACATATTTTTAGAGGAACCGTCTACAAAAAAATTAAGAGAATAAAGATAGTTAAAGTTATCAGTACAACTGAGAATTATGTCCAATCTAAGGTTATACATTTGTTTTCAATTTTATTTTCCTTCTTTAAGTTTCTCAATGTAGTAACATAACTTTAATGCTGGCCCGAGCTTCAGCCCCATATACTTCATCATCACCTCACTTTTGAGTAGTAGCAGAGCCTTCCCATCAATTTCCTAGAGAGAAAGAAATGGTAATTAATAATGCTTTCATATTTTGTCAAGTTATTTATATGTAAGAACATGTAAAATAGTAGCTGTACATTCCTAATATATATACTCTGAATACGTATTTATTTCCTGAAAACTAACTGATACAGTGAAGCATCATTTGTAATTTCTAAATTCACTTTAAATTTTAGGAAGAGGAAATTAAACCCAGCATCTTAAGCATCAAACTATCTAAATTTAAATACTGTGTGTTAGATAAAATACTATACAACTAGAACAAAGGGTGGAAAACTATGAATCGAAAAAATGAACTTCAGACAGTCATTAATGTTCTTAACAAGGCTGGGAGTATGAGTACAGCAGCATCAGCAAACTGTAACTGTGCTATACATATATACAGTGTTGTCTATGTTGAAAGCTAATCAGACAGCTGAAGCTAATTAGATGCTAAAACTAAGTACTGATTTTCTTACATTACTGAAAAAGATACATAAGATTTTTGCCATCAATTTGTTAGAAAAGACTAAAAACATATTACTTAATAGACACAAGGAATCCTCCTAAAATCCTTTATTTCCTTAATTAACCAACTTATGTTGTGGAGCATATTATTTGGTATTCATGAGTTCCTATAAAATAAAGCTGTACTTAATATTACATAGTTGCTGGACTCATGGGGTGTCATTAACAAGCAGGACACCCTGTCACAGCTTGCGGTCACCCCCTCCCACTCATGGTCCTGGGGCCGAGCAGGGAGCAGGTGGGAAGGAGGATCCTTGTAGCTGCTGTTACAAGGAGAAGACACCCCAGAGTGGCTATGCCGAATCACCTTCTCTTGAGAACTTGAAGGCTTATAGGATTTCTGGCATTCGGGCTGGCACCCGCTTAAAGCACAGATCCAGCCTCCACCATCTAAGGATCTAGCTTTGGGCAAAGTAGCCCTTCTCACAAATGGAAAAATCAGTGGATAGGGCTCCCCCACCATCCACACTAATGAGCATCCAGCTGAAGGGCCTCCGCAGAGGTCATTCAAAGGCATTACGGCAGAAGAACCGGATCAAAAGATACATTACATGCTGCCTGAAGAGGTCGGCGAGGGGGCCTGATATCTCAGGATCTTTATGTTTCATAAACTGTATCACTTCATCCACAGACCAGGTTGAAGGGTCCTTAGAGAAGCCTTGTTTCAGGACACTGGGATCAGGTACAGCTATATAAATTGGAGCTTCAATGGGGGGAAAAAGAGACAAATCAAACTTGACCTGATCATTTTCCTGAAAGAAGAGATGTTAGGTAGGGAGTAATGGTCTCATTCCTGGAACCTTCAGGACCAGGAGTCCGTGTAAATCCAGTGAAAGCCTAGGTAAGGACAGCCTGAGGACGGCTACCCAAGAGCATCCCCTCTGACCTTCTGCAAACAAGAACAGCTTCAGAAGTTACCTCACAGCTTCAAAGTTCATAACACAGACTGAGCAATCTGAGGCCTCTTAGACCACAGGCAAATAGAGCAAAAGACCTGATACTTGGGTGAAATTAGGTTAATCTAAAGTAACATTATTTGCTACATATTTCAATGAATTTCTCTCAATCTCTCTCCTCTGCTCTGTCCAGATTAGGTTTTTCTTTACTAGCAAAATACAATGAAAATTCCCAAAATTTAGTTTTTTAACTGCTTAAATGTATTTACTTCAAACAATGAATTTCAGAAGTCCCACTATCTTTTGAGAACCAAATTAGTTCTTTTACTGGTCTCTCCCAGGTATTCAACATGGGTATTTTTTGCCCCACTTTACACTTTAAATTCCTGTCACTCAAGGCTTAAATGCTTATCTGAATTTTGAAGAAAACAAGATTATTTTCTGCTTAGCTAACTTAGAAGTAACTTTAATGTTATATTGACTACCTCTTTCAAGTTGAATTACAGTGTAATAGATACCCTGGTTGAGGGTTAATTTGTTTAATACAGAAATGGCCAAGACAGGAGACAGCCGAAGTGCTCAGACCTCACAGTGTGTTAGCTGTGCCGTTCGAGTTGCGCTGAAACTGCTTTGTGTCTAAACAGGTATCCATTTACTCCACCACAGCACTCGGCTCTCTACAGTTACCGTGGGATAACCCAAGAGAGTTTTGCAATTTGCTAGGAAGATTTATTTCTCTAGCCAAGGGCTGTCAACACAAATTTGATCTTTCATGTGTGCAAGTTAGCCAAAGGTGTATTCTTTTATCTTGTATTCAGATAGAAGATAAAAGAACTTACTAACAGAATATAAAAGAATTCACAATGGTCAAGTTGTTGTAGGCAGCTCAGAATTTTGTTTTCTTTTTCACCATCCCAACTTTGATGGGGAATAAAAACTATTTACTAAAACATATCCTCCCTTGCACTTGTCAGAGATAAAAATGTTGATGTTACCTACCAAGAAATGCTGCTGTTTCAACCCAAGTAAAAATGATGATAGTGTAGACCATGCCATGCCTAAGGCATTCTAACAATTTAGACAAGAAACTCTTCTTGAACTCAAGACTCTATATAACATTAAAAAATTATTGGCTGGAATATTACGCAGCAATAAGAAAGAAACAAATCCTACCATTTGCAACAACATGGATGGAGCTAGAGGGTATTATGCTCAGTGAAATAAGCCAGGCCGAAAAAGACAAGTACCAAATGATCTCACTCATATGTGGAGTATAAGAACAAAACAGCAGCAGACTCACAGAACCCACGAATGGACTAACAGTTACCAAAGGGAAAGGGACTGGGGAGATGGGTGGGAAGGGAGGGATAAGAGGGTAAAAGGGGCATTACGATTGGCAAACATAGGGTGGGGGGCACAGGGGGGACTGTACACCTCAGAGAGGACAAGTAGTGATTCTCATCTCACTACGCTGATGGACAGTGACAGTGGTGGGGTTGGTGGGGGGGACCTGGTGAAGGGGGGAGTTCAGTCATCATGGTATTGCTCATGTAATTGTAGGTTAATGATACTAAAATAAAATAAATTATTAAAAAAAAAATTAAAAAAAAATTATTGGCAAAACTGGTCATATCTCTAAATTAACTTATGTTTTTGTGCGATTTCTGGTTTTTGCCATCAGAATCTAATACAATTATGTCTTCAGTAACATGTAACTAGTTTTACAGATTATTACAGATCAAATATATGTAAAGATATGATTTGTGGTATAAAACTGCAACTTTATATTAAAAATACAACTGTTAAGATCATCTATTTTTAATACACTGTGGAAAAATAATTTAATTGGGCCCATATCTTTAAAACAATCAGAGAAGGCTGCAAATGTTACATCAATCAAATTCCAGTCATGTTTTCTCCTGAATCACTCTGTCTTATATATACATACTAGGATATCAGAAAATATTTCTGAAATAAATAAAATGAAAGTGATTTGATTTTCTTTACAACGATGTTATTGGGTATCTTTCCTGTAATAAAAATGAACAATTTGTTTCATTCAAATAACAGGGCAGGCAGAATGGGTTGTGTGAACATCACTGTCAATCGGGCTGGACTCAGCTTTAAGCAACAATTCCAGTACCTTAAGTAAAATAATAGTAATGACACCGCTAAACAGTTTTCAAGTATAATGGTTACCTATTCTCTGGAAATGTAGGCAGCACAGCAGTTAAGAGTGCAGCCTTAAAAGTAAGAGTGCCTGGAGGTCCAAGAACTAGCCCAGCCACTTTCTAGCTGGGGGACCTTAGTCAAGTGACTTTTCAAATTTCTGACCTAAAAATGTTTACCAGCACCTGCATCGCAAGGAATTGTTAATAAAGATGTAATGTACAAGGCTATGCAAAATATTATGTGTCTGGCAGATAGTGATGAACATGATGATGATTTCTATCACTATTATGTAAATTACCTCTTAAGTAATGCTATTACTATTAGTCTTTCTACTCCTAGGAAGGCCAGAAGCTAGTCTTCTCAAGCCCAAATGCAGGCTACTCTGGCATGGTAGTGTTAGGAATACATTTGGAAGTGAGCTCTTCAGCAACAGAGATAACTTTTTAGAGCCTTTTACTGAGAAGCCGTATAATCAAAAGCTCATATTTAGTGAAAATACCTGAAGACTCAGGGTACACTACCTCTTTATGGAATAAACATCTATCTTCAAATTCTCTGCAAACAATGTCACTCTAAAAGCAGATACAATCTATACAGGGAAGGAGCTGGTGGGGAGGAAGACATTAAATGTGTCACAGCATGTGTGCAGTGCGGTTCCCCAGAGATAATATCCATGATGAAAGACAAGTGAGTTAGTTGGTTCCCACTGCCTTTACTACTAAACCTTTCCTAGATGCCTAAGTGGAAAAAAAGGACAAAACACTTATTCCCATTCTCACCTCTGCCTCACCTTAATACTTAAAAGGGTATGGGGTGGTAGCTATCTTGGCAAAAAGCTGTTCTGGCTCTTTCCAAATGGCAATGTTTATACTTCTCATGTCCTCCTGGTGGGTCTGAGGAAAATGAGGAAATGACTGTAGCAACAGGATGCCAGAGCCCAGATCTGGAAGCTACGTACAGGCTGGGGCCAGAAAAGGTCTCAAAAGAGACAAGGAAGAGAACACATCAGAAAGCAGAGGGCATATGTGTTTTTAGGCCTCACAGTCATGAGAGGTTTGTGAGTCCAGTACCCAAAAAGAAATGATAAATTGCAACAGGACCATCAACGAGAACCGATCATCTGAGAAGTCTGATCTATTGGACACACAGTCAGAGACCCAGATCCCTAGAAACAGTTCTGTGATGCCATGAGGATTGGAGCATCTGTAGTGGCGTGGCCCTGACAGTGATGTAAAGGGGACTCGACCTCCTCAATTTTGGCACTTTCTCCAGATATACACTCTCAGGGGATGTTGTTGGGCATGAAAACCTTAAAGGGAAAGACAAACACATTTAAGAATCGTGGTTTTTAAATTACCTTCACTTTTCCTCTGCATTAGGAATTTAACTTTATGGTGACTGCTCTTGGTAGATGATTTTGTCCCCACTAGTGCTGAACTTGAGGTGCCTGACACACTTGGAGAAAAATTCCTGAAGACTGTGGTTTGGGTGCTTACAGGATTTTCGTTGGCAGGAGTCAAAGATTTTTCAGGATTTAGAGGTGAGTTCTTGGAATTTTCAGAAAGCTTTTCCTCTTTGGGCATGCCATTTCCCTCAGAAAACAATAGTTCTTCTACAAGCAAAAAAAAAAAAGGCAGTTATCTTCAACAAATTCACAGCTGAAATACTATTAAAAGGTCAAAAATCTCCTGATCTCCAACAGTTTACTTAAGCTATGCTATCTTGAGCCAAAACATCAAAAACAAAGTACAGGGCCATCCCACTTCTTGGCATGTACAGTAATGGACACTGTCCTGAAATCCAAATTGAATCTATATCACTTATATTTCTCATGGCAACTATCCCTTGCCAGTCTTGCCACCAAGGATATGAACACCTCAGTAAAGTATTAATTCTAGGAATACAGTTCTTTACAACTGTTTGTTATAAAATGATCAAACACCTGGTTTCTAACTTTTGTTTATTATTTAAACACTTAAAACTTTCACTGAAGAAAAAGGTATTAGGATTTTCTATTTCTCCATAAGCTTTTAGCAATACAAAACTGAATGGAAAATGTTACTATGATTTTTTTTATCTAAGCAGAAACAACAACTATGTGCTTCTGAAGGGAATGAAATGCTCAACAAAACAGCAGAAGTAGTAGCTGAATTGCCAAACTGATCTGGGCAAATATAGCTCCTACCCCCCAACACCACCACCCAAGAGCATACGTAAGTGGTAGTAGAATGACTTTTCTTCCAAATCCTGGGATGTATAAATGCTATTTACCTTTAAAGGCATGCATCTTTGTATTGGAGAGCTTAGGAGACAGAGGAACAATATAAGGTGGAGGTTCCTGAGAAGATCGTTTGATGCTTTTCTTTTCTGTTACATCTTCTGTTACCATTTTCAAAACAAAAAACAAAAGGTGTCTGTTTTAACTAATTAATATACTCAAGCATTTTCATATCGTCAGAAAAACCCACTTTTGTTTCTAAATCATCTGCCTCTATAACATCAATAATTTAACAATTATTTGTTTATGAATAACATATTCATTTCATCCTATTTTCAGGAACATTATATTCAAGAGTTAAGAGCGTTATGTCTAGGTTTCATTTATTCCAGGGTTATCACATCTCTCTAAATACCTCAGGAGGCAGTGAGGCTGTGTCTAATATATAATGTATCCAAAAGGCCTAGGAAATTTTCTCCCATAAGCAAGAAAAGGTAAAGAATTCAGAGAAGTTAAGGAGACAAAAGTTAAAATGGGTACCACATTTTATAGGCAACAATCCTGGCCTAGAGCTCCTCTTACAATAACTTTACTGCTTACTTATCATTCAGCCAAATGCATTTCTACCTAAAGAATCACTCTTTAAGGCATGATCCTGAAAGTAAAGACATCTCGAATTATCAATCACATTCTAAATATTAATCAACATCTTGATTTAACCACCAAATAAAAGGAAAAATAAATTACAATACAAAATTTAAAAGTCTGGTAATAGACCTCAAGATAGAAGACAGATTTGCACTGAGAAAGTAACAAAGTCAAAAACTTCATCTGGTTCAAGATGGCTGGAGGCCAGGCATGCCTCCAAATCATCTGATGAGCCAGTGACTGCATTGGGGTATGGTTGTGGACTTGATAATATGGGTAAAAGTAGTCACAACATTGTTTTTTCATGTGAAACCTTCATAAGAGTGTATATCAATAATACCTTAATAAAAAAATTTTTTTAAATCATCTGATGAGCAATTTTTAGCCATCTAGTTATTGAATGATTTATCAGAGTCTAAGAGAGCTCTTACCACTTGATTTTACCTTTAACTGTAGACTACAGAACAGGCAAAACACATTTCAGTGAATGACAAATATTTCTACAACTAGAACATTTAAATTCTAAGGAAAGAAATAACTGACATTTTTGCTGCCCATTTAATGATACAAAAAATTCAAATACTAAAGTATAGTGTTCTATAGATTATTTGTTACCTCAGAATCTTAAGCAAGATCAGGAAAAGTCTTTACTTGTCTTTTACTTGTAATATTTTAATGCTTTCTTTTCTATGAAAAGTTTATGATGCTGGTATATGGTCTACTATCTGGGTCTGACACAAACATAAAACTGACTCTTGACTTTCACTTCTGGGTATTGTAGTAAACTCAGGAATGAAACCTTTCCTGCAGAGATAACTAAAAACTACCAGATAATTTACAAAGTACTTTAGAAGTCATCATAGAGATGCACTTCCAGGATGACTATTACAGACCTCCAAAAAACCACTCCTTCATAAAAATAATGAAAACACTGGCAAAAGTAATTTTTTCAAAACTATAGACATTAACTAAAAGCTTAAAACAATCCAAAAAGCATTTATTCAAGCAACATGGCTGAATCTCAGAAAGAACAGCAAATTCTGTGACATTTTAGCTTCCCTAATATTATCCCCTTCACCCAGTTCTGCAGCAACCTTTCAAACCAACAGTTTTCAAACTACAGTATCTGTAAAAACCAGCAACCTAGCAGTCATCACAGGGGTGACAATGGATTTGGACCTCTCCAGAAGGCCTATCCCCAGAGAAATATCACTATGTGACCAATCTTACAGCTGATTGAAAAGCTCTGATGGCAGGGCTTATTTTTACCTGAATCAGAGCTTGCTCTGTGTGAACAGCCCTATCTTGAAGACACTGGTCAGTAATACCAAAAAAAACCCGATGGCAATTATTTTACACTGTAGCTGCCTAAGGCAGCATTACCAGTTGGGCTGCAAGAAGCTGACCAAAAAGCTTAAAAGGAAAAACTGGAGAATGAGATGCCCATTACGGGACTTCAAAAACTCTTGAGATAGTCGTGAGAATCTAGAAGGCCATATGCATATGCAGAGTTGTATGCACTCTTGGAAAGACCTGGGAGGGCCCTAATCTTTCATTTCTTGCTGACCTTGAAGCTCTGCAGAAAGAAGACTTATAAACTGCCTCCTAGAGTGTTCAAGGTTAAGTCCCAACACACACACACAAAACCCCCTGGCCCCTGGCAAAGGCTGAGAGACAAACTGAGGGAGAGGGAAGGAATCTGATTTTCAGAATTGCCTCATTACATTATTTTCAGATGCCATGTTTTCAACTAAAAAACTAGGACACATGCAAAGAAACATTAAAGTATGGCCCATACACAGGGAAAACCACTAGTCAATAGAAACTATCCTGAGGAAGCCCAGACAGTGGACTTACTAGACAAGGACTGTAATTCAACTATTTTATATATGTTCAAAGAGCTAAAAAGGAAAAAAAGTCTAAATAACTATAGGAAGGTATGAGAACAATGTCTCACCAAATAGAGATTATCAATAAAGTGATAAAAATAATAAGAGAACCAAATAGAAATTCAGGACTTGAAAAAATGTAACAAATGAAATGAAAAATTCACTAAAGGGACTCAATAGCAGATTTGAAGAACCAGCAAAAGAATAATCACCAGGTTTACACTTAATGAGACAGGCCCAGAAGTGGAGGAGAAAAGGGGTCAGAAAGAGTATTTGAAGAAATAATGGCTCCCAAATTTAATGAAAAACACTAATCTGCATATCCAGAAAGGTCAACAATCTCCAACTAGGATAAACTCAAAGATATCCATACCTATAAAAACAGGCAATCTGTCAAAAGTAAAAGACAACCCCTATGTTTATCACAGCACTATTTACAATAGCCAAGAAATGGAAGCAACCTAAGGGTCCATCAGTAGATAAATGGATAAAGAAGAGGTGGTACATATACACAATGGAATATTATTCAGCCATAAGAAGAAAACAAATCCTACCATTTGCAACAACATGGATGGAGCTAGAGGGTATTATGCTCAGTGAAATAAGCCAGGCGGAGAAAGACAAGTACCAAATGATTTCACTCATGTGGAGTATAAGAACAAAGCAAAAACTGAAGGAACACAACAGCAGCAGACTCACAGAACCCAAGAATGGACTAACAGTGACCAAAGGGAAAGGGACTGGGGAGGATGGGTGGGAAGGGAAGGATAAGGGGGAGAAAGGGCTATTACAATTAGCACACATAATGTAGCAGGTGTGGGGGTGGGGTGGGGGGATACAGGGAAGGCAGTATAACACAGAGAAGACAAGTAGTGATTCTATAACATCCTTCTACGCTGATGGACAGTGACTGCAGTGGGGTATGTAGTGGGGACTTGATAACAGGGGGAGTCTAGTAACCATAATGTTGCTCATGTAATTGTATATTAATAATAGCAAAATTAAAAAAAAGTAAAAACGGGATGTGATTTTTCATCTATCTGATTGGAAAAGATGAAAACTGTTATCAACATCCATGCTGAGGCGTGTGAAGAAAGGAGCACATCACCCAGGGCCAGTGTCAGTGGAAACAGGCAAACCATTCCTGGAGACCAGTTTGGCAACATATGTCAAACCCTTAAAAATCGCATGCCTTGTGACCAGTGACCCTACTTCTAGGACTTCAGCGTATGTTGTGCCCAAGTCGCGAGTCCCCGAAAGACCACCAAGGAGCCGATTCCAATGCAAACACAAAAGAGTCATTTATTTCAAGCTCGAGCTCAGACTCACACCTGTCACTGACGCAGAGGTTCCAAAGTGAGAGCCCCGGGCCTAGGGCAGACAAAGCTTTTATGCATTACAAAGTGCAGGAAGAAAGGAACTTGCACCTGGTCTCTGCTGATTGGATGATTTAAAGTAAGGGTGGCTCATACATTCTTTATTGGTTGAGTCTGGCTGGTGCTAAGCTGCCGGCTGATGTAACATGCAAGGTATGTTATCTGTAAGGGACAGGAGAGTCTGGACCTTGAGGTCGTTGTTAGGGAACTATCTAGGGTGAGGATCACTGGAACAATGGGAGGTTTTTCCAGTAACTGGAACAAAGTTTTCTTAGAACTAGGTCGGGGCTGAGGCCTCTTTCTTAAGATGGCCTTTTTTAAATTGGAGTTCCTCTTGCTCTCACACCTAAAGAAGATAATCATATCCTAGTTCTGAAGTGTGTTCCACTAAGAATAGGAAGTGTCAATTCAAATGTTTGCAATCTCCACAATTAAAAGACCAGGGAATCTTTCTGTCATATAGATCAGAAGTCAGATCAACAAGAATGCACAATGTGCGAGCAAAATGCTTCCTTGGTTAAGTGTTTTCCTGTTCCACAAATTTAATTTTAAGTGTCACAATAGTACGCATGAGGCCTTTTAAAAGTAGTGTAAATGGCCCTATCGCTTCCTTAATGCTTTTATACTGATTTTAATTTTTCTATTAAATACTTGTTCATTTAAAAAAAAAAAGCAAAAGACAAGGAGAATCTTGAAATCAGCAAGAGAAAAGCAAATCACACACTAAGTATCATCATAAGATTGGCAACTGACTTCTTATCAAAAATTACAGTGGGATGACATATTTGAATTGCTGAAACAAAAAGACGGTCAACCAGGAATTCTATATCCAGCGAAATTGACCTTCTAAAAACTGAAGGAGAAAATTAGAAATTCTCCATAAACAAAAAAAATTCCTCACTTGCAGAGCTACCCTACCAGAAAGGGACTCCCTCAAGTTGAAATAAAAGGACACATACAGCAACTCAAATACACATGAAGTTAAAGAGTATTTCTATTTATAACTCTTTTCTTATTATTTAAAAGACAACTACATAAAGCAATAACTATAAAATTGTATTTTGGGGCTTATAATGTATAAAATATAATTTGATAATACTATAACAAAGTGGGCAGGAAACAGCTATGCTGGAGCAACACTTTTGGATAATATTAAGTTGGTACTACTCTGAACTACATTGTTTTAAATTAAGATGTTAATTGTAATTCCCAAGGCAACTACTAAGAAATAACAAAAAATATAGTAACAGGAACAAGGGAATATTAATGGTATACAAGAAAACATCTATTTAAAACAAAAGAAGGCAGTAATGGAGGAAAAGAAAAAAACAGATGCAAGACATATCGAAAACAGTAAAACAGTAGATGTAAATCCTACCTTCTCAATAATCATATTAAATATAAATGAAATAAACACTCTGGTAAAAAAATCAGACAGGCAGAATGGATTAGAAAATAAAAGGTTCCAATTACACACATACAAGAAACACACTTTAAATTCAAACACACAAATAGGTTGAAAGTAAAAGTGTGGAAAAAATATACCATACAAATAGTACTGAAAAGAGAACTGGTATGGCTATACTAATATCAGACAAAATAGACCTTAAGAAAATCCTAAGGAGGAGACTTAAAGATGGTGGCATGAGAAGTGAGACAGAAACCCCCACCCAAAACCACATATAATAAGAACATTCAGCAAATACAAGTCATCCTGAAAGAGCAAATGGAAAGAAGACGGCAACAGACTGCCTACATCTGGGGAAAAGAGAAGACCTCATGGAAAAGGGTAAAGTAGCAAAACCATGATCCGCTGGGACCCAAGCCCTCCCCCATACCAGCTCACTGGCATGAGGAAGAGAAACGGAGCTGGGAGGGAGTAGAAGCCCAGTATTGCTCAATATTCACCCCAGGAGTTTTGCTACGGGGAGCACGAACCCACATTACATGGTGCTCTGGAGATTAGTGCGGTTGGAAAGCAAAGACAGGCAGAATACTCAGAGAGATTGAGATTCCAGCCACTTGTGGAGAACAGATACCTACACCAGCCACTTGGGACAAAAGAAAGGCATGTTGAAAGACTTCCCATTACTGAGAGGGGCACTAAAGGGGCAAGGATTACACAGAGCTTGCTGCACAGGAAAAAGGACAGTTGAACAAAATTGTCATGGGACACTCAGCCCAGCAGGTTGGGAACTTTCAGAAGCTTCAGACAATCCTGCCCCTGGCTGGTGATGCACTCCCAGGCCCCCCCACTGCAATACACAGCCCACCACTCCTTCTTCCCCGCAGGCACAGGTTCGCAAAACTGCTGGCCCCACCACTGTGCCACACCAACCAGAGAAAGGCACCGCCTACAGCAGCTACAGGGGCGCAAGTAAAGGCTCCTCACTGCATGCTCAGCCCACTGGCCATGGCAGTGCAGGCAAGCACTGCAGCTGGGAAGGAAGAAAGAGCTCTTTCCTCCTGGCGGACAAAGGCACATCTCGCCTGGGACCCCCACCATCGCTCTAAGTGCTGGGCAGCTCCAGAGAGTAGAGCTTCTGGGTACTAGAGGAAGCCACCTACACAAAGTTATTATTCCATAATAATCATTACAAATATGAAACGGCAAAAGAATATGATAGAAACCAAAATCCCTCAAACACCAGAAAGCAGGCTAAGTGAAAATGAAATCACTAATCTTCATAAAGCCTTCAAAATAAATATCATAAACATGCTCATAGAGCTACAGGAAAATATTCAAGATCTCAGGGAGGAATTCCAAGAACAGAAACTTTAAAAAATACAGCAATTGAAATGAAACATTCAACGGAGGGATTTAAAAGCACTATGAGGTAGAGGAGACAGTAAATGAAATAGTAATTAGACAACAGGAATACAAAAAAGCTGAGGGAAGAGAGAACAAAGGATCTCTAGGAATAAAGGACATTGAGAGAACTGTGTAAACAATCCAAACAGAACAATATTGGCATTATACAGATACCAGAAGAAGAAAAGAGAGAAAAAGGAATAGAAAATGTCTTTGAGGAAATAATTGCGGAACACTTCCCTAATCTGGGGAAGGAAATAGTCTCTCAGGACATGGAAGTGCACAGATCTCCCAAAACAAGGGATCCAAGGAAGACAACACCAAGACATACAATAATTAAAATGGCAAAGATCAAGGACAAGTATAGAGTATTAAAAGTAGACAGAGACAGAAAAAAGACCACATGCAAAGGAAAACCCATCAGGCTATCATCAAACTTCTCAGCAGAAACCTTATAGGCCAGAAGAGAGTAGCATGATATATTTAATGCAACGAAACAGAAGGGCCTCAAACCTACAATACTCTACCTGGTGAGATTATCATTTAAATTTGAAGGAGGGATAAAACAATTTCCAGATAAGCAAAAGTTTAGAGAATTTACCTACCACAAACCATCTCTATACTGTATCTTGGAGGGACTACTATAGATGGAAGTGTTCCTAAGGCTAAATAGCTGTCACCAGAAGAAATAAAACCACAGTAAAGGAAGTAGACTAAATAATTACTAGGCAAATGCCAAATTAATTCAACAACCCACAGTCAGTCAAGGAATAGATAAAGAGTACAGAATATGATACCTAATATATAAAGAATAGAGGAGGAAGAAAAAGGAGGGAATAAAAATAAAAGAAACTTTAGATTGTGTTTGAAACAGCATACTAAGCGAATTAAATAAGACAGTTAGATAGTAAAGAATCTACCCTTGAACCTTTGGTAACCACTAATATAAAGCCTGCAATAACTGTAAATACGTATCTATCAATAATCACTCTAAATGTAAATGGACTGAATGCACAAAACAAAAGACATAGAGTTACAGAATGAATAAAAAAACAAGACCCATCTATATGCTGCTTACAAGAGACTCACTTCAAACCCAAAGACATACACAGACTAAACATGAAGAAATGGAAAAAGATATTTCAGGCAACTAATAGGGACCTAATAGACTTCGACAGAACACTCCATGCAGAAGCAGCAGGATACACATTCTTCTCAAGTACACATGGAACCTTTTCAAGAACAAATCATACACTAGGCCACAAAAAGAGCCTCAGTAAATTCAAAAAGATTGAAATTGTACAAACCAGCTTCTCAGACCACAAAGGTATGAAACTAGAAATAAATTATGCAAAGAAAACGAAAAAGCCCACAAACACATGGAGGCTTAACAACATGCTTCTAAATAACCAATGGATCAATGACCAAATAAAAACAGAGATCAAGGAATATATGGAGACAAATGACAAAATAACTCAACACTGGAAAATCTGTGCGACGCAGCAAAGGTGGTGTTAAGAGGAAGTATATTGCAATACAGGCATACCTAAGGAAAGAAGAACAATCCCATATGAATAGTCTAAACTCACAATTAACAAAACTAGAAAAAGAAGAACAAATGAGGCCCAAAGTCAGTAGAAGGAGGGACATAATAAAGATTAAAGCAGAAATAAACAAAATTGAGAAGAATAAAACAATAGAAAGAATCAGTGAAAGCGAAGCTGGTTCTTCGAGAAAATAAACAAAACAGATAAACCCCTAGCCAGACTTATTAAGAAAAAAAGAGAGTCTACACACATAAACAGAATCAGAAATGAGAAAGGAAAAATCACTACAGACACCACAGAAATACAAAGAATTATGAGAGAATACTATAAAAAATTATATGCTAACAAACTGGATAACCTAGAAGAAATGGACAACTTTCTAGAAAAATATAACCTTCCACCAAGGCTAACCCAGAAAGGAACAGAAAATCTGAACAGGTTAATTACCAGCAACGAAACTGATCTGGTAATCAAAAAACTACCTAAGAACAAAATCCGGGATCAGATGGCTTTACTACTGAATTTTATCAAACATTTAGTGAAGACCTAATACCCATCCTCCTTAAAGTTTCCCAAAAAGTAGAAGAGGGGGAATACTCCCAAACTAATTCTATGAGGCCAGCATCACTCTAATACCAAAATCAGTCAAAGACACCACAAAAAAAAAAGAAAATTACAGACCAATATCCCTGATGAACATAGATGAAAAAATACTCAACAAAATATTAGCAATCAAATTCAAAAATACATCAAAAAGATCATCCATCATGATCAAGTAGGATTTATTCCAGGGATGCAAGGATGGTACACTATTAGAAAATCCATCAACATCATCCACCACATCAACAAAAAGGGAAAAAACCACATGATCATCTCCATAGATGCGAAAAAAGCATTAGACAAAATTCAACATCCATTCATGATAAAAACTCTCAACAAAATGGGTATACAGGGCAAGTACCTCAATATAATAAAGGCCATATATGACAAACCCACATCCAACATCATACTTAACAGTGAGAAGCTGAGAGCCTTTCCTTTAAGATCAGGAACAAGACAAGGATGTCCACTCTCCCCACTTTTATTTAACATAGTTCTGGAGGTCCTCGCCACAGCAATCAGACAACACAAAGAAATAAAAGGAATCCAGATTGGTAAAGAAGTTAAACTGTCATTGTTTGCAGATGACATAGTATCATACATAAAAAACCCTAAAGAATCCACTCCAAAACGACTAGATCTAATATCTGAATTCAGCAAAGTTGCAGGATACAAACAATACACAGAAATCTGTTGCATTCCTATACACTAACGATGAACTATCAAAAAGAGAAATCAGGAAAACAATTCCATTCACAAATGCATCAAAAAGAATAAAGTACCTAGGAATAAACCTAAGCAAGGAAGTGAAAGACCTATACCCTGAAAACTACAAGACACTCTAAGAGAAATTAAAGAAGATACCAATAAATGGAAACACATCCCATGCTCATGGATAGGAAGAATTAATATTGTCAAAATGGCCATCCTGCCTGAAACAATCTACAGATTCAATACCAACAGCATTCTTCAACTAGAGCAAATAGTTCTAAGATTCATATGGAACCACAAAAGACCCTGAATAGCCAAAGCAATCCTCAGAAGGAAGAATAAAGGTGGGGGGATTACGCTCCCCGACTTCAAGCTCTACTACAAAGCCACAGTAATCAAGACAGTTTGGTACTGGCACAAGAACAGACCCATAGACCAATGGAACAGACTAGAGAGCCCAGACATAAACCCAAGCATATATGGTCAATTGATATACGATAAAGGAGCCATGTACATACAATGGGGAAATGACAGCCTCTTCAACAACTGGTGTTGGCAAAACTGGATAGCTATATGCAACAGAATGAAACTGGATTATTGTCTATCCCCATACACAAAAGTAAACTCAACATGAATCAAAGACCTGAATGCAAGTCATGAAATCATAACACTCTTAGAAGACAACACAGGCAAAAATCTCCTGAATATAAACATGAGCAACTTTTTCCTGAACACATCTCCTCAAGCAAGGGAAACAAAAGCAAAAATGAACACATGGGACTACATCAAACTAAAAAGGTTTTGTACAGCAAAAGACACCATCAACAGAACAAAAAGGCGTCCTACAGTATGGGAGAATATAGTTGTAAATTACATATCCAAGGGGTTAACATCCAAAATATATAAAGACTCATATGCCTCAACAACCAAAAAGCAAATAACCTGATTAAAAAATGGGCAGAGGATATGAACACACAATACTCCAAAGAAGAAATTGAGGTGACCAACAGGCACATGAAAAGATGCTCCACATCACTAATTATCAAGGAAATGCAAATAAAAACCACAGTGAGGTATCACCTCACACCAGTTAGGATGGCCTATATGGAAAAGACTAAGAACAACAAATGCTGGCAAGGATGCGGAGAAAGGGGAACCCTCCTACACTGCTGCTGGGAATGTAAGCTAGTTCAACCATTGTGGGAAGCAATATGGAGGTTCCGCAACAAACTAAAAATAGAAATACCATTTGACCTGGGAATTCCACTCCTAGGAATTTACCCAAAGAATACAAGTTCTCAGATTGGAAAAGATTTATGCACCCCTATGCTCACTGCAGCACTATTTACAATAGCCAAGATATGCAAGCAACCTGTCTATCTGTAGATGAACTGGTAAAGAAGATGTGGTACATGTACACAATGGAATACTATTCAGCCATAGGAAACAAACAAATCCTACCATTTGCAACAACATGGATGGAGCTGGAGGATATTATGCTCAGCGAAATAAGCCAGGCAGAGAAGAAAGAAAAGTACCAAATGTTTTTACTCATTTGTGGAGTATAACAACAAAGCAAAACTGAAGGAACAAAATAGCAGCAGACTCACAGACTCAAAGAAGGGACTAGAGGTTACCAAAGGGTAAGGAGTGGGGGAATGCAGATAGGGATGGAGGGAGAAGGGGATGGAGGGGTATTATGATTGACACACATGGTGTGGGGGGATCATGGGGAAGACGGTGTAACACAGAGAAGGCCAATAGTGACTCAGTGGCATCTTACTACACTGATGGGCAGTGACTGCAATGGGGTATGGGGGGGACATGATAATTTGGGTGATGGGTGAATGTAGTAACCACACTGTTTCTTCATGTGAAACCTTCTTAAGTGTTTATATCAATAATACCTTAATTAAAAAAATAAAATAAGATCCCAGATTCAAAAAGACATACCCACCCCTACATTTATTGCAGCACTATTTAAAATAGCCAAGATATGGAAGCAACCTAAGTGTCCATCAGTAGATGAATGGATAAAGAATATGTTGTACATATAAAAAATGGAATATTATTCAGCCATAAGAAAAAAAAAACTATCATTTGCAACAACATGGATGGAACTAGAGGGCATTATGCTCAGTAAAATAAGCCAGGCAGAGAAAGACAAGTACCATATGATTTCACTCATTTGTGGAGTGTAACAACAAAGCAAAACTGAAGGAACAAAACAACAGCAGACTCACAGACTTCAAGAAGGGACTATTGGTTACCAAAGGGAAAGAACAGGAGAGAGTGGATGGGGGAGAGGGGAAAGGGAATTAAGGAGAATTATCATTAGCAAACATAATGTAAGGAGGGTCATGGGGAAGACTGTATAGCACAGAGAAGACAAGTAGTAATTCTATAGCATCTTACCATGCTGATGGACAGTAACTGCAGTGGAGTGTGGGGGGGAACGCAATAATATGGGTGAATGTAGTAACCACAATGTTGCTCATGTGAAACCTTCATAAGATTGTATATCAATGATACCTTAATGAAAAAAAGGAAATCCTAAGGAATTCATACACATACAAAATCCCCAGAGAACTAATAAATTTAGCAAGATTACAGAATAGAAGTTTAATATACAAAAATCAACGGTATTTTTATACACATGCAACAAACAAGCGAAAAATCAAATTAGGAATACAATTCAATTTACAATAGCATTATGAATAAAATGTTCAGAGATGAATTTGTCAAAAGAAGTGCCAGGTGTGCTTTCTGAAAACTACAAAACATTGTTGAAGTAAATTAAAGAAGACCTAAATAAAAGGAAAGACATCCCAGGTTCAGGGACTGGATGACTCAATATTGTTAAAATGGCAAAAATCCCCAAATAGATCTACAGATTCAATATAATCTCCATTAAAATCCCAGCTCTCTTCTTTGTAGAAATTGACAAGCTCAACCTAAAATTCATATGGAAATGCAGAGGACCCAGAATACCCAAACAATCTTGAAAATGGAGAACAATGTTAGAAAACTCGTACTTCCAATTTCAAAATTAACTATAAAAAGCTACAGTACTCAAGATAGTGTGGTAGTGCCATGAGGGTAGACATACAGATCAATGAAATAGAATTGTAGCCCAGAAATAAACCTATGTAGCTATAGTCAACTGATTTCTGACAAGGGTTCCAAGACAAATAATAGGGAAAGAGTAGTCTTTTTAGCAAATGGTGCTGGGACAGCTAGATATCCACATGGGAAAGAGTGAAATTGGGCCACTACCTCACAACATAGAGAAAAGTTAATTTAAAATAGATCAATGACATAAATATAATAGCTAAAACTATAAAACTGTTAGGAGAAAACACTGGAGTAAATCTTTGTGAACTTGTACTAAGGATTTTTTTTTAGAAGTGACACCAAAATTAGAAAATAAAAAACAGATAAACTGGAGTGCATCAAAATAAAAAACTTTTGTGCTTCAAAGGATGCCATCGAGAAAGTAAAGACAACTTACAAAATGACTGAAAATATATGAACACATAAATCTGATATGGAACTTGTATCCAGAATATATAAAATATACTGTATATATTTATATACAACAAATATAAATATATAATATATCAATATGTTTCTATTTAATAAAAGCACAACCCCATTAAAATTGGGCAAAGGATCTGAAAAGGCATTTCTCCAAAGAAGATACAGAAAAAGCCAAGAAGCACAAGAAAAGATACTCAACAACACCAGCCATTAGGGAAATGCAAATCAAACCACAACCTGACACTTTTCAGGTATTAATTCTTGTCAAGTTCATTATGAATACCACAAGAAATTACTTTCCCACCCTGAATGAACAAAAACTATATGTTATATATGTTTAATTAGTTCACTGTGGCTAAAATGTTTGAGGAGACAAGACTGAATTACACAGGATGCTCAAGTTAATCATAAAATACAATATAAAACAGAAGCACAGTACAAAATTTTAAATTTTCTCTTACCTGATTTACTTTTATCATGCTCTGCAGGACTATGAGTATAATGTCTGAGAGAGCTAAAAGGCTGGCTACTTAAAAGGTTATCACAATGCATGCTATGGCATAAGGTCTCAAGAAAGCGAAGAGCAAATGATGCACTATTCACTGGTGGGAGCTGAATGGAATGAGTTTCCCCTTCAAACGAGGCTATGAGTGGGAACAAAAAAGTCAGAGCTACATCAGAGAAAGATGAAAACTACAACATCAAAAAAAAACACATCAATTTAGGAAATGTATTATTTGTAGTTTTTGTACTTTATAAAGGAATAATCTTAAATTGTAAAAGTTCTTTCATTAAAACACAACAGCCTGTATTAAAAAAACATTCTCATTTAAAAATATTCACAACAGAAACCCACAGAAACCCACTGATCTATAACAACACTTTCTGCTATTTGAAACAGTCCATGGGTACAAATGTTATAGTATCTGATCACACAATCATGAAAGCCAGCTGTATCTTATCTCTCAATCACTTTTGAGTCATATTTTTATTTAGAGCTTATAGATCAGCCTGTTTTCCAAGAAATGTTAAAATACATAATCAACCAATGTATTTTGTCTATAGTGAGCTTAATATAGCATGTAAACAGAAAAATCTGTACCTCTTATCTCCATTTACAGTATTACTCTGACATTATTTTTCTATTTTGAAAGTTAAACTTTCCAAATTAGGATTAAAAGTCTATAAACACAACTATTGAAAGATTTTATTATATCAACATAATAATTATTCTCATGTTATAATATAACATAAATATTATAAAATAATCTATATATTATAAAATCCTTGCCATCACCAAACCTAAAATCAAACTTTGGAAAAAAGCTGAACAAAGAACTAAATGAGCATACCAGTTATCACTTCTCCTCCACGATGATCTGGCTTAAGGAATCCAAAAACAGTCTTACTTTGAATGGCACAATCCACAAAGGCCTGCACAATCCGCCGGAGCACCACATTCACAGGGCCTGGGCCAAAGTGGTTAGGCAGCTGCTGGATTTTGTTTGGATCCAGGTGAGGGCCACAGTTTCCATGTTTGTTTACATAGACACAGACTTGAGGAAAAACATGTATACATATACAACAATGAGAATGGTTGAAAGGAACATAAACACTACATAATCAATCACTATTTCCCACTAGCCACACTTCACTTAAAAAGAACCTAAATACAGTTAACATCAATGATCATTTCTGCTACCTAAAAATGTTACAAAAATATATTTTCATATTAATGTAAAGATATTAAATCTAGAAAGAATCCCAATGCTCATTTTGCTTTGATTATAATAACTATAGGAGTTCTAGTAGCATCACAAAACAATTCTTCACACATTCTCAGATTACATAAAATGGTATAATGATAGATGAATATTTTCACCTTTTAACTGTATACATACTACAATAATTTTCTTTAAAAACTGGTAATGTTGGTATACAAACTTATGGACTGAATTTATTTCAAATCACCAATATTATACCTTCATTATATTTTCTAAAGTAACCAAGTAATATAAGATATATGACATAGTAAGTTCCAATGATCCAGAGCAATTCTTTTCATTAATTTTAAGAAAATAAAAATGTTCTTTAGGTACATGCCAAGGTTCACTGAAGAAAATGTAATAATAAAAGCTTTCCTTAGTATGATAAAAACATATGATTTAAAAGCAAAACATCTATAATCACACAAATGTTAAGTTTCCATAATTTTTCTTCACTAAGATCAATACAAAACATAAATGTAACATTGTAAGGGTACATTACTACCAAACAAAATTTATTGTCCCCCGCCAAAATCAAGAAGCACGTTATTTTTATCCATTACTTAATCTATATTGCAAAATTTTCCTATATACATGGGTCTATATTTAGTACAATAAAAATCCACTAATCTCACTTTCACTATGATGAAATACATGATAAATCAACTTTCTGACAAAAGCCAGAGGAAGGATGCACTCTCACAGAAATGAAACAGCTATTGAAAACTTAACCTGTGGTGTTGAAGGCATGGACAAAGTTCTACTGAATACGAGTGATGCTTAACAAGGATTTCAATGTTTTATCTCCTTACTATTATACTCATTCAGCTAGTGTCTCCTGATAATGGACTTAAATCAGAAATAATAAATCGACAAAATGAGGTAAGTTATAATAATTATTTTTTAAAGTGATTTCCATTTCAACAACTTAAATTACAATTTCTTTTTAAGTCAGGAAAGAAAAATTCGGGGGATAAGTCAAGGAACAGAAGAGTGTAAGGGAAATAATTAGGGATCTAGGGGAGGAAGCAATACAACATGCTTTTAGAAATAGGAAAGGTGTAAGGAAATGTGTAGGACACGATAAATCAAAGGGATTAGTCTGGGTCTCTGTAATTTTACTCTTCACATAGCAGAGAACAATTTAACGTTATCATGCCCCTTGACAGGTGGGGATCTGTCAAGATTTTAAAAGGCATTAAATAAGGTTTGAGGTAGCTTTAAAAATACATATAAGACAAAAAGGCAAATTTTGAAATGAGATGAAAGGAAAACAAAAACAGATTTGATAAAAATGTAAATTTTATAAATCTTAGTAAGATGGATAAAATACTTTAAAGATATCAAATTTTCAAGTGACTTAGGTGTTTAAACAGATGGATTTTCCCTAACATCAAAATGAGCAACCAGAATTTCAAAACACTTTCAATATGAAAAATGCTAAAAGAAATGTTTATTACCAATGTCTTTTTTCTCCCTTAGTTTATTTCCAGGACTTCAAATACATTGAAAATAATACAGAATAAAAAATTCGTAATTTTATACTCTTTTAAAAATACTAGTTTACCTGTAGACATCACTATTTTAGGTTTCTCAGGAACAGCATCCTTAACATGTGAAAAGCGATACTTTCTGATCAGAGACTTTATAGAAGTTGATGAAGTAGAACACATAACAGGAAAGTATTTTTCCTATATAAAAAAAAAAGAACACAAGTATGCATTACCCTTTAAAAAGTTCCCAGATTAGGAAGTCAGAAAATTACCAGCATTACTGGTTCACAAATGATCAGTTTTTTAAAGCCCTCAGGGCTGGAAACCCCTGTATGTGTGGAGAACTGCATGCAGTACTTTCCGAAACTCTGCTTCCTCAGAGGGGCCCATGAGCTGGTAAGGTGGGAGAGGAAGAGACCAAGAGTCTGGGATTCCCACCGCTACCCCTCCAAAATAGTTCAACTGTGTAAAACTTGTTTTATTTTTTGAGATGCCCTGGGAAGACGAGTTTTTTTCACACTGCTGAAGAAAAGTCTATAAATCTAATCCAGTAATACATCAAATGGAGTGGAAGACCTCAACAAGGCAGAAGACAAAAGTCTTTCTTTGGAAAGCAGTCATTTATCTGGTTTTTACTGTATCTACCCTGCACTTCTCCATATTATATATGGTAATTTTGACAAAATTACAAGTGGTCTGCTAAAGTCCATACAAAATTATGCCTACTGAACACCAAATGTTTTCTGGGCATTATTAAACATCATTAATGTTGTATTTTATTAATTCTTAGGGTTTTCTTGGAACTAAGAATATGGCTGATACAGCTCTCAAATATCAGAAAAGGGGGCTCTTGTGCCTAGAAAAGGTATTAATAGAGGATATTTAAAAGGCAGGTACAAAGGAGGAAAAAACAGGGTAACATTCAATGTTCTTGGATTTTTCTGCATTTGTTTAAATTAACGACTCTCATTGGGTTCACAGTATTCTAGTACACCATACTACTTTTTAAGTACTGAACTACAATTATTGTGTTGATATACTCTTCTTCTTTCAGTATTTTAAAAATCAGAAATCTGAATCCCTTGACTTAAGACATATTAAGACAGTATGTTTGCATTAACATCATAAATTGAATAAGGGCACATTTATTTGGAAAACATGCTTCTACACCTCTAGACTCCTTAAGCAGTTAGGGGAGAAAATAGTTAATAAAGGAAAGAGTATACTGTGAGAATAATTCATACTCTAGTTCAAAGACTTCCTAAAATAACTAAACTATGACATGACAGTACTGAAACAAGGATTTGGGAATTGCATGAGAATCTTAATCTTTTCATGATGAAATAATGAAGCTAGAGAAGATGAAGGTGTATTAAAATGCTTCCTTTGAAATTAAAAAGTTTATTATAAAAAAATTTCAGCATCTGCCCTTGTCCTTCCTTGCTCTATCTAAACAATATTTTCAAAAAGATCTCTTCAAAATTGTCAAATCAGTGTGGGAATTATTTGAAAATAAAGGAGTCAAGAGAAACACTGTGGAGTTAAATCCATGGAGATAAAACCATTTATACCAACTAATCACAAAGACTTCTCAACAGCTGGAAAATATGTATTAAGGTTGCTGCAATGACACCCTTGATACATTTTCATTTTTAAGATACATTTCAAACAAAATATTTCCGTTTAAATTTCACTAGCTTTTCTTAATTTTATGTAATATATAAGTTGAAATTTTTCATCTGATTTACATTAGAATTATCTATTTGATTTTTTCAATGTTGGTGACTTTATATTTGAAATATATCATTGACTTTTGATTTTTATTTTAATAAAAATACCAATATTAATTTAAGTATTAAGTCAAAATGGTATTGTCATTTTGGTCCATACTGCAAACATTAGCTGAAACAAAACAGACATGTTATATATTGATGTTTTATATATTAATATGTTATTTATATATATTGATATCAGATGGCTGAACTCAGAAATGTTTAAGTTAATACTGCTCAAATTTAATTCAGTTCTAATACATCCAGGAAGATACTGTGTCTTCACATTTAGAGTGTATCTCTTGTAGACAGGATATATTTGGGTCTTTTTTAAAATTCATTTTGATCATCTCTTTTAATTAGAGAGTTTAGTCCCCTGACTTTTAAAGTAATTATTAGTATGTTTGTGTTAGGCCTACCATTTTATTATCGGTTTTCTATTTGTCTCCTCTTTGTTTTATTCCTCCGTTCCTCCTTTCCTGTCTTTCTTTGGGGGGGATTACTTGAATATCCCATTTTAATTTTCCTATTGGCTTTTTAGCTATACTTCTTTGAATTTTGTGTTTTTAAAACATGCCCTGGTGATTACAATGTACCATCCACATAAAGTTAATACTGTACTACTTAACATAAAACATTGAAACCTTGCAATGATACTAATCCATATCCCCTAACCCAAGCCTTTATACTCTTAATTGTTTTATGTATTACATCTATGTAAGTTATAAACCCCACAGGATTATACTGTATTGCTTTAAATAGTCACATTATTAAAAAGAAATTAAGAGGAAAAAAAGCAAAAAACAAAGTTATTTGCATTTACTCAGAGAAAAACTTCCTTCAGCATTTCTTATAGTGCTTGTCCACCCGTGATGAATTCTTAGTATGATTTTATCTGAAAATGTCTTTAGTTCACCTTCATTCTTGAAGAGTATTTTTGCCAGATACAGAATTTTGTATAACTCCTCTGTGCATCCCCCAATGAGAGTGTGCTTCCAATCGCTCTACAGTGTCTTCAGGTACCTGTTTTTCCTATTATTTAAAGGTTTTAGAGTTATTTTCTTTGGGGGAGTCAGTTAGGGAGGATGTGACTCTAGCACCACTGAATTTATAACATTGATTCCCTCTTCCCCCGTTTACTGAGGTATAATTTCTGCACAATAAAATTCACTTGACATTGACTTTTAAAGTATACTGAGTTTTAAATAAACTGGCTCAAACATAAAAACACCCAGAAAGTATTTCCAACATGGTTTTGAAGAGGCTGAATGCTACTCCAAGTTTTAAGTTTACCAAAGAAAAGAAATATGAACCTTGATCACTATGTGGGCCTTAAAGAGTTTTATATACTCTGTACATTCCTAAAGGGCCTCATCATACTCAGTAAGTCCTAAACTGTACGTTATAAATAATAAGGTACTGCAGAGACCTATAATAGAAATTAGTAGGAGATACAACTAACCTTTCCTCCAGAGTTTGGGTCTTTTTTCCTTGGTGTATTATTTTTAACAGAACTTCCGTTCTTGGGGAGTGAAGTTTGTGCGGGTGGTTTAGTCCGACCTGACTTCCTAATCTGCTCTGTTGGTAATATTACAGCAGTTTTCTGTGGAGACTGCACTGAATGCTGGGTTGCTTTGGAAGGGAAAGGCTGTGTTTTTGCTATATTCTTTGTAATAGAAACTGAGAAAAAAAACACAACACAAAAATATAATTAAAGTAAATGACATAATGAAGGTATTGTCTTCTTATGACCCAGAAGAAATTTAACTCAATCTTTTAAAATAGTCCAAAGGTTATTCATTGAACACCACTTAAAGGTACCACTTAAAATAAGTTTTAGGTATTTAAGACTTCAGATTATAGGAAGTAGTCTAAATCTCCAGAAAAAATAAAGCGCTTTTATAAGAGGAACTATTAATTTCAAACAGCACAATGAAAATTTTCAGCAATTTACCTTTTGTCTACTTCTCATACTTTTAGTCCTTACCACAGAAAAGAGTTTTTCCTCCAGAAAGTACCAATTATGCCATATTCAGGAATCATTTTGCCCATCAATATAGAAAAACATAGCAAAGCAGCTACCAACAGCTCCTGCTTCATCTTTCACACCCGGCACTTGGTTTTTAATGGCTAAAGCACATTATGCTCCTGTATGTATGTCTAATAATAAAGGTTCGTTTACTACAATACAGACTCTAATGGAGGTTGTCACAGAAGGACCACTCACGCCCAAGTAATGTGTATTCTACTGGTTACTTGGTAGCACAATTCAGTTTTAATATTTCAAATGAAGGTTACCCATTATGGCATGTAATCCTCCCAAAAGTCCTGTGAGGCAGATATTGTTTCTCCATTTTATCCATGAGAGGTTAGGTAACTTAGCCAAGATCACCCACTTGGCAAAGATTTATCTCCTAAGTGCACACTTTTCCTAACCTGCCACCTTGCTTTCTGTAGTTCAACAAAAAAGGTTATTAAATTTACTCCCCTGAGTTAAAGTGCATGGGGCTTAAAAAAAAAAGGCCCAAAAGACAACCTTATGAATTTCTATGTAATAGTTCACTAAATAGTCAACAAGTGCTCTCTGACAGAGGGAGTCTTGGGTTTTTTTAAAAACAGATGTGGAGGCATACTTATAAGAAGAAAACATTAACAGGTACAGATAAAAACACACTGGTAAAACTTTTCATGCTTGGGGATTTAACCTTATTTAACATTTATTTTCAAATAGTATCCATTTGACTTCTAACACTAAACTCTGTTGTCAAAATTCTTTCTTGGCTCTCACATACCCACTCCTTCCCATTTCTACTCCTACCTCTGTCATTTATTTTTTTCCTGTGATATTCCCCGGATTAGCCACCTTCTCCCTACCCCCACTTCAGTTTTGAATGCTTTAGTTGACTTCCTTGATTTCAGCTACTGCCTACATATGATGATTCCCAATTGCTGGCTCTTAGGTCTTTGCTCACTCAAGCATTCATATGCCCCACTCCCACCCATGCACAGGCCTGTCTCAAGTTCCAGAGCTGTTTTCAATACCCAAGTAGATAATCTCTTTTCCCCAGCAATTATAGATTCAGCCATAATCATCTGCTTCAGGTCCCCAAACATTCTGACCCTTACTGCTTTTGCATAGGCTGATCCAAGAAAGGCTTTCCCCCTCATCTGTCAATGGGTAAACTTATAATTATTTGACATTCCACTTAATTACGAGCTCTATAAAATTCTAGCACTAAGTTCCAAGGCAAACCATAGGATCGTAATGCTCATAAACCACACAAACTACATTTATCTCTACTGGCACAGATCTTACAGCTATATCATATCTTTACTTACATATATGTATGTCCCATCACACTGTGAGTTCCCTTTAGGGGAAAGAACCATGTAAGTTTCAGTGTTATATCTCAAACATCTGGTTTGGTTTAGAGCCTGCTATGTAATGAGGAGCTAATAAATGTTTGTTAAAAGAATAAATGTTTAATATTCCAGTTTTGTCTCTGACCTTATATTCCCATAGTAACAACTCAGGTAATTTATGTATTAAATAGGTTACTATGGCCTGATCACAACATTTCACAGTTTGCTTGGAATAATATGCTTCAAATACTAACCAACCAACTTAAAAATCAACTTTTAGGATATACTCCATTCAAAAAGTAAGGAAGGACTACAAATCAAAACCATGAGGAAGTACAACTTCATACCCACCACTAAGAGGGCTATAATTTTTTTAAAAAGAAAATGACAAATGTTGTCATTTATGTGGGAAACTGTAACCCTCATACATTGGGTGGGAATGTAAAATGGTGCAGCTGCTGTGAACAACAGCTTGGCAGCTCCTGAGTAAGTTCCATATGGAATTAACATATGAACCAGCAATTCCACTCCTAGGTATATACCCAAAAGAAATGAAAACAGGTATCAAGCAAGTATATGAATGTGCATGTTCACAGCAACACTATTCACAGTAGCCAAAAGGTGGAAACAGCCCAAATGTCCATCAGTGGATAAACACATATAAACAAATGTGTGGTATATCCATACACTGGAATACTATAGGCCAAAAAAAAGGATGGGGTATTGATACATGCTATGGCATGGATGAACCATGAAGGCATTATGTTATGAGAAAGAAGCCAGACACAAAATCACATACTGTATGATTCCATTTACATGAAATATCTATAGAGACAGAAAACAGACCAATGGTTGCCAGGGATAAAGAGGGAGAAATGGGAAGGCAGTGCTTAATGAGTACAGGGTTTCCTTTTAGGATGATGAAAATGTTTCTGAACTAGATAAAGGTGGTAGTTGCACAGCACTGTGAATGTACTAAGTGCTCCTAAATTGTGCATTTTTAAATGGCTAATTTTAGGTTATATGACTTCCACCTCATTAAAAAAACAAAAACACTGGGGGTGGGGGAAAAGGAAGAGAAATCTGTATACATCAAATGGACCAGAGACTTTGCATATATTATTAAAATTTGTCTTTACAACTTTGGAGAGCAAGTATTATTGTTAAAGTAGGCAGACAAACAGACATGAGCAAGAGGGGAGAGGGAAGAAAGGAGGGTGGCAGACCAACCAATCTCTACCCAGTCTCTGCCCAAAGACCACCCTGTCTCCCTCAGACCAATTCCCTTTTGCCCTTCAGCTCAAACTGATAAGCAAAAGATATAGGTCACTGGACCTTCCTGATTTTAGAGCATATGCACTTAAGGAAGACCTTGTTGCTAATGACCCTGAGGCCATTATACTATTATTTACATTGCAGTTTTGGCCCCACTGTGTGTTTTGTTTAGGTGCCCATGAGAAAAACAATGAACACAATCTTGCACAGAGAGACTGAAGGGGAGAAACCAAGGCGGATCCAAAGGATGATGTAAGAATGACAAAATGGAAGGGAGGAAACCAAATGAACCCCATAAAAAACACAATGTAAAACCTGGCAGACTGCTATCCACCCTTGGGGTCACCCCACTGCTCTGTCTTTGCTGACTACTTTCCTTTCGCTTTGCTAAATAAAACACCTTTTGCAGCTTTAACTCTATCAGGTCTCCTGACTAAATTCTTTCCTTCGAGAACACAAGAACCAAGGAATTCCACAATCCACTGCCCGGTAACATTACTATCTCCATTTTACATCTAAAGAAATAGAGGCTCAGTGAGATAAGCAATATCCAATCCAGTATCACACATCTAGCCCAGGCTCTTTGGTTAAACTTCAGTACTATGTTGAATTAGTGAGGGAAAAAAATGAAAAAACATGGTCTTTTTAATTATTTTCTTCTATTAACTTAATGAACAAAATGCAGAATTAGTTTGGATAAACATTTTTTTCAGGTTCAAATCTGAGGGAGCCTACATGTAAACCACAAAGAAAAATATTTAAAGTAGTACAGAAGACAACTTATCAATATGCCCTTAGTAATCAATGTTTAGGTGCTTTGGTTTTTTAATTCTCTTGGCTGAATACACCCTTAAGAAAAAAAATTGCATCAAATATTGGAGGAGTAACTTCTCAGAGTCTGTAACTCTCAGTTTTCTTGTGGACTTTCTCTAATTCAAATATTGAAAATCAGAACATATTATATGTTTATTAATTACTAGAATAATAGAGTAAGATTACTTAAGAAGATGAGAACAAACCAATACAATTCAGTGTACACAGAACAATACAATACAATGCCTTTGAAGGTGTCCTCCATCAGTCTCAATGACTACTGGCAATTAACATTTCTGACATTTTAGTTTCAAATATCCTAAGGTTTATATACCAAAACGTTAGCAGCGATTATATCCAGTGGCAGGAATACAATCAATTTTCAGGTTTTACTCTTAATACTTATCCTTGTTTCCTAAATGTTCTACAGTATATACCAATTTTGTCATTAGAATTATAAAATGCCCCAACAAAGATAAACATCCTAGCCACTTTTCTGAATATTTAGATGTCTCTAAAGAAAACAATTACTCAACATAAGCATTATAATAGTCTATTTTTATAAAAACCCATGCAACATTTAAACTAGCATACATAAATCCATTAAAAATAACATTGGAGATACTCATGTAAGCTCAGTGCATACGAACAGTGATCTTTAGAACCTACAGCTCAGTATCCAGCAGTTTTGGAATTAAAGAGTTGATCCTCTCAGTACCACAGGCAGAAATCTTTCAGACAAGCTGATTCAGCAGAACATAACTATAAAAGCATCTCTATTGCCCACGCAGTCCACTGTCACAGACCAGTCTACTTCCATTCATAGTAAAAAAAAAAAAAGGGCACTCCAATTTCTGGGAAGATGGCAGCGTGACCAGGACAGCGGAATCTCCTCCCAAAACCATATATATCTGTGAAAATACAAAAAAATACAACTATTCCTAAAAGAGAGACCAGAAGATACAGTACAACAGTCAGGCTTTAGCTACACCTGCGAGAACTCAGAGCCTCATGAAGCGGGTAAGATACAATGCCGCGACCCGGCGGGACCCAAGCACCCCCCCCACCCCAGTACACCAGCGGGAGGAAAAGAATCAGAGTGGGGAGGGAGTGGAAGCACAGGCCTGTCAAATAAACAGCCCTGGTGATCTGCACTGGGAGCACAGACACACATCGCGTGGTGTATCGGAGATTAGAGAAACTGAAGGGCTCTGAGATGGAGACTGCAAGCAGGTCTCCTCAGCTGGCTCCCCAGGACAAAAGAAAAGCAAGCGCTTTTTGAAAAGTTTTAAAGAGACAAGGGGCAAACAGCGGAACAAAATCGTCCTAGCATACTCTGCCCAGCAGGCTGGGAGTCTTGGGGAATTTCAGACCCCCTGGTCAGACGATGGGCAAAGCAGCCGCGCTGAGGCTTCCCACAGAGATCAGAAGCCTGCCATTCGTTCCCCACCAGCCGACGCCACAAAGGGTCCGGCGGAGCTGTCACTGCTGCGGAACAGCAGAGGAGCGGCCCTGCCTACAGCAACCTCACAGAATCTACTCCTGGCTGGCGTACAGCTAAGCAGGAAGGACCACAGAACCCAGAACCCAGAACAAGGTCTGGAAAGCACCAAGGGGACCAGAAGGCACCCAGCAAGACTGCAAACCCCCGCAGTGCTATAGGCTAGGCTGAGGGTGACCCTGCATACAGGCAGCTCCAGGGATTATCCCAGACACTGCCTCCCAGTGGGCGAGAAACCAGTTCAGGCTCCAGAGAAGGGCAAGGAGAATAACACGCAGGAAGGGACTTTGTTCTCCCAGCTGACACACGTGGCACCTTCCAGCGACCACCTCTATCACCATGAAAAGACAGAGGAATATGGTACAGACAAGGATCACACAGACAACCCCAGAGAGAGGGCCTGATAGGATAGACTTACACAATCTTCCAGAAACAGAATTCAGAATAAAAGTCATAACCATGCTGATGGATCTACAGAGAAATATGCAAGAGCTATGAGAGGAAATGAGGAGAGATATTACAGAAATGAGACAGTCTATTGACAGCCTGAAGAGCAGACTGGACGAGGTGCAAGAGACTGTTAAGGGAATAGAAATCAGAGAACAGGAACACAGAGAAGCTGAGGCAGAGAGAGATAAAAGGATCTCTAGAAATGAAAGAATATTAAGAGAACTGTGTGACCAATCCAAACGGAACAATATTCGCATTATAGGAGTACCAGAAGAACAAGACAGAGAAAAAGGGATAGAAGATGTCTTTGAAGAAATAATTGCTGAAAACTTCCGCACACTGGGGGAGGAAATAGTTTCTCAGACCACGGAAGCCCACAGATCTCCCAACACAAGGGACCCAAGAAGGACAACAACAAGACACATAATAATTAAAATGACAAAGATCAAAGAAAAGGACAGAGTATTAAAGGCAGCAAGAGAGAGAAAAAAGATCACCTACAAAGGAAAACCCATCAGGCTATAATTAGACTTCTCAACAGAAACCTTACACCAGAAGAGAATGACATGATAAATTGAAAGTAATGAAACAGAAGGGTCTTGAACCAAGAATACTGTATCCAGCATGACTGTAATTTAAATTTTAGGGAGGGATTAAACAATTCCCAGACAAGGGATAGCTGAGGGAATTTGCCTCCCACAAACCACCTCTACAGGATATCTTAAAGGGACTGCTCTAGATGGAAGCATGCCTAAGCCTAAAAAGATGTCACCAGAGAAAATAAAATCATAGCAAAGAAAGCAGACCATCCAAATACTAACTAAAGGCAAAAAGTAAAATCAACTATCCACAAAAACAGTCAAAGGAAATGTAAAAGAGTACAGAATAAAACACCTAGTATATAAAGAATGGAGGAGGAAGAAGAAGAAGAGAGAGAAATAAAGAATCATCAGACTGTGTTTATAATAGCTTAACAAGAGAGTGAAGTTAGACTATTAGATAGTAAAGAAGCTACTCTTGAACCTTTGGTAACCACGAATCTAAAGCCAACACTGTCAATAAGTACATATCTATCAATAATCACCCTAAATGTAAATGGACTGAATGCACCAATCAAAAGACACAGAGTTACAGTATGGATAAAAAAGCAAGACCCATCTATATGCCGTTTACAAGGGACTCACCTCAAACCCAAAGATATACACGGACTAAAGGTTAAGGGATGGAAAAAGATATTTCATGCAAACAACAAGGAGAAAAAAGCAGGTGTTGCAGTACTTGTATCGGACAAAATAGACTTCAAAATGAAGAAAGTAGCAAGAGATAAAGAAGGACATTATATAATGGTAAAGGAGTCAGTCCAACAAGAGGATATAACCATTATAAATATATATGCACCCAACACAGGAGCGCGGACATATGTGAAACAAATACTCACAGAATGAAGGGAGGAAATACAAAGCAATGCATTCATTTCAGGAGACTTCAACACACCACTCACTCCAAAGGACAGGTCAACCAGACAGAAAATAAGTACAGACACAGAGGCACTGAAGAACACACTAGAGCAGATGGACCTAACAGACATCTACAGAACTCTACACCCAAAAGCAGCAGGATACACATTCTTCTCAAGTGCACATAGAACATTTTCCACAATAGACCACATACTAGGCCACAAAAAGAACCTCACTAAGTCCAAATATATTGAAATTCTACCAACCAACTTCGCAGATCACAAAGGTGTAAAACTAGAAATAAATTGTACAAAGAAAAAAAGGCTCACAAATACATGGAGGCTTAATAACATGCTCCTAAATAATCAATGATCAACAACCAAATTAAAACAGAGTTCAAACACTACATGGAGCCAAACGACAACAACAACAAAGAGCCGCAACTTCTGTGGTATGCGGCAAAGGCAGTTCTAAGAGAAAAGTATATTGCAATCCAGGCCTATTTAAAGAAGGAAGAACAACCCCAAATGAATACTCTAAAGACACAATTATTGAAATTGGAAAAAGAAGAACAAATGAGTACCAAAGTCACCAGAAGGAGAGACATAATAAAGATTAGAGAAGAAATAAATAAAATTGAGAAGAATAAAACAATAGAAAAAAATCAATGAAACCAAGAGCTGGTTCTTTGAAAACAATAAACAAAATAGATAAACCCCAAGCTAGACTTACTAAGAGAAAAAGAGAATCTACACACATAAACAGATTCAGAAATGAGAAAGGAAAAATCACGATAGACCCCACAGAAATACAAAGATTTATAAGAGAATACTATGAAAATGTTTATGCTAACAAGCTGGAAAACCTAGAAGAAATGGACAACTTCTTAGAAAAATACAACCTTCCAAGACTAACCAAGCAAGAAACAGAAAACCTAAACAGACAAATTACCAACAAAGAAATTGAATCGGTAATCAAAAATTACCCCAGGACCAGATGGATTCACCTGTGAATTTTACCAGACATATAGAGAAGAAATAATACCCATTCTCCTTAAAGTTTTCCAAAAAATACAAGAGGAGGGAATACTTCCAAACTCATTCTATGAAGCCAGCATCACTCTAATACCAAAACTGGGCAAAGACCCCACCAAAAAAGAAAACAACAGACCAATATCCCTGATGAACATAGATGCAAAAATACTCAACAAAATATTAGCAAACCGAATTCAAAAATACATCAAGAGGATCATACACCATGATCAAGTGGGATTCATCTCAGGGATGCAAGGATGGTACAACATTCGAAAATCCATCAACATCATCCACCACATCAACAAAAAGAAAAACAAAAACCACATGATCATCTCCATAGATGCTGAAAAAGCATTTGACAAAATTGAACATCGATTCATGATAAAAACTCTCAACAAAATGGGTATAGAGGGCAAGTACCTCAATATAATAAATGCCATATATGACAAACCCACAGCCAACATCATACTTAACAATGAGAAGCTGAAAGCTTTTCATCTAAGACCGGGAACAAGACAGGGATGCCCACTCTCTCCACTGTTATTCAACATAGTACTGTAGGTCCTAGCCATGGCATTCACACAAAACAAAGACATACAAGGCATCCAGATTGGTAAAGAAGAAGTCAAATTGTCACTATTTGCAGATGAGTTGGTATTGTACATAAAAAACCCTAAAGACTCCACTCCAAAACTACTAGAACTAATATCTGAATTCAGCAAAGCTGCAGGATACAAAATTAACACACAGAAAACTGTTGCTTTCCTATACACTAACGATGAACTAACAGAAAGAGAAATCAGAAAAACAATTGCATTCACAATTGCATCAAAAAGAATAAAATACCTAGGAATAAACCTAACGAAGGAAGTGAAAGACCTATACCCTGAAAACTACAAGACACTCCTAAGAGAAATTAAAGAGGACACTGACAAATAGAAATTCATCCCATGCTCTTGGCTAGGAAGAATAAATATTGTCAAAATGGCTATACTACCTAAAGCAATCTACAGATTCAATGGAATCCCTATCAAAATACCAACAGCATTCTTCAATGAACTGGAACAAATATTCTAAAATTCATATGGAACCACAAAAGACCCAGAATAGCCAAAGCAATCCTGAGAAGGAAGAATAAAACGGGGAGTTACGCTCCCAGACTTCAAGCTCTACTACAAAGCTACAGTAATCAAGACAATTTGGTATTAGCACAAGAACAGACCTACAGACCAGTGAGTGGAACAGAACAGAAAATCAAGACATTAACCCAAACATATACAGTGAATTAATATATGATAAAGGAGCCTTGGATATACAATTGGGAGATGACAACGTCTTCAGCAGCTGGTGTTGGCAAAACTGGACAGCTACATGTAAGAGAATGAAATTGGACTACTGTCTAACCCCATACACAAAAGTAAACTCAAAATGGATCAAACACCTGAATGTAAGTCATGAAACCATAAAACTCTTAGAAAAAAACATAGGGAAAAATCTCTCGGACATAAATATGAGCGACTTCTTCATGAACTATCTCCCCAAGAAAGGGAAACAAAAGCAAAAATGAACAAGTGAGACTATATCAAGCTGAAAAGCTTCTGTACAGCAAAGGACACCATCAGTAGAACAAAAAGACATCCTACAGTATGTGAGAATATATTCATAAATGACGTATCTGATAAGGGATTGACATCCAAAATATATAAAGAACTCACGCACCTCAACAAACAAAAAGCAAATAATCCAACTAAGAAATGGGCAGAGGATCTGAATAGACACTTCTCCAAAGAAGAAATTCAGATGGCCAACAGGCATATGAAAAGATGCTCCACATCGCTAATCATCAGAGAAATGCAGATTAAAACCACAATGAAGTATCATCTCACACCAGTAAGGATGGCCACCATCCAAAACACAAACAACAACAAATGTTGGTGAAGATGTGGAGAAAAAGGAACCCTCCTACACTGATGGTGGGAATGCAAATTAATTCAACCATTGTGGAAAGCAGTATGGAGGTTCCTCAAAAAACTCAAAATAGAAATACCATTTGACCCGGGAATCCCACTCCTAGGAATTTACCCTAAGAATGCAGCAGCCCAGTTTGAAAAAGACATATGCACCCCTATGTTTATCGCAGCACTATTTACAATAGCCTAGAAATGGAAGCAACCTAAGTGTCCATCAGTAGATGAATAAAGATGTGGTACATACACACAATGGACTATTATTCAGCCATAAGAAGAAAACAAATCCTACCATTTGCAACAACATGGATGGAGCTAGAGGGTATTATGCTCAGTGAAATAAGCCAAGCGGAAAAAGACAAGTATCAAATGATTTCACTCATATGTGGTGCATAAAAGCAAAGAAAAAAACTGAAAGAACAAAACAGCAGCAGACTCACAGAACCCAAGAAATGACTAATAGTTACCAAAGGGAAAGGACTAGGGAGGATGGGTGGGAAGGGAGGGTCAAGGGGGGATAAGGGGCATTACAATTAGCAGACATAATGTTGGGGGGGGCACGGGGAGGGCTGTACAACTCAGAGAAGACAAGTAGTGACTCTATAGCATCTCACTACGCTGATGGACAGTGACTGTAATGGGGTAAGTGGGAGGGACCTGATGAAGTGGGGAGTTTAGTCACCATAATGTTGCACATGTAACTAGATTAATGAGACCAAAATAAAATAAATAAATAAATAAATAAATAAACAAACATAGGAGTGTGTACATCTTTTCAAATTAGTGATTCTGTTTTCTTTGGGTAAATACCCGTAAGTGGAATTATGGTATTTCTATTATTAATTCTTTGACAAACCTCCATGCTGTTTTCCACAGTGGGTGTACCATTTTACATTCTAATCAACAGTGTAAGAGGGTTCCCTGTTTTCCACAAGGGATCTGTAGCTTTGATTTACTCTCCCTCCCCCATTTCAAAACAGGGTTTGGAGAGATAAGATAAACAGATTAAAGAGGACAGAAGAAATTCTTTATACATATTATAAAGCATATCTTATTCTGCATAGAATATTCTATCTTAAGGTTACTGAAAACTTGTAAAAATGTTACTGGGAAATTTTCCCAAACGCAACTGAAAGGTTAAAGGATAGCTCTCTAACTTAAACAAAAAACAAAAGCAAATTTAAGTTGTTTATCCCCATACCTAAATGACAGTGCCTTTTTTCTTGGCATGCATGCTAAATCAAAAATAAGAAATCAAATTTAGTAGAATTTACATGGTTTTCCCACCCTGTTATATAATTTTATGCCATAAGTATTCATCCCAGAAATCATAAAAATGCAAGAAGCTAGAAATCACAGTTAGACTTTAGAAAGGCTTTAAGAGTGTAGTTTAAAAAATATATTTGTTTTCTACTGGCCAATCACAGATGTTTTGTAAATTACGCCCCTTCAGCTTCATGAGGTGTGCTTCCCATGAAGACTATTTTATTTCACAATCACTAATATCTGCTCATTTCAAAAGAGACCAAGATTCTTGTCACAATGACATTGTTAAAGAAGATGACAATTTCCAAAGCCTTTCATGTTTTTAGAAGAAAAGTTCACACAAAAGGAAGGAACTTCAGTTGTTTCAGGTTAATTCATAATTCATCTAAGAACACTGAGCTTTTAAAAGCCACTCTATTTTTAAACCATAGCATCTTTTTCCTTATTGAATGACTTTACTATAGAGTGACTTCCATATTATGCTGTTAAAAAAAAATCAGTCACTGCAATAACTTCCACAGAACATATTAAATGTATCAACATTAAATTAGTAAAATGTTATACAGTTTTTTATATCATAAAAATACTTTCAGTAAGTTTCATGTACTACCAGTGAAAAATCATGTCATAGTCCTCAAAGCTATAGAAAAAAAACTGGCAACACTTTTCATTACAAACTGGAGATTTAAATGATCAAGTTTGACTTATAATAGGGTTGTCCCTTTTTTATTTCAAACCATTTTTATGGTGGAAATAATCAAAGACTGACTTTTCCCTTTTACAATAAAACAATTTTTAGAAGTGACTAATTAAATAATAGTGCCAACAATTTCCGTAAATAATGTTTAGAACAAAATAGAGAATTTTTGAGGTAGCAGAAAGGACTCGGATATTTTAGTATACAAAAGCTAACAAAGCAGACAATGAAATTTCTTTAACCACACTTCTACTACAATATAAAGAAATTTGGGGGGTAATTCCTACCTTTAGAAATATTCTGAAGAAACAAGTTTTTGCTGTATTTACCATTAAGGTCGTTTAGGTTCCACTTGATAGCTTTTCTCCTTTACCAGAATAAAACTGCCTTTCTGGAGAAAGCAGTCAACAACAAAGCCCATGTTGCCTGGGCAAGCCTGGATTTCTAGCAAATGGGGATGAAGCTATTTGCATTTGTTTGTTTGAGAGGGGTGGAGTGGAAGGAAGGGACTGACGGGACTGGTAAAGTAATTCGCATACTGTCTGGAGACTGTAATAGACAGTGATCATCAGTCACCTCCTCAAGCTTCCTTCACTTCTTCCTTCCGAGAAAAAACAAAGGTTACCCTGGGTCAGAGAATCTGGCAAGAAATGAGAAGACATGCAAAATCTAACTGCCAACCCATTGCGTCTGTAGACAAAGTTATCCCCACTGGACCACATGTCCTCAAAACCAAGACATTTTAATAGTCTCAAGAGAACTTGTTAAAATATATTATAGAACAGAAACAAGAAAGAAGCTCCAGGTTCTGCTTACAATTACTGCAGTATTTCCCTGAAATATTTAAAACTGAGAAAGGACATTTTTTTTTCCAGATACTTCTTTGCATCATAATAGCTGTCTTGTTTGCACAAGCAAAACATTTGTTCCAAGCTGTTCCTATGAAAAAGAAACTATCAGCTGTTTTAAATTTCATAGCTTTTGAGGGAATAATACGGGTTGATAGCATTTCTAACTATTTCATTTAAACCAAACAAGAAGAGTACTAAATATAATAAGTATACTATTCTGTATTTCATTATAAACCACATTAAGGGCAAAAACCTAAACAAATACTTTGGTGCTTATTCAGAAGCTTTCCAGCAGGACTGACAAACCTTGAACTTTTTACAGCCTTAATTATATGTACCTCTTACTTTGAACTACTATAACATAGAGAAAGGGAAAATGCTGGTTTATGTGGTTTTTACTGAACATACATAGTTACATAAAAAGAGAAAAAAAGTTGATAAAGATATGTCCTAAAAATTGTAAAGTCTTCATTTTAAAACTTAGAGAGGTGAAGCACAAGTCACAGAAAACACATACTCCTCTGCGCACTTCTAAACAAAGAGCAAAAGCAGCCGTAACTTCTGGTTTTCTTTTTTAAATAAATGAGAACAAGGCAGGGGTGAGGAGTAAAGCTACTTCTTCTTTGCTCAGTGGAAGTTTTGAAATACTTCTCAAGACTAACTCTGAAACAGTTCAAAAGAAAAATGTTTCATAGGAAGGGCTTTACAAAATAAGTACTGTATAAAATGACTACCTACATTTTTTTAAAAGATCAGAATTTAGATTTTAAAACCCACTCCTTTAAAATCTTAATTAAGAAAAAAACTAAACCATATACAATAAACCACCAGTCAAAGTTTATAGTGCCCAAGATAATTACATTTAAATTCTATTTTTAATTTTTTACTTTAATCTTAACAAGTTCCTATATCATACAATTTATGTCTGAATTACCAACAAAGATGAAAATCTAATATGCTGGTTGTATCAAATATTCATTATTAGAAATGTTTTACAAAGTGGTGAAGGAAATGCCATGTTAACACCGAGTTCTACTTAGAATTTAAGCTGTTTCCATGAGAGGTGGGGGAGTGGGGAAACCCCAGAACTGAAGGATTTTATCAAGAAAAGAGTTAAGATGACTACTGATATACCCTATGGTGCCACTAGAAAGAAATGTTTGGCTACATCTTCCTGTTTCTAGGTTTTCCCCTCCTCCACAGTCCTCTCTGGAGCAGAGGAATAACTCTACACCCTTGGGATCCTGCAACTTTATACTCAAAGCATCTGGAAGTTTGCTGCTCTTCTTCCTGGTCTGTATGGATACAACTGCTTAAAGAATTAGGCTACAAGATGACACTTCACACCAGTGTGGGTCATTAATTCACAATCACTGATGCATAAATCTGAAGCTAAGTTAAAACTAATTCATTAATGCTTTAGAAAATATTTAATTTCAAAGTTTAAATAGTTAAAAGTATTAAGTACTTTTTAAGCCAGGTAGAAAGGTTTATAATACAACAAACTATTTTTAAAAAACTGAATATCCCACAATATTAGAAAAAAAATAACATTAGGGCTAATTTTTTAAAAGAATTATTTTCTTTTAAATTTCTACTTCTGAATTTCTCCAACTTTTCAAAAGACTGAAAATCTAATTTATTGTGGTCATAAATAAAATTATAGAAACAAAACAGTAACATATTTGTTTTACAAACTTTCCCAAATAGAGAAGAAAAAAATATTAAAAAAAAATCACGCAGAGCCTTTAAAATACTGATAGTCCCAGTTCTGATTCTAAGTTGCTGGATTCTAAAGTCTTGCTCCTTCATGTATTAAATATTTGGACTCTGACAAGATCACTGACTAAATCCCTGTAACTATATAAGCCAGATACAAAGAAAGGGTAATATAAGAAGAAACCAAGAGCTTACAGCACATTCCTCAATTTCTATTAATTTCTAGAGAGAATTAAGGTATAAGATACAAAGGGGGAAACAAGTTGAAAAAGAAAGCAGCAATATCAAATAATTCTGCAAGAAAATCTACAATGGGGTTTGTTTTAATTTACTTGACTCAGCTTTCTTTAAGTTACCAAGGATCTAGCCACATACATCTTTCCCTTTCCCTAGACACCCTGTACAGGTCTCCAGAGTAAATCTGATAAACTGTGACAGCACTAACCAGAAAAGAAGGGCTTTGAAAGATTGTAAGGTCATAACAAGGGCCAGGAAAGGAAACCCAAAATAAACGAGAAGAAAAGCCACACAGCTCAATTTTCTATCTAAGGTAAGCTGCTCACTGGATTTTTCTACCAGTGATAAGCCTGATAAGAACTTGGTTGTTTCTGATTATAAGAAATGTTAATACCGAGGTAAAAATATTTATTAGATAAACTTTTAAAGTAAATTACACTTTATTACTATTCTTGAAAACCAGTAAAGCTTATTTAAAGAAAGTAGTTTTGGGGGGGGGGACCTGATGAAGGGGGTAGTTTAATCACCATAATATTGCACATGTAATTGTAGGTTAACGATACCAAAATAAATTGTAAAAATTAATAAATAAATAAATAATTAAAAAAAAGAAAGTAGTTTTTTAATGTAAAGTCAAATCAAGTAGCATTCACAGACAATTCACATTTCTTTAAGAAATTATGCAAGTGAATTGTTTTCAATCAATTATCAGAAAAGGTTGTAAGTGCTATATCCTAAAAAAAGTTGGAAAAGCAATTATATAAAGGTTGAAAAACAAACATTTCCAGTGTTTAGAAACAGTCAAAATGAACAAAACGATAGATTTTAAAATATTTATGAAATACAGTATTTAACATTTGCGCCTTCTGAAATTACTTGGCACTAAGGCCCTTAAGTTATTTAATATATAAGCCGATAAATATAACATTTTTATAGATTTTTTTAAAAAGACCACAGATAACATTACAAAGGAAATGACTGAGAAAAATGTTTTTACTTTTATGACAAATGGTTGGCATATGCAAAAAAATAAGCACTTAAGTCAACAAGAAAAGGAAAGCTCTAAGAAGAAAATGAACAAAGTTAAGTAGTAGGAATATTATGAAGAAATATTAATGGCCAAAATACATGGAAAGAAAGACTCGACTTCACTAGTGATCTAAGAAATTAAAATTAAAAAAAATAACTTTTTAAATTAGCAAAAATTAGATAATGCACAAAGTTGACCAGAGAGGGAAAGAAAAAAACACTTTCACCCACCACTAAGGGAAGTGGAAATAGGTGTACCTTTCTGAAAGACAATTTGTCAGCTTAGAAACATACCTCCTGGCCCAGCAAACTTATTCCATGGAAATAATTAGAAAGGCATGAAAAGACAGATTCATTATACCATTTAGTTTAATGACATAAATCTGGAAACATTCTAATGTCAAATAAAATAGAAATTTGGTTAAATGAATTATTGTAGAGCCATATGATGGAATACAACAGAAATAAAATAGAATTTGATGTGACACATGGGAATATAGTCACAATGTTATGAAAAAATAGGCAAGGTATATGCAGGGTAATCCCTTTTCAAACTAAAATTGTTAATTTATTTTGAAGTACAAATTTAACACACAAATACGTTCTTGTATTAAAAAAAAAGCCACTGATAAAAGCAAAAGTTCCATTACCACTTCTTTTATCACCCTACAGGTATTTACCCTTCCTTTATCCCTTTCCAGGAATAATCACTACTGCAGATTTGATATATAGCCTTTCTGACATGTATTTATATCCATACATCTATAGTTACATATAGAAATATATTATTTGTTTTGACTTAATGATATCATACTGTTTGTATTTTAGGGGGTTGCCTTTTTCTCAATACATCTTGGAGAGCTTTCTTTCTTAATAAATAGAAACACACTCGTTCTTCTAAATTGTTCTATATTATTCTAAAGAATAACTACCCCATAACTTGCCTTTCAACATTTCACTGTTGATTTGGCCACGTGTCTTTAAAGGTCTATGTGTAACACAAAAAGAATAAAAGTAGTATGAAGTCAAATACAGATCAAACTCCTTGCCATGATTATCTCTGTGTGCTTGTCTCAGTTTTTTGCTTGGAACATTAACTACTTTTTCTGTTAGGGAAGAATTTTGTACTAAAAGTAATGAAAAATAATTTTAAAGTATTTTGCTGCCCAAAATGTATCACATTATATCTAAGATATGATACTTCTATACTATAGCTGCCATTTAATGAATGATATATTAGCTAAAAAATTCTGCTCAAAAGGACTATTTTACCTTGTGTAAGTACACTATTAACCCTAGTGATCTATCTGTAATTAATAAGCAATGCTTAAAAAAAAATCAAAACGAATCATACATACAATATCTTCAGGTAACACCTAACAATTTTTAACCATACTTTCCCCAGAATCCTGAAGTTCTTCTAGGGACTTCTGTGAATCTTCACAAAACAGAATATGGCACCAGTGGGCACATCTTTGTCTCTACCACTTCCAAATCCTACTTTAACATGGTTTGAATTATTTGTATTTTAAAAGCAATCATGAAAAGTATTTTACAACCTCAAATTACCAGTGCCATTTGAAATCCTTAATAACGATAAAGCAGTTAAAATATAATATCAAACACTAAAAATTTTTCACACATGAAAGTAAACATCATTTGTATATGTGTGGTTTTGTCAAGATATCCAGGTTCAATGAAACCCACACCTTGAAGTATCAGAGTAAAACTGCAGAACACCAAACATGATATGAAAATATCAAAGCTGATAGAAAAAAAAAATGACAGATTATAATCAAAAGAAAAACAGACAGCTGGATTCTTAACAGGAATGAAAAACCAAGTGGCAAATGAATGATATCTTTGAGGTACTGAAAGACAATAGCTGTCAACCTAGAGTTCTACACCCACAGAAAATGTCTTTCAAGGAAGGAGCTGAATGATGACACATTCAGATGAAAATACACTGAGAGTTGTGCCACTAGCAGACCCTTACTAAAGGAAATTTTAAAAGATCTACATCAGGCAGAAAAAATTAATCCCAGATGAAAGATTTAAGATGCCAAGAAGGAATAAAGAGCAAAGACCATTTTGAATATGTTGGTGAATCTCAACAAATACTGACTATATAAACAGTAACAATAATAGCTTATAGGATGACAAAAAGATAAAATTAAAATATACAACAGTAACAACACAAATTTGAAGGGGGTAAATGGACAGAGTATTCTAAGTTCCTTTTATTGTCTTAGTACAGAATAAAGATATTAATTTCAGGCTTCCATTAAAAAAGCTTACTAAAATTGCTGGAATACTAAAAGAACAGAAAATATAGTGTATAACTTCTAAAAAAGAAGAGGGGAAAAAACAGGATGACAAAAAAATAATCCAAAAAAGGAAAAGAAAGAAAAAAATATATAGAAAGGGCATGTCGGCTCCTCCCTGCCACAGACCAGCAGGGAAGGGAGGCAACACGATGAGATTTCGAAGACCTGAATGGACCAGCCAGGGGACTTAAGGTGTAACAGCTCAAGAGTCATGCTGAGAGAGCACCTCACACATTTATTGATCAGAAAACACAACAGAGGTCCAGGAAAAATCATACTACATAACAATTAACAAAGGTCTGGGAAAGACCACATTACATAGTGATTGATGATCTACTTCTACTTACAGGAAGCAATGTAAGTACAGTCATGTCATGAAAACAAGCATAACCGTAATATACTACTTACTTAACATAACTGTAATATATGGTATTCCTTTATGCATCAAGGGTCATAGGTACAGGAATTAGTGCAGGTAAGAAGCAATGATTAATGTAAGGTGAGAAGCAATTAGCTTATAAGTGATTAATATAATTTCCCACAAAGGCAGAACAAATAAAAAGCACAAAACAAGGTGGCATACTGAAAACCAAATACATTTGTAATTACAGTAAATATAAATAGATTAACAGCTGCAGTTAAAAGACAGATTGGCTGACTGGCCAAAAAATCAAAATCCAACTATTTGTAAGACATGCACCTTTTTAGATATGAATAAAAGTTGAACATTGGAGAAAGAACAACCAAGGACATCAATCAAACAAAATCTGGCATAGCTACATTAGTATAAAGCAGACTTTAAGATATTTTTTTTAATTACCATAAAGAGTGTTAGTACAGCCTATGTTGATAGATAGTGACCCACTATAAAGGATGAGGATTTAATAATATGGATAACAGTTGAACCACTGTGTTGTATAATTGAAGCCAAATTAGATTGTATATCAATGATACTTTAATTTTAAAAAAAAGAGGGTTACTACAGAAGGTTCAATTGACCAGTAAGTTTTAACAGTTCTATATTTGTACACACCTGATCATGTAGCCATAAGATACATAAAGCAGAAGAAAAAACTGAAGGAACAAAATAGAAGCAGACTCACAGAACCAAGAATGGACTAACAGTTACCAAAGGGAAAGGGACTGGGGGCAGGTGGGTGGGAGGGGAGGGGAGGGAAAGGGGGAATGAGGGGCATTACAATTAGCACACATACTGAAGCGGGGGCACGGGGAAGGCAGTATAGCACAGAGAGCACAAGTAGTGACTCTCTAGCATCTTACTACGCTGATGGACAGTGACTGTAATGGGGTATGTGGTAGGGACTTGATAATGGGGGGAATCTACTAACCACAATGTTGCTCAGGTAACTGTATAAATGATATCAAAAAAAATACATAAAGCATAAAGTAAACACTGGAAGAACTACATAAGGAAAAATGCCCCATAATCGGAATGGAACCAACAGAGGAAAAACAATAAACTTCTCAGCAGAAACATGGAAGCCAGAAATTGCACAACATTTTTCAAGTGCTGAAAGAAAAGAACTGTCACCATAGAATTCTATATCCAGTAACCATCCTTCAAGAATGAAGGAGAAGACTGTACAACTCAGAGAAGACAAGTAGGGATTCTCATCTCACTACACTGATGGACAGTGACTGTAATAAAGTTGGTGGGGGGAACCTGTTGAAGGGGGTAGTTTAATCACCACAATATTGCTCATGTAATTGTAGGTTAATGATACCAAAATAAATTGTAAAAAAAAAAGAATGAAGGAGAAATAAAGACATTCTTGGATAAAGGAAAACTTAAAAATTTGTTGCCAGCTGACCTATATCCTCAAAGAATGACTGAAAGAAATTCTCTAAACAGAAAGAAAATAAAAGAAGGAATGTTTGGAACATCAGGAAGGATGAAGGATCTGAAAGGGCAAAAATGTGAGTAAAAACAGCAGACTTTCCTTCTCCTCTTGAGATTTCTCAATTATGTTTAATGGTTGAAGCAAAAATTAAAGCACTGTCTAATGCCACTCTCAATGAATGCAGTGGAAATGCTTAAGTCATGTAAATTGAGGTAAGGTTTCTAAATTTCACTTTAACTGGTGAAATGCCTGATGAGGTAAAAGAAAAAGGACACAGACCTCAGAAAGCTCTGGTAAAACCACATTTAAAAAAAAATACTTTGAATCTATTTACTCCTCAACACTCTAAATCTGACTTTTCAAAAAAGTCTACTAACCACTTTTACTTAAGACCATTGTTGAGTTCTCCTCTTGACTCTTATGCTGCAAATGATAGTGTTCAATACTACTCCTTGAAATCTTTCCTCTCCTGTTGTTGCAGAAACCACTCTAGTGACTCTCCTACACTTACGTATACTTTTCTCAGTGTCATAAATTCACTTCTATCTTCTACCTGTCCCTTACAACTATCAATAGAATGTATAACCCGCCCACCCCTTTCCCACCCAGCTCCTATAATCCCACCTTACACAAAGAATATTTGTTTGAATAAACAAAACTCTCAAACCTGCTTTGTCAACCAAGACCTACCTCTTCTCTTTTAGGCTCTACACTTGCATGTGCAATGGACATGTCCCCCAAATGTCCTAAAGTTACCCTGAATCAGTTGGAATTAGGTAGAGCTAATAGGAACAGAAAAACCTAAAAGACCAGTGGTTTGTATAGGAGGTGGTTTTCTGAGAAAATAAACAAAACAGATGAACCCCTAGCCAGACTTATCCAGAAAAAAGAAAGAGTACAGACATAAACAAAAACAGAAAAAAAAGAAGTAATACTCACAATAGATACCACAGAAATACAAGGCATTATTAGAGAATACTATGAAAAATTATATGCCAACAAATTGGACAACCTAGGAGAAATGGACAACTTTCTAGAAAAATACAATGTTCCAAGACTAAAACAGTATGAAACAGAAAATCTGAACACACCAGTTACCAGAAACTAAGTTAAACTGGCAATCAAAAAACTCTCAAAAAACAAAATTCCTATACAGATTGCTTCACAGCTGAATTCTACCAAACATTTAAAGAAGAGCTAATACCCAGCCTTCTTAAAGTATTCCAAAAAGTAGGAGAGGAGGGAAAACTTCCAAATTCATTCTATGAAGTCACCATCACTCCAATTCATACCAAAACCAAGCAAAGACACCACAGAAAAAGAAAATTACAGATCAACATCCCTTATGAACATAGAAGCAAAAAATACCCAACAAAATATTAGCAAACAGAATTCAAAAATACACCAAAAGAGATCATCCACCATGAGCAAGTGGGATTTATTCCAGGGATGCAAGGATGGATGATTGAAAATCCATCATCATCCACTACATCAACGAAAAGAAGGACAAAAATCACATGATAACCTCCATAGATACTGAAAAACCATTTGACAAAATTCAACATCCATTCATGATAAAAACTTTCAACAAACTGACTATAGAGGGCAAGTATCTCAACATAATAAAGGCCATATGTGACAAACCCAAAGCCAACATCATTCTTAAAGGTGAAAAGCTGAAAGCTTTTCCTCTAAGATCAGGAACAACACAGGATGCCAACTCTCTCCACTTTTATTCAACATAGTACTGGAGGTCCTAGCCACAGCAATCAGACAACACAAAGAAACAAAAGGCATCCAGATCAGCAAGGAACAAGTTAAACTGTCACTGTTTGTAGATGACATGATATTGTACATAAAAAAACACTAAAGAATCCACTCCAAAACTACTAGAACTAATATCTGAATTCAGCAAACTTGCAGGATACAAAATTAATACACAGAAATCTGTTGCATTCCTATAAACTAACAAAGAACTACCACAAAGAGAAATTAGGAAAACAATTCCATTCACAACTGCATCAAAAAGAATAAAACACCTAGGAATAAACCTAACCAAGGAAGTTAAAGACCTATACCATAAAAACAACAAGACACTCTAGAAAGAAATTAAAGAAAACACTAAAAACTGGAAATACATCCCATGCTCATGGGTAGGAAGAATGAATATTGTCAAAATGGCCATCCGGCCTAATGCAATCCCTATCAAAATACCGACAGCATTCTTCAATGAACTAGAACAAATAGTTCTAAAATTCATATGGAACCCAAAAAACAAAATTCAAAGTTCTAAAATTCAAAAGACCCCAAATTGCCAAAACAATCCTTACAAGGAAGAGTAAAGGTGGGGGGATTAAACTCCCCAATTTCAAGCTCTACTACAAAGCCACAGTAATCAAGACAATTTGGTACTGGCACAAGAACAGAGCCATAGATCAATAGAATAGAATAGAGAGTCCAGATATAAACCCACACATATATGGCCAATTAATATATGACAAAGGAGCCATGGATATACAATGGAGAAATGACAGCCTCTTCAACAACTGGTGTTAGCAAAACTGGACAACTACATGTAAGAGAATGAAAGTGGATTACTGTCTAACTCCATACACAAAAGTAAACTCGAAATGGATCAAAGACCTGGATGTAAGACGTGAAACGATGTAACTCTTACAACAAAACATAGGCAAAAATCTCTTGAATATAAACGTGAGCAACTTTTTCCTGGACAAACCTCCTTGGGCAAGGGAAACAAAATTAAAAAATGAACAAATAGGACTACATCAAACTAAAAAGCTTCTTTCTGTACATTAAAGGACACCATTAGCAGAACAAAAACGCATCTACAGTATGGGAGAATATATTCAAAACTGACATTCCAATAAGGGGTTAACATCCAAATATAAAGAGCTCACACACCTCAATACTCAAAAAACAAATACCCAATTAAAAAATGAGCAGAGGATATGAACAGACACTTCTACAAGGAAGAAATTCAGATGGCCAACAGGCACATGAAAAGATGCTCCACATTGCTAATTATCAGAGAAATGCAAATTAAAACCACAATGAGTTATCACCTCACACCAAAACAACATCCAAAACACAAGCAACAACAAATGCTGGTGAGGATGTGGAGAAAGGAGAACCCTCCTACACTGTTGATGGAAATGTAAATTGGTTCAACCATTGTGAAAAGCAATATGGAGGTTCCTCAAAAAACTAAAAATAGAAATACTATATGACCCAGGAACTCCACTCCTAGAAATTTACCCGAAGAAAACAAGACCACAGATTCAAAAAGACATATGCACCCATATGTTTATCACAGTTCTATTTACAATAGCCAAGACATGAAAGCAACCTAAGTGTCCATCAGTAGATGAATGGATAAAGATGTGGTACATACACACAATGGAATATTATTCAGCCATAAGAATAAAACAGATCCTACCAGTTGCAACAACATGGATGGAGCTAGAGGGTATTATGCTCAGTGAAATCAACCAGGTAGAGAAAGACAAGTACCAAATGATTTCACTCATTTGTGGAGTATAACAAAGCAAAAACTGAAGGAACAAAACAGCAGCAGGCTGACAGAACCCAAGAATGGACTAATGGTTACCAAAGGGAAAGGGGTTGGGAAGGGTGTGTGGGAAGGATAGAGAAGGGGATTAAGGGATTTTATGATTAGCACACATAATATGGGGGAACCAGAGGAAGGCAGTATAGCACAGAGAAGACTAGTAATGACTCTATAGCATCTTACTACACTGATGGACAGTGACTGCAATGGGTATGTGGTGGGGACTTGATAATAGGGGGGAAATGTAGTAACCACAATGTTGCTCATGTGAAACCTTCATAAAAGTGTGCATCAGTGGGGACTTCCGGGAATATGGCATCTTGAACGGACTAGCAGAAAAATTCCTCCCAACATTATATTTATTCACGAAAATACAGCAAATACAACTATCCCTAAAAGAGAGACCAGAATACACAGGAAAGTGCTCAGCGTACAGCTACACCTGTGAGAACTTGGCAGCCGGTGAGGCGGACGGGCGGCGATCCGGTGGGACCGAGCGCTCCCCCCCCCCAGAGCTCCAGCGGCCAGACACGCCGCACCCGGCGAGGCGGGACGGAAACACGATCCAGCGAGACGAGAGCGCCCCTGCACCCCAGCACTCCAGCGGGAGTCTCGGCAAGGCGGGTAAGGTACGGAGCCGCGAGCAGACCGAGCGCTCCTCTCCCCCAGCGCTCCGGCGGGAGGAGAG
>JAQQAC010016209.1:12768683-12799544 GCA_029783875.1 Phataginus tricuspis
CCCCTCTCTTCGGGTTCCTACGTTGTCTCTCCTGCAGGTCAGGAACAAGTGGCGCCCAATGTGGGGCTCGAAGAACGAGGGGACTCCGAGAGAGAAATCAAAGGAAATCCGTGCGGTACCGAAGAAGTTGAAACTCCTGGGTCGGCCAAAACTCAGCCACCGGACCCGAGCGGGGAGGCCCAGCGCTCGAAAGGATCGGTGAGTCAGATATTTATAAAACATGGGGCACACACAGTCTTCTCAAAAGGAGAATTTTATAGCAGGATTGAAACAAACCCTTCAGACGCGGGAAGTGAGAGTAAAATGTAAGAATTTAGAAACTTTTCTTGCCTTTTTGGATAAATTCTGTCCTTGGTTACCTCAAGAAGGGACCATAGATGCACAAATTTGGAAGCGAGTTGGAGACTCCATGAATGATTTTTATCGGACCTTTGGTCCGCAGAAGGTGCCTATTGTAGCATTTTCCTACTGGAATCTTATTAATGAAATGTTAGAACGTAAAGGTGATTTCAAAGATGTAGTTGTGGTAGTAGAGCAAGGTGAAGCTATTTTACAGGACATAAAGTCAGATCAAGAACAGGGAAAGAAGAACACAGTAGAAGCTCCTGAGCCCACCGGAGAGCTCATTTCACTCTCTAGCGAGAGTTCCAGTTCAGATGAGGAAGCCGAGGATCCGCCATTAAGTAGGGCGCGGTCCAAGAGTCAGAACCCTACTGTAGCTCAAAAGGAGGAAGTAAGATCAAAAAAGAAAAGCACCGCAAAACTTCCGCGTCCGCCCTCATACAGCACGTTACTCTCGGAGGCGCGGAAAGTTGAGAGGGAGGGGCTGATACCTTCTGCTCCGCCTTTCTCTACCACACCCTGTGCACTTCCCGTTTTAGACCCACAAGAGGAAGTGCGCAGAAAAATTGAATTCTTTTTTTTTTCCACAATTTATTTTATTTTAGTATCATTAACCTACAATTACATGAGCAATATTGTGATGATTAAACTACCCCCTTCATCAGGTCCCCCCCACCAACCCTATTACAGTCACTGTCCATCAGTGTAGTGAGATGAGAATCACTACTTGTCTTCTCTGAGCTGTACAGTCCCCCCCGTGCCCCCCCACCCTATGTCTGCCAATCGTAATGCCCCTTTTACCCTCTTATCCCTCCCTTCCCATCCATCTCCCCAGTCCCTTTCCCTTTGGTAACTATTAGTCCATTCGTGGGTTCTGTGAGTCTGCTGCTGTTTTGTTCCTTCATTTTTTTTTTTGAAAAATTGAATTCTTAAAGGCACAAATCAAACTAGAGAAAGAACATCAAGCCTTAATAAAAGAATTAGAGGAATTAAAAATTGGAAAGACAGACGAGCCCAAGCCAGCTCTAAGCCAAACCACTCCACCACTTACTAACCAGACCCCCTCGATGGGAGCTCTTTCGCAGCCACCTACTATCAAGCGGACAGTATTAGCCGATCTGTCCTCTGTAGATCCCTCTGGTTCCATTGAACAATTTCCAGTTTTTGAGACAGGTCCTCAAGATGCCAGGAATAGAGAGCTTCATAATTTAGATTTTAAAATTATAAAAGAATTGAAGTTGGCAGTAGCCCAATATGGAGCGACTGCCCCCTATACTCAAGCTGTCTTAGAGGCAATTTCAGATGCATGGATCACGCCGGCTGAGTGACAAACAATAGCTCGAGCCACTCTCTCAGGGGGAGATTACTTGCTCTGGAAATCAGAATATGTTGAGGCATGTAAAGACACCACCCGGCGCAACTTGCAGGCCGGTAATGGAGGTACATTGGAAATGCTCCTCGGGGAGCCTCCCTTTGAAGGCGCAGGCAATCAAATGCAGTTTAATCCATTCCTTTATGCTCAAGTTAGCACAGCCGCCTTAAAAGCTTGGAGGAGACTTCCTTCCAAAGGTGATCTAAGTTCCAGCTTATCCAACATAAGACAGGGACCTGATGAGCCCTTTGCAGATTTTGTTCATCGACTCATGACCACTGCAGGGCGCATCTTTGGTACTCCAGAAGCAGGTGTAGAGTTTGTCAAACAGCTAGCCTTTGAGAATGCCAACTCTGCCTGTCAAGCAGCCATCAGGCCTTATAGAAAGAAAGCAGATTTAACAGGCTATATTCACCTATGCTCAGACATAGGTGCAGGGTACAACCAAGGCTTAGCCATGGCTGCCGCCCTTCAAGGAACTACCGTCTCACAGCTGCTGTCTAAACGTAACGTTTGCTATCGCTGTGGGAGAGAAGGGCATTTTGCAAAAAATTGCAAAGGGCCACCCTCAACTTCGGGGGCAGAGTCTCCCAGAAGATTGCCCGGGTTGTGTCCTCGCTGTAAGAGAGGCAAGCATTGGGCCAAGGATTGTAGATCCCTCACAGATGTTCAAGGGAGACCCCTTTCCCAGCAGGGAAACGGGTGGAGGGGCCAGCCTCAGGCCCCGAAACAAGTATATGGGGCAGTGCAGTTTGTTCCTCAGTCAGCCAACAACCCATTCCTCCCTCCCTCAGAGAGGCCAAACAATCAATTTCCCGACTCTGCAGAGCAACAGCAGATAGCGCAAGACTGGACCTCTGTTCCGCCGCCCACACAGTACTAACCCCTCAAATGGGAGTCCAAGCCCTGCCCACGGGAGTTTACGGGCCCCTTCTGCCTAATACTTTCGGGCTACTACTTGGCAGGAGTGGAGTTACCATGGCAGGCCTGCAAGTTTTCCCTGGAGTCATAGACAATGACTACACAGGAGAAATAAAAATCATGGCATCTTCTCCAAAAGTGATCTCTACTGTAAACCAGGGTCAACGCATTGCTCAATTATTGTTACTCCCCATGCTTACAACCAACCATAAAGCCCATAGAGCAATGCGTGGGTCAGGAGGCTTTGGCTCCTCAGATGCTTATTGGGTACAACATTTAACACACAACAAGCCCATGTTAACCCTATGGCTTGACGGAAAACAATTCGAAGGCCTAGTAGATACAGGAACTGATGTTACTATACTTCAAAAGCTCTATGGCCTTCTAGCTGGCCACTCACTCCTACCATAATCAATTTAACAGGGATAGGGCAAACTCAAAATCCTGAAAGAAGCGCCAAATTGCTTACTTGGAGAGATAAAGAGGGAAATCAAGGTACCATTCAACCTTTTGTGCTACCAGGACTTCCCATTAACCTCTGGGGAAGGGACTTGTTAATGCAAATAAAGTGCTTATGTGCAGCCCAAACGAAATCATTACAGCTCAGATGTTAAAACAAGGTTTTACACCAGGCAAGGGTTCAAGAAGGTTAGAAGATGGGATAACATCACCCATTTCACCTTCGCCCAATAAGTCCAGAGCCGGTTTAGGCACATATCAACAAAATTTGCCCTAGTGGCCACTGTTCCTCCTGCAGCCCATGCTGACCCTATCCAATGGAAAAGTGAAGACCCAGTCTGGGTAGATCAGTGGCCATTACTTGGTGAGAAATTACAGGCAGCCAAGCAGTTAGTGCAGGAACAGCTAGCTGCAGGACACATAGAAGATAGTCTATCTCCCTGGAATACTCCTATCTTTGTAATAAAGAAAAAATCAGGAAGGTGGAGACTTTTGCAAGATCTAAGAGCTGTCAATAGATCTATGGTTGTTATGGGGTCCTTACAGCCTGGGCTTCCTTCACCCAGCGCCATACCTTTTAATTGGCCAAAAATTATCATTGATTTAAAGGACTGCTTCTTTACCATCCCCTTACATCCAAAAGATAAAGAACGTTTTGCATTCAGCGTTCCTTCTACAAATTTCAGGGAACCTATGCACAGATATCAGTGGAAAGTGCTCCCACAAGGGATGGCTAACAGCCCCACCTTGTGTCAAAAATTTGTATCAGCAGCTTTATTGCCAACTCGCTCAAAATGGCCGCGTGCTTACATCATCCATTACATGGATGACATTTTGTTAGCCCTGTCAGATCCTGCACAATTACTCCTCCTTTATGATGCCTTAAAAAAGGATCTTACAGCACATGGCCTACACATAGCCCCAGAAAAAGTACAACTCCAAGATCCATATACTTATTTAGGATTCCAACTATTTAAAAATCAAGTTACAACTCGGAAAGCTCACATAAGAGTAGATCAGCTAAAAACCTTAAATGATTTTCAAAAATTGTTAGGAGATATTAATTGGCTGCGACCATACTTAAAACTCACCACTGGAGAGCTCAAGCCCCTTTTTGATATATTACAAGGAGATAGCAATCCAACCTCCTCTAGAGTGTTAACTCCCTCAGGACGCGAAGCTCTTGCCTTAGTTGAGACCGCTATTAAGCAACAATTTATATCCACCATAGATTATACTAAACCCTTACAATATATAGTTTTCCCTACTTCTCATACACCTACTGCAGTCTTCTGGCAGACTGCTCCTATATTATGGGTACATCTAACCTCTTCCCCTGCAAAAACCATACAGCCATATTATGCTGCTATTTCACAGCTTGTTTGGCTAGGCAGAAAGCAAAGCAGACTTTACTTTGGTAAAGATTTTGAGATGTGCATCGTACCTTATACTGCAGCCCAAGTAGACTGGCTGTTTCAAACCACTGAAGAGTGGCCCATAGCCTTTGCAGCTTATGCAGGAACCATAGACAATCATTTTCCCCACGATAAACTCATTCATTTCTTACGTGTTCACGAGTTTACTTTTCCACAAACTACATCTCTACAACCTATATCTGATGCCTTAAACATAGTCACTGACGGTTCTTCCTCTGGAACCGCCGCTTTTCACTGTAAAGATACCACACATACTTTTCCCACTCCACATAGATCAGCTCAGCTTGTAGAACTCAGTGCCGTTCTAGCTGTTTTTACTTCCTATAAGTCCACACCTTTGAATGTATTTACTGATAGTGCTTATATAGCTCAAAGTATACCTTTATTAGAAACCACAGCATTCATTAAGCCTTCTTCTACTGCCCATACATTATTTCTACAGATACAAACCCTTATTAGGCAAAGACCCTGTAAGTTCTATATAGGACATGTCAGAGCACATTCTAATCTCCCAGGGCCCTTAGCCCTTGGTAATGCAACAGCTGATGCAGCTACGCAATTGATATGCTTTCACAGTGACTCAAGAATTGCTACAGCCCAAAAGGCTCATGCCCTACATCATCTTAACGCTCAAACACTACGCTTATCATATAAGATAACTAGAGAGCAAGCTCGCCAAATTGTTAAGCAATGTCCTTCTTGCCTTACTTCTCTCCCTACACCCCACTATGGAGTTAACCCAAAAGGACTTATACCTAATGCACTATGGCAAATGGATGTTACACATTATACTGAATTTGGTACTTTAAAATACATCCATGTTTGCATAGACACCTACAGTGGTTTTATTTGCGCTTCCCTTCAGACAGGTGAGGCCACCAAACATGTAATTGCACATTTGTTACATTCATTTACAATTTTAGGTATACCATCAAAAATAAAAACAGATAACGGCCCTGGATATACTAGCTCCTCTTTTGCTAATTTCTGTAAACATTTCTCCATTACTCACACAACAGGTATCCCATATAATCCCCAGGGACAAGGTATAATAGAGCGAGCCCATCTTACCTTAAAACTTTATCTACAAAGAATAAAAAAGGGGGAGTATTACCCTATAAAGGGCTCGCCCAGAAACCTTCTGAATCACACTCTTTTCATTTTGAATTTTTTGCTTTTGGACGCCCAAGGGCGATCTGCAGCAGACCGTTTGTGGCACCCCAAGAGTCAACAAGACTATGCAAAAGTTATGTGGAGAGATCCAATGACCAATCAATGGTCTGGACCTGATCATGTCCTCATATGGGGGCGAGGCTCAGTATGTGTCTTTGACACAAAAAATGAGGCAGCCAGATGGCTACCAGAAAGACTCGTAAAACAAACAGATGCTCATAACTCTTAAAGTTATATCTTTTCCTCATAGTTAATTATATGCTTTGATGACTTAGACATTACTAAGAATCCCCTGTTGAGAGTAGCATGCTTAAATTAGCCCCCCATTTTTATTTCTTTATAGAGAACCATGCTTCCCTCACTGTTCCTGTTGCAGCTGACCACTAGCCTTTTGCACTTAATATCTGTTCATGGAGAACCCAGGTGGGCTCTGCTGCGCAACCCCCCGATTCTACAATCGGTAGGGATCAGCTCCCCTATCTTTCCTACATTTTTCTCCACCAACCAATCTTCAGGACTTCCCTCTATACCCTATAATGATGAAAAAGCTGATATAAATCTCACCTTTCCACTAAGCGGGGCATTATGCTTCCACATTGTTGGTGGTACCAATATTTCGCATTCCCCATGCGTCATGCTTAGAAATGCGAGCCTTGGTCTCTTTTCCTTCCCTCCCCCGGAATGAACAAAAGAAAAGAGCGACTTAGAAGCAGTAGAAGGAACAGTGCTCGGCATTTCAGAACTTTTATACCCCTCTGATTGGCCAAATAAAAACCTTTCTCAAATCTCCTGTCAAGTAGGCCCTCGTCACCGCTGTTGGGGAAAGTGGTCCTATGCGCAAAATACCAATTTATCATGGCCCATTCCTTGGCACGATTGTTATTATTTCTACTATAGCTTTCCTCTTTCCTCTAAACTGCGTGTTGAAGGACCTATACCCTCTATATTCAAAAATTCTTCTTATAAATCTTCTCCGTGGCACAGACAACATCCATATTTTCCTATAGATTCCATTTTCAATGGTGTGTACCTCTGTGGTCCAAATGCTTGTACCAACATGTCTCCTTTCCTTCTTTTAAATGGAACATATGAAAATGGAACTTGTAGTTTTAATATTTCTGAATATTTGTATTCTATCAATGCTACAAATGTTACAGATTTAAATTATCCTGTGTGTGTTAAGCCCCCATTTTTCTTTGTGCTTGTTAATAATTATGATTATGATGATAATGCAACTGATTATGATGATGAAACTGTTTATGACAATGATGTAACTGCAACTATCAACTGTACTAGCCTTAACTGCTCTTTAGCTGCTTGTTGGAATGCCTCAGAGCACAATCTGGCTCTGATAGTAAGAATACCTCCCTATCTGCCATATCCAGTAGAAATCAAAGGAGATTATCCTGTAATTTTGCATAGAGATAAGAGAGATTTTGGAATAACAGCTGCTATCATCACTGCCATAGCGGCGGCTGTTGCAGCTGCTGCAGTAGCTGGTGTAGCCCTCTCCCAATCAGCTGCTGTGGCTACCACAGTTGACACATTATCAGGGCGAGTGTCATCTGCCCTGAGCACTCAACATGCCATTGACAACCACCTAGCCACAGGCATATTGACCCTGAATCAACAAGTAGCACTCCTGCAAGAGCAGGTTGATATTCTTTATCAAATGCAATCCATCACCTGTGCTCCTTTCCACCATATTTGTGTCACCTCTGCCAAAGTTCAAAATCTTTCAGAATCACTCAAAGCTTTAAACCAATGGGTTGCTGGCCCTTGGAATCTCACTTTTCTAAACCTAACCTCTCAACTTGCATATGAAATTCTAGCCATTAACCAGACTAGGGTACCTCCTATAACTGGAGCCCAATTTCTACAGACACTTGGTAATTTTATAAAAGCTTGGAGTGGTACTGTAGCTCTAGGGACACTTTTTATTGTTGCTATTTGCATTGGAACTTTTGCTCTCTGTAAACTAAGAGGTACCCAAAGAAGGCATGGCCTTGCTACCTACCACCTGCTGAAGGACAAAGAGTCTGAGCGACCATCACATCACGTTCTTCTGAGTATGCTGACGAAGTAGCCATTCATCAATAAGAACTGAATTTACTATTCCTCCCCCATATAGCAGCTGGATAGTCAAAGACGGGTAAGACAAGCAAAAAGAGGATACCAACCTAAGACAGGACACTGGTCTAGCTACCTGTGCTCCCATGACGGGTAAGGATCCTCTTGTTGCGAGTCAACCTAAGACAGGCACAGTCTGCTACCATGACAGAGGGCTCTGTCATTAAAGAATAAAAAAGGGGGAGATGTCGGGAGCCAGACAATCAGGCTGAGCAGCAGCAGCTGTCGCCTCCATCACAGAACTTTCACAAGGACTCCATTTTGTTGTTGATTTACTGCTGACTCACTTCCCGTTCTTCATGCTCAAGTGCGCATGCACCCACATGGACTCCATTTTGTGCTTGGACACCATCTTGTTGCCTGCTGCCTGGACTGCTCTTTGAGCGCATGCTCATAGACTGCTCTTGCATAGGACTTTGGTATAAGGCTTCATTTGCATGCTAAACTGCCAATCAGGATTAGCCACGACCCCTTCCCACTTGAGCTATGCTATATAAGCTGTGTGTTTCCGCAAATAAACGAGACTTGATCAGGGAACTGTCTTGTCTCCATTCCTTGCGTCTTGTGTCCCTATTCTCCTCCCCCTCTCTTCGGGTTCCTACGTTGTCTCTCCTGCAGGTCAGGAACACACTAGAATGTAGTCTTTATGTTAGGCAGTCAAACTGTGTTACTAAGGGAAAAAAAAAAAGGAGATCAGATACTGGAGGACAACAGCATTCCTGGCCACACATTCCAAAGTCACCATGTCCCCAAATGAACTCATCAGTTTTCAGGACAACCTTATTTTATACCTTTGTGATGGGTCCACGTTACCTTTATATCCATTCTGCCTACCAAATTCCTTCTCCTCTCTTAATACTCACATCATGTGTCTTTTTGTGAAGCTTTCCTTTACCCAACTACCTTTTCCTCCAGCCTGAACAGACTGGACATGTTTCGATCACCTTCATACGTACCGTACACCTCTATTTTTGCATTGCTAATTCGGTACCAGATTTTTTTTTAAGTCTACACTTCCATTCATCCTTCTTCCACTAGAAGGTAAATTTCTATGTGCACATAGGTATGTATCATACTAAATTTTACAAAAATCAATCATTAATATCTGCTTCCTAAAATCACGGCAGCAGGAAACTGGTAAAAGACATCATAGTATGAAGGACTGTAGTATAATGGGATATGTTAAAGTCCCAAATTACAGAAGATTATCAAAGCAGTTAAAATAACATGGCCATCTGCTCTTACCTATCCACTGTTGTCCTCCATACACATTACTTACACATTTTCTATATAAATCTTTCTCTTTTTTATATATAAACAAACAAATGTAGTGGGGTAAATTTTAAGTATGTTTACATTTGGTTATACAATAGGTTTATATTTCATTTAAGCCAATGATTGGGTTCTATGCTTAGATTCCCACTTGAATCTCAGCAGTTAGTCCATCAGAGAAGACCAGGGTAGGCATGCCTAAACCCTTGGGAAGAGTCACTAAGGAGCTCCAATATTTTCATGACTTTTCTCTGAAAGAAACTATCTAGACAATCATACTATTCAACTTAGCACAGCATTATAACTGATAAACATATGACTAAAATAACATACTAATCTATGATGGCTTCCACACCAGCAACTTTCATTGATGTGTAGATTTTACTTAAGACTCTCAAAGTATCAATTTAAATTGAAAAATGACCAAAATCATGTAAAATCTGTATATAACAGCTGTTATACCCAACCTTTTAAAAACTACCTTCAAGATATAAACAATGGAATACAATGTGTAATTTTAAGTTGAGTATCAACTTTAAAGGTAGCTGAACACTTCAAAATGCTTATAGCGGCAGGGCTTCAATGTCCAAGTGTGACTTATAGCTTGCCCATATGCTTCAGTGTGTACTGTCAATTCAGACTATGATTCTAATCACAGCCTTCCTTTACCCTCAGTCCTCTAGCATAGACAATGCCCTTGCTGTTCTGCCTGCTTCTCCAGTTGGGCATGAAGGCCCAACCTCACTGCCAATAGCAGGTAGATATACTGTCAGTAAATAAAAAAATACTTAATTACTTATTATCTTACCATGAGTTCCTGGTGGTTGTAATACATCTCCTGTCAAGTGACACCACCCTACTGGGAAAATATCTCGACAGTAATACTTGCACCAATAATCAAAACGTGGACTCCAGCCATCAAATGTGATACAAACTTCATCTCCTTTAACATTTCTAATAGTTGCAGGGCAAATCATATAAGGGTTCTTTTTGTCTGTAGCTTCCAATTTCATTCCCACTTTAAAATTATTTAGAGGTGGCTTTGGTGGTTCCTACCAAAACAATAAAAAAAAAAGTTTCCATTGTTAAGATGTAATAAGAAGCACCATTCAATTGTACTCTTACAACCTTTAACAACCAAAAATTAACTCCATGTTTATTAATTAAATACAAGGAAACAGTTCTCACAGATTTCTCTAAAACTGCTCTACAACATCTCACGTACTCTGGAGCAGAGCCAAGAACCTGGAGGAAACAAAACCAGCCTAATATTAATTAACTCATTCATTTATTCAAGAAATAGTACTATATAGTATGTACCAGGAATTTGGGATTCACTGGTGAAAAAAATATCAAAGATCCTTCCTCTGGTGCACCTTACATTCTAGTGCTGGTGGTAGTAGTGGTTAGGAGCTGAGTAGGGGAAAGAAGGGTAAGCAATCAATAAGAAATTTTTTAAAAGATAGTCAAACAAATCTAATAAATATGTAAATTACAAGTGCTAAGTCCAAAGAGAAGGAAGAGCAGCAGATAATTACAGAAAGTTAAAGTATGCAAATGCTAACAGAAGTCTTAGAAAACCCAACTGCTATGTTAAAGGGAACATCTTTTCCTTCAATTCCTTTTTATCCTAGTAAATGTCACCATCAGCAACCACTTATCCAGGCCAGAAGTATGTAAATAGTCCTAGACCAGTGGTTCTCAGCCTGACCGAATATAGAATCACCTGGGGCCATACCACCAGAGATATTGATTAAATCAGTTTGGGGTAGAGCCCAGGCATCAACATATTTTAAATCCCCAGGTGATTCTAACAAGCAGCAGGGACTGAGGACCACTAACCTAGACACAACCTTTTTCCCTTAACACTCATACTCAAAGATCACAACCTGCCAGTTCTACCCTCTAGATCTCTAAAATAACATTAAAACTTAACCTTCAATTGTTTAGTATACACTAGGCATTGTTTTAAATGTTTTCCAATATATTCATTTAATTCTCACAGCAACCCTGTGAAGTCAGTGAAATTATTATCCCCATTTTACATATGATAAAACTAATGCAAAACAGCCTAAGAATACACCTGAACTAGCAGAGCTAGATTTTAAACCTAGGCAGCCAACATCGTGGAATACCCTATTCCATCATCTGCCTGGCCAACTCAAACTTATCCACTTCAAAGCCCAGCTTTCCTGGTCTCTTTAAGGTTTACCTGACCAACTCCTGCTCACTTGTAGGCCCACATCAAAGAGATGTGCTGGTCTTCAACTGTGGAACAACTGTTGAAATTCACTGACTCCTCTATGAGACTAAGGGATTATCAAAAGCAGGTATTACATCTTATTCATATTGCTATTTCCAGCACAGAATCCTACAGCAAGAATTTTTTTTTAATGAACAAACAGTGATTACATGAAGAACTAATTCTTTCACCAAAATATAATTTACAAATCGTATCTGGGGGAGTCTCCTAAAAAAAGATGGCAGAGTAGAAAGGCAAGGAGGAATCCTCCCAAAAACACATAAAACACAAAAATACAGCAAATACAACTAATCCTGAAAATGACCTGAAGACTGCAGAACTACTACCCACTTCTGGGGAAGAAGAGAAGTCCTCACAGAAAAGGCTAAAGTGGCAAAGCTGAGATGTGGCAGGAACCAAACCCTCCCCCCACCCCAGCCCACAGGCGGGAAAAAGAGGAAGAGAGTTGGGAGGGGATAGGAGCTCAGGATCTCTGAACACCTGGACCTGGAGATCTGCTCCAGGAACACGAGCCCACGTTACATGGTGCTCTGGAGATTAGTGGGGCTGGACCACAAAGACACGCAGAACACTGAGGGAGGCTGATTCCAGCTGCGTGTGGAGAACAGGCACACTCTAACTGCCTCAAGAAAAAAGCAAACTGGGCAATTTGAAAGACTTCCCAGCAATGAGAGGGGTCCCAGAAGGGAGAGGAATGAACAGGGCTCTCTTCTCAGGACAACGGGCAGGTGGACAACAGCTCTCCATCCCACCCTCAGCCCAACAGGTCGGGAACTCTTGGGAGCCCCACACACTCCATCCCTCCTGCTGGTCATGCAGCCTGGAGGCTCCTCCCTTCACACACAGCCAGCGGACAACCCATGTGGCCTGGCAGTAGTGTCAAACTTTGCTGCCAAGTAGGCAGAGGAAGACCCTCCCAGCTTTCTCAGCTTCTTTTTGGCCCATCCAGGGAGATGGCTGGCCCCCAGGAACTCCTTCCTCCCCATGGGCACCAGGTCCTGTGCACCTGCGACCCACCATTGCTATACACCAGGCAAAGGGCGGCCCTGCCTGTAGCAACTCCAGCAAAGACGCCTGCGCTGATCAGTGGAAGAACACTGCCTGCCCAGAATCAGACCACTATAAGCCTCACAGAAAGGCAGCCCTACCCACTGCACACCAACAGCTAGGACTCCTGCACTGGAAAGTAAACAGTGTTCAGCTTATGGGCACTAGAGGGTGCCACCTTCAGAAAGCTATTATTCGACTGGAAGACACACAGAAACCCTGGCAAAATGAGGAGTTAGAGGCCTATGGTCCAAACAAAACTACAAGTGAAAACCCCAGAAAAAGGGTAGAATGAAACAGAAATCACCAATGTTCTTGATAAATGTTCCAAAATAAGTCATAAAGATGCTCGTAAATCAACGGAAAAATACTCAAGATCTCAAGGAGGATTTCAACAAAAAAGATATAAGACCTGCAAAAGAGTCACTCTGAGCTGAAAAATACAGTATCTGAAATGAAATATATAATGGAGGGATTTAACAGCAACAACGGTTGAAGAGGTTGTAAATGATATGAAAACTAGGGAACAAGAAAATAAAACAGAAACACAGAGAAAAAAGGATCCCTAAAAATGAAAGAATAATAAGAAACCTGTGTGACCAATCCAAACAGAAAAATAATTGCCTAATGGTGTATGAGAAAGAGAAGAGGGAAACAAAGGAATAGAAAGACTTTCTGAGGAAATAATTGTTCAAAACATCCCCAGTCTGGGGAAGGAAAAAGACACTCAGGTCATGGAAGCACAAAAAGCCCCTAACAAAAAGAACCCCAGGAAGACAACACCAAGATATACAATAATTAAAATGGCAAAGATCAAGAATAAGGAGAGAGTATTGAAAGTAGCCAGAGAAAAAAAAAATTATGTATAAAGGAAACCCCATCAGGCTATTAGCAGACTTCTCAGCAGAAACTCTAAAGACCAGAAGGAAATGGCATGATATATTGAATGTAATGAAACGGAAGGGCCTCCAACCAAGAACCCTCTAGCCAGCAAGATTATCATTTAAATATGAAGTAGGGATTAAACAATTTTCAGATAAACAAAAGTTGAAGGAATTCACCACCACTGAGCCAGCCCGACAGGATCTGTTAGATGGACTGCTATAGATGGAAATTTCCCTGAGTCTAAATAGCTTTCACAATTGAAAATAAATTCACACTAAGGGTAGTAGACCAATTAATTACCAAGCAAGTACAAAATTAAAACAAAAGAAGCAAAATCAACAACTCACACAATCATTCAAGGGATACACAAAGAGTACAGATTACGACATCTAATAATAAAGTGTGGAGGAGGAAGGAAAAGAAAAAGAACCTATAGATTGTGTCTGAAATACAGTAATCAGCAATTTAAGAAAGACTTACATAGTAAGGAAGCAATCCTTAAACATTTGGTAACCACAAAAATAAAGCAAAAAAGGAAAAAAGAAGACAGGAAAAGGAAAAGAAAGAAAACATCAAATCATAAAAATAAAGAAATTCATCAAATAACAAAGAGACATGAGAATAAGAGAGGGAAAAAGGAAGAGAGAGGAGATATAAAAAAATCAGAACAATTAATAAAATAGCAATAGGTACATATCAATAATCACCTTAAATGTAAATGGACTGAATGCACACACATTCAAAAGACATAGGGTGGCAGAATGGATAAAAAACAAGACCCATTTAACCCACTGGTATGCTGCCTACAAGAGACTCGCTTCAGACCCAGACATACACAGACTATAAGTGAACGGATGGAAAAAGATATTTCATGCAAATAATAAGGAGAAAAAAAGCAGGAGTAGCAGTACTTATATCAGAAAAAATAGAAACAAAGAAAGTAACAAGAGACAAAGAAGGACATTACATAATAATGACAAAGGGGTCAGTTCAACAAGAGGATATAACCATTATAAGTGTCTATGAACCCAATATAGGAGCACCTAAACATATAAAACAAATACTAACAGAATTAAAGGGGAAACAGACTGCAACACATTCATTTTAGGAGACTTGAACACACCACTCACATCAATAGACATATCAACAAGACAGAAAATAAGTAAGGAAACAGAAGCACTGAACAATACATGAGATCAGATGGACTTAACAGATTATCTACAGAACATTCCACCCAAAAGCAGCAGGATACACATTCTTTTCAAGTGTACAGAGAGTGTTTTCAAGAATAGATCACATACTAGGACACAAAAAGAGCCTCAATAAAGTCAGAGACTTAAATTTTACCAACCAGCTTCTCAGAACACAAAGGTATGAAACTAGAAATCAATTACACAAAGAAAATGAAAAAACCTAGAAACACGTAGGCTTAACAACATGCTCTTCAATAATCAATGGATCAAAGACCAAATTAAAACAGAGATCAAGCAACATATGGACACAAATGCAAACAACAACCCAACAGTCCAAAACCTGTGGGAGGCAGTGAAGGCAGTTCGAAGAGGAAAATACACAGCAAAACAGGCTTACTTAAGAAACAAGAACAATCCCAAATAAACAGTCTAAAATCATGATTAAAGAAACTAGAAAAAGAACACAGGATGCCCAAAGTGAGTAGAATAAGGGACATAAAAAAATAAATAAATCTGAGAAATAAATAAATTTGAGAATAATAAAACAATAGAAAGAATCAATGAAACCAGGAGCTGGTTCTTCGAGAAAATAAACAAAACAGATAAATCCTTAGCCAGACTTATCAAGAAAAAAAGAGAGCATGCACATGTAAACAGAATCAGAAACAAAGAAGGAATAATCGTAACAGACACCACAAAAATACAAAGAATTATTAGAGACTACTATGACAAATTATATGCCAATAAATTGAACAACCTAGAAGAAATGGACAACTTTCTAGAAAAATACAACCTTCTAAGACAGACCCAGGAAGAAACAGAAAATCTGAATAATTTACCAGCAGTGAAATCAAACTGGCAATCAAAAAACTATATAAGAACAAAAGCCCTGGTCCAGATGGCTTCATGGCTATATTTTATCAAACATTTAAAGAACAACTAATACGGACCCTCCTTAAATTATTCCAACAAGTAGAAGAGGAGGGAATACTTCAAGACTCATTTTACGAGGCCAGCATCACTCTAATACGAAAACCAGACAAAGACACCACAGAAAAAGAAAATTACAGACCAATATCCCTGATGAACATAGATGCACAAATCCTCAACAACTATTAGCAAACTGAATTACAAAACACATCAAAAATATCACCCATCATGACCAACTGGGATTTATTCCAGAGATGCAGGGATGGTACAATATTCATAAATCAATCAATATCCTATACCACAGCAACAAAAAGGAAGACAAAAATCACATGGTCATCTCAATAGATGTGGAAAAAGCATTTGACAAAATTCAACATCCATTCATGATAAAATGTCTAAACAAAATGGGTATAGAGGGTATGTACCTCAACATAACGAAGGCCATATATGACACACCCACAGCCAACATCATACTTAAAAGTGAAAACCTGAAAGCTTTTCCTCTAAGATCGGGAACAAGACAAGGATACGCACTCTCACGACTTTTATTCAACATAGTACTGGAGGTCCTAGCCACTGCAATCAGACAACACAGACAGATAAAAGGCATCCAAATTGGTAAGGAAGAAAGTAAACTGTCACTATTTGCATATAATATATTATACACAGAAAACCCTAAAGACTCCACTAAGAAACTATTAGAATACCTGTATTCAGCAAAGTTGCAGAATACAAAATTAATACACAGAAATCTGTTGCATTCCCATACACTAATGATGAACTAGCAGAAAGAGAAATTAGGAAAACAATTCCATTCATAACTGCATCAAAAAGAATAAAATACCTAGGAATAAACCTAACCAAGGAAGTGAAAGACCTATACCCTGAAAACTACAAGACACTCTTAAGAGAAATTAAAGAGGACACTGATAAATGGAAATACATCCTGTGCTCATGGATAGGAAGAATTAATATTGTCAAAATGGCCATCCTGCCTAAAGCAATCTACAGATTCAATGCAATCCCTATCAAAATACCGACAGAATTCTTCAACGAACTAGAGCAAATAGTTCTAAAATTCATACGGAACCACAAAAGACCCCGAATAGCCAAAGCAATCCTCAGAAGGAAAAATAAAACTGGGGGGATTATGCTCCCTGACTTCAAGCTCTACTACAAAGCCACAGTAATCAAGACACTTTGATACTGGCACAAGAACAGTGCCCTAGACCAATGGAACAGACTAGAGAGCCCAGATACAAACCCAAGCATATATGGTCAATTAATATACGATAAAGGAGCCATGGACATACAATGGGGAAATGACAGCCTCTTCAACAACTGGTGTTGGCAAACTGGACAGCTACATGCAAGAGAATGAAACTGGATTATTGTCTAACCCCATACATAAAAGTAAACTCAGAATGGATCAAAAACCGGAATATAAGTCATGAAACCATAAAACTCTTAGAAGACAACAGAGGCAAAAGTATCCTGAATATAAACATGATCCACTTTTTCCTGAACGCATCTCCTTGAGCAAGGGAAACAAAAGCAAAAATGAACACATGGGACTACATCAAACTAAAAAGCTTCTGTACAGCAAAAGACACCATCAACAGAACAAAAAGGCATCCTACAGTATGGGAGAACATATTTGTAAACAACATATCCAACAAGGGGTTAACATCCAAATATATAAAAACTCACATGCCTCAACAACCAAGCAAATAACCCGATTAAGAAATGGGCAGGGGATATGAACAGACACTTCTCCAAAGAAATTCAGATGGCCAACAGGCACAAGAAAACATGCTCCACATCACTAATCATCAGGGAAATGCAAATTAAAACCACAATTAGATATCACCTCACACCAGTTAGGATGGCCAACATCGAAAAGACTAGGAACAACAAATGCTGGCGAGGATGTGGACAAAGAGGAACCCTACTACACTGCTGGTGGAAATGTAAACTAGTTCAACCATTGTGGAAAGCAATATGGAGGTTCCTCAAAAAACTAAAAATACAAATACCATTTGACCCAGGAACTCCACTCCTAGGAATTTACCCAAAGAAAACAAGTTCTCAGAGTCAAAAAGACATATGTACCCCTATGTTTATTGCACCACTATTTACAATAGCCAAGATATGGAAGAAACCTAAGTGTCCATCAGTAGATGAATGGATAAAGAAGATGTGGTACATGTACACAATGGAATACTATTCGGCCATAAGAAAGAAACAAATCCTACCATTTGCAACAACATGGATGGAGCTAGAGGGTATTACACTCAGTGAAATAAGTCAGGCAGAGAAAGAAAAATACCAAATGATTTCCCTCATTTGTGGAGTAAAACAACGAAGCAAAACTGAAGGAACAAAACAGTGGCAGTCTCACAAACTCCAAGAAGGGACTAGCGGTTACCAAAGGAGAGGGGTGGGGTAAGGTGGGTAGGGAGGGAGGGAGAAGGGGATTGAGGGGTATTATGATTAGTACACATGGTGTGTGGGTGGATCACATGTAAGGCAGTGTAGCACAGAGAAGACAAGTAGTGACTCTGTGGCATCTTACTACACTGACAGACAGTGACTGCAATGGGGTGTGGCGGGGGACTCGGTAATATGGGTGAATGTAGCAACCACACTGTTTTTCATGTGAAACCTTCATAAGAGTGTATATCAATGACACCTTAATAAAAAAAACTACAATCAATATTTATCATTCCTGGTGTAAGTAGTTATAATAAAAGTTTATTGAGAAAGCAATCAGGACAGAGGGCGAGAAAGAACTATTTTAATCCATAATTTCATGAAAACTTCACTTTTATTCATTGTTTCTTAACACTGTATTCTTTCAACATTTTCTCAAGAGCATAAACTATCTCTTTTTGTTATATAACAAGTATTTCCTTACAAAAAATTCTTTCTGATGACTGTTTTTAACATTCTTTTACTTCTAAAACCAAATTTTTCCAAGTAACTTTGAAAAGGTTTTTTGGCCCATCATCATTTTCTCTGATATCAAAGGGATGATTAACATAGCAAAGTGAGGGGATGCTTCACTTCAGAAGGTAAATAAAAATAGCAATGAACATTTGCTTCCAGTAGAGCACCCCTTTCATACCTAAGGTCAAGAAAGAGGGTACAAATTCAATTTGACTAGTGTGTGATTATAATTGGGCATTTTTATGACTTGCTATTACAGGCTGAATATGTCCTCCCCCCAAAATTCATGTTAAATAACTAACCCCCAGTACCTCAGACAGGATTTTATTTGGATATAGGGTCCTTAAAAAGGTAATTAAATTAAAATGAGGTCATTAGGGTGGGCCCTCATTCAATATGACCGATAAACTCACAAGAGGAGGAAATTTAGGATAGAGACACACAGATCACGTGAAGACCCAGAGAGGAGAAGATAGACATCTACAAGCCATGGAGAAAGATGTCAAAAGTAACCAAGCCTACTGACATCTGGATTTAGGACGTCTAGCCTCCAGATAAATTTCTGTTGTTTAAGCCACTATTAAGGGCTGAATTGTGTCCTCCCGAAATTTCTAAATTGAAGCCCTAACCCCTAATGTGGCTGTATTTGGAGACAGGGCCTTTAAAGAGGTAATAAAGGTTAAGTGAGATCATAAGGATGGGGCTCTAATCCAATAGGACTGGTATCCTTGTAAGAAGAGGAAGAGAAATCAGAGATCCCTCTCCTTCTGTGCATGCAAAGAGAAGAGGCCATGTGATGACACTGAAAAAGAAGAGAAGTCTCACCATAAACCAATGCTAATGGCACTATGACTTGGACTTCTAGCATCCAGAATTGTGAAAAAATTGATTTCTGTTGTTTAAGGCAACATCTGTGGTACTTCATTATGGTACCCCTAGTGGACTAATATACTTGCCACTCCAGTAATTTAAAAAACATTTTTGTTTTTCCATGTCAAAGAAGACAAGCATGAAGTGTCTCAATTAAAACAATAAAACCACAGCCCAGCTGATGGAAACTTTTTATAACATCTTTCTTACCTCCTTAAATAATGCTGCAGGAGCCATTTCACACGCATTCAGTGTTCGTAAGACAAACATTGGCCAAGATGATGCATTTGTCTTGTAGCCTATTTTATAAAACAAATCAGATATTATGAAAAGGCCTCCCTGTGACATTAGAGCAAGCTGGTATAAAAAATAGGTTTCATTTAACCTCTCTTCTCCAGAGAATGACTTTCTTATCAAGGAACTCAGAAAATGGGCAAGAGGAGCAGATACACCCTGTAATTAATATCCCCACTGTACTGTTTGGCAGCAATGCTACAGTAAGGGTAGAAACTCATTTTAGAAAAGCCTTTGGCTAGGATTTACCAATATAGACATACATGTTGGGAATGGGTCATAAATATTAAGGGAGATCCAAGCCAGAACCCACAAGAGCTACACAAGCAGAAAAAAGGCTGCAGAAGACTTCCAGCCCCTCTTTTTCCTCAGAACCTTACTTCTTTTCAGAAAAATCTAGTTTCCCATAAAACTCAGCAAATGTACACTTACAAAGGTGCATTTCATTATATGTAAATTTCACCTCCAAAGGGGAAAAAATACACTGAACTCCAATTAACAATATACATGCTAAAGTATTTAGGGGAAATGTACTGACATCACTAACTTACTCTCAAATGCACTTAAAAATAAGACGGACTGATGAATTTAGGGCAGATGGATAGAAGACTGATAAAGCAAGTACAAAAAATGATAACGGCAGGACCTAGGTAGTAGGTGTGTGGGTGTTCACTGTAATATTCTTTACCTTTTCTGTATGTTTGAAATTTTCCATACAGTATGTTAGGAAAAAAATAGCTCTCACTTTAGCAATCTTTACATACACTAAACATGATCTTCTCTTAGAATTTGTATCACATGCTATCAAAATAGATTTCGATAGGTGTCTTTTCTAGGGATCTCATCAATTACTGGGGAATATCATGGCATCTGGCAGTGAAGTAGGGAGCAGGGGTCTGCTATGTTTACTGCTCTCTGGGGGGCAATCTGTTTCATGCAACACTTGCCTGCCTTGACGCCAGAATTGGAGAGCTTGGCATGCATCCCTGACAGATACATGCATTAAGATAGGGACGCACATGAACCAGAAATAGAGCCATCAATAGGATAAAACATGAAAAAAGTTCAGATAGAAATTCATCCTATAATACCATACAAAAACCCCCTTAAACTGACTAGGGAAAGTAATGGTTGAAAAAAAATGGCACGGGAAACATTTGTTACAGATTCCCTTATACTAAATCCCTATCATTAGTGGTATCTAATAAATAATTATCCACACCATGGATTTTCCACACTGTGATTAGAATATTATATTAAGAATCATTCTCTGGCACAAAGTCCCAACTTCTGTGGGACACAGCGAAGGCAGTTCTAAGAGGAAAGTATATAGCAATCCAGGCCTATTTAAAGAAGAAAGAACAATCCCAAATGAATAGTCTAAATTCATAATTATTGAAACTGGAAAAAGAAGAACAAATGAGACCCAAAGTCAGCAAAAGGAGGGACATAATAAAGATGAGAGAAGAAATAAATAAAATTGAGAAGAATAAAACAATTAAAAAAATTAATGAAACCAAGAGCTGGTTCTTTGAGAAAATAAACAAAATAGATAAACACCTAGCCAGACTTATTAAGAGAAAAAGAGAATCTACACACATAATCAGAAATGAGAAAGGAAAAATAACGACAGACACCACAGAAATACAAAGAATTATTAGAGAATACTATGAAAATCTATACGCTAACAAACTGGATGACCTAGAAGAAATGGACAACTTTCTAGAAAAATACTACCTTCCAAGACTGACCAAGGAAGAAACAGAAAATCTAAACACACCAATTACCAGCAACGAAATTGAATCAGTAATCAAAAAACTACCCAAGAACAAAACCCCCATACCAGATGGATTCACTGATAAATTTTATCAGACATTTAGAGAAGACATAATACCCATTCTCCTTAAAGTTTTCCAAAAAATAGAAGAGGAGGGGATACTCCCAAACTCATTCTATGAAGGCAGGATCATTCTAATATCAAAACCAGGAAAAGATACCACAAAGAAAGAAAACTACAGACCAATATCCATGATGAACATAGACGCAAAAATACTCAACAAAATATTAGCAAACCGAATTCAAAAATACATCAAGAGGATCATACACCATGATCAAGTGGGATTCATGCAAGGATGGTACATTAGAAAATCCATCAACCTCATCCACCACATCAACTAAAAGAAAGACAAAAACCACATGATCGTCTCCATAGATGCTGAAAAAGCATTCGATAAAATTCAACATCCACTCATGATAAAAACTCTCAACAAAATGGGTATAGAGGGCAAGTACCTCAATATAATAAAGGCCATATATGACAAACCCACAGCCAACATTATACTTAACAACGAGAAGCTGAAAGCTTTTGCCCAAAGATTGGGAACAAAACAAGGACACCCATTCTCCCTGCTTTTATTCAACATAGTTCTGGAGGTCCTAGCCACAGCAATCAGACAACACAAAGAAATAAAAGGCATCCAGACTGGTAAGGAAGAAGTCAAACTGTCACTGTTTGCAGATGACATGATATTGTACATAACAAACCCTAAAGAATCCACTCCAAAACTACTAGAATATCTGAATTCAGCAAAGTTGCAAGATACAAAATTAATACATAGAAACCTATTGCATTCCTATACACTAACGATGAACTAGCAGAAAGAGAAATTAGGAAAACAATTCCATTCACAGTTGCTTCAAAAAGAATAAAATACCTAGGAATAAACCTAACCAAGGAAGTGAAAGACCTATACCCTGAAAACTACAAGACACACCTAAGAGAAATTAAGGAGGACACTAATAAATGGAAATTCATCCCATGCTCTTGGCTAGGAAGAACTAGTGTTGTCAAAATGGCCATCTTGCCTAAAGCAATCTAGATTCAATGCAATCCCTATCAAAATACCGACAGCATTCTTCAACAAACTGGGACAAATAGCTCTAAAATTCATATGGAACCAGAAAAGACCCCGGATAGCCAAAGCAATCCTGAGAAGGAAGAATAAAACAGGGGGGATTACACTCCCCGACTTCAAGCTCTACTACAAAGCCACAGTAATCAAGACAATTTGGTACTGGCACAAGAACAGACCCATAGACTAGTGGAATAGAATAGAGAGTCCAGATATTAACCCAAGCATAAATGGTCAATTAATATACAATAAAAGAGCCATGGATATACAATGGGGAAATGACAGCCTCTTCAACAGCTGGTGTTGGCAAAACTGGGCAGCTACATGTAAGAGAATGAAACTGGATTACTGTCTAACACCATAAACAAAAGTAAACTCAAAATGGATCAAAGACCTGAATATAAGTAATGAAACCATAAAACTCTTAGAAAAAAACATAGGCAAAAATCTCTTGGACATAAACATGAGCAACTTCTTCATGAACCTATCTCCCCAGGCAAGGGAAACAAAAGCAAAAATGAACAAGTGGGACTATATCAAACTAAAAAGCTTCTGTACAGCAAAGGACACCATCAGTAGAACAAAAAGACATCCTACAGTATGGGAGAATATATTCATAAAAGACATAGCTGATAAGGGGTTGACATCCAAAATATACAAAGAGCTCATGCACCTCAACAAACAAAAAGCAAATCATCCAATTAAAAAATGGGCAGAGGATCTGAATAGACACTTCTCCAAAGAAGAAATTCAGGTGGCCAACAGGCACATGAAAAGATGTTCCACATCACTAATTATCAGAGAAATGAAAATTAAAACCACAATGAGATATCATCTCACACCAGTTAGGATGGCCACCATCCAAAACACAAACAACAACAAATGTTGGCGAGGATGTGGAGAAAGGGGAACCCTCCTACACTGCTGGTGGGAATGCAAAGTAGTTCAACCATTGTGGAAAGCAGTAGGGAGGTTCCTCAAAAAACTCAAAATAGAAACACCATTTGACCCAGGAATTTCATTCCTAGGAATTTACCCTAAGAATGCAGCAGCCCAGTTTGAAAAAAGACAGATACACCCTTATGTTTTATCGCAGCACTATTTACAATAGCCAAGAAATGGAAGCAACCTAAGTGTCCATCAGTAGATGAATGGATACAGAAGATGTGGTACATATACACAGTGGAATATTATTCAGCCATAAGAAGAAAACAAATCCTACCATTTGCAACAATATGGATGGAGCTAGAGGGTATTATGCTCAGTGAAATAAGCCAGGCGGAAATAGACAAGTATCAGATGATTTCACTCATGTGTGGAGTATAAGAACAAAGCAAAAACTGAAGGAACAAAACAGCAGCAGACTCACAGAACCCAAGAATGGACTAACAGTTACCAAAGGGAAAGGGACTGGGGAGGATGGGTAGGAAGGGAGGGATAAGGGGGAAAAGGGGCATCACGATTGGCACATATAATGTGGGGGAGGGGACAGGGAGAAGGCAGTATAACACAGAGAAGACAAGTAGTGATTCTATAGCATCTTACTACACTGATGGACAATGACTTTAATGGGGTATGTTGTGGGTACTTGATAATGGGGGAATCTAGTAACCATAATATTGCTCATGTAATTGTACATTAATGATACCAAAATAAAAATAATAAAAATAAAAAAGAATCATTCTCTGGTCCTTATGCCTTTCTCTGAACCCCCATTCTATCCTATTACATTATGTAATATAATTTTCCTTAATTTAACATTATTCTTAATTCTTTATTGCCTAAAGTCAAACATAGATTAAAAGGCCAAAAATAGATGAAAGTGCATATAAAAAATTCAAACACAGATAAAACTAACCTATGATGTTAGGAGTCTGGACATTCGTTACCTTTGGTAAGGGGGATATTATGACTGGGTATTAGGAGAATTGGGGCTTCTGGGATGCTGAAAATGTTTTATTTTTTTTATTTGGGTGGTGGTTATACAGGTGTGTTCATTTATAAGCTGCACACACGACTTGCACACTTTTCTGTTTGTATGTTAAAACTCCTAAAAGTCCTTTAAATAGTAACCTTTAAGGTTTAAATAAATAAACCTTTTAAAAAGGAAAAGTAAATAAATTGTGTTATATTAAACTGGAAACTATTCAAAAGCATCTGATTAGCAAATCGGCAAAACTTTGTATTTTTTATATGTACTGTCAAAATATATCCCAATTAGCACATATTGCTATGTACTTCATATTTTTAATTAATAAATTCCAGAAATAATTTGAAAAAATAATGATCATAAATCTGGCTATGTGTTTGAAATGTTGATAATCACTATAGCTGCATTTCCTTTAAACAAAATACAAGAACATATTATCATTTGTAAACAGACAACTAAAATCCAAACAGGGAAGCGCTAAGCCTCAGGTTTACACTTGTATCTCTTACAAAATTCTGTATGATTTATGAAATATAAAAACAAACAAAAATGGTATGATCGAAGGCAAAAGAAAGAAGGAAACACACACACCCTAAACCATCTTCTTGAACTAACACATCCCTGACTAGATTTTTTGAATATTTTAAACCAAATTAGGAATAATTAACAATTAGAGCAAAGACAATATAAAAAGATGCTGCTGAAAGAGTGGTTATTGTTCATATCTTAAATTTCTGGTTTTCGGGGAATTTTTCACTAGTAGGAGACAAAAAATTCATTCTCTAATTGTGCTTTACAACAGAGAAGTTTCCTTTTCCGCACTGTAATGAAGAAACAAAAATACCCAATATTCGCTCAGAATGCAGAAGTGATAAACTAAATTACTTATTTTCTACAGAATCTCATGGTATGCAGAATATCACCTATTTTCTATGGAATCTCATGGTATAAATAAACTAAGTCGCTTACTTTATACAGAATAGAGAAAAATTTTGCCCAAAATTGGAGTCACACACTTTGAGAGTTTTGTGCAAAACCCAAAGATACTGACTCCTACACCCCTTTCCCTATGATTTCTTCTCATTCTAGGTAATGAAATTCCCAAGTTAGAAAGTGGATGTGGAATCATGCTCTTCCCCCGAGCTTACCTCCATACCAAAGATGAATGGCTCAGTGGACAATACTGAGGAAGAAACTGATATCAAACATTATAAACATCTCCCACCGAAGGGTTTCTGAATCTGCATGTGTAATCTAGCAGAGCATGTGTAATGTAGAAGAGCTGTTTCTGACACTTAAAAGTTTGAAGACAGAAGGAGTCTTGCCCCAGAGTGGGGAACCTTCAGCGCATATATACCAAATGCATACTTAAGTGAAACTTTGTAACATATGGTACTGAGTTCCTCTCTCACTCTCCACAGTAACTACCATGCAATCTATTTGCAAGAATGCCTATAAGAGATTTTTTAAAGACCACTTATAACTATTTCTACTGAATATTCCATTAGTTAGAATATGTTATTTTTAAAACTATTTTTCTTTACCCAGTGGAGGCTGAAGTAAGTCCCCTTCCTTTTCACATGTTCCAACTGGCTGTATGTCTGGAGAATCGACAAGTCTCCAAAAGTCATTTGTGTTATCACTACCATCCAATCTCAAACGTAGCCTGGCACCAGTAATTCCAACAACTGTAGCGATGCATACTGAAGTCATATTGCGAGGATCACGGGCTTCCAGTTTCATACCAACTTTGAAGTCATTAGCCGGTGGAATTTTGGCCTACATATATACACATATAAATAAAATTTTGTTAAAATGCATAAACTATAAGAAAAACAGTCAGTTATGTTACCAGAATACCTGAGGAACATTTTAAGGTAAGAATCACAGCAGATGGTGACCGCAGTAACAGCTTTAAGAGTCAAGAAAAAGATCTTCTCCAAACCCTCTCTTTGGCTTGACATGCAGCGTAAAAACACTGCCCATGGCTTGTCTCACTCATCTGCCCACTTCCAGACAACCCAAATACAGCCTGTAAAATGCACCCTGAATGGCTTTCTAAAGAAAGCATCCAATTAGGCCATCCACCTTGATAAACCAACCAGCGGAGTACCACTACCTAACATACCAAAGTCCACAATTTCAAAACCCTCACACCTTTAACTTCATTCCCACATCACCACCTCTACCCACTTTGTGCTCCAGCCGCCCCATGTCATCCCTCAATATGCAGGTTGTTTTACACCCACGTGCCTTTGTTTTGGTGTTCTCTGCCCAGAATATCCTTCTCCTCATTCCAACCATCTCAGATAGCACTTCTTCTGTGAGCCCTTCCAGTATAGAGTTATGACACTTCTCATAATTATTTACATATCTGTCTTTCCTTCCATATGGACAGTCATAAGGGCTTAGTACACCTGACATAGAGTAAATTCCTAACAAATGAATGCAAAGAGACCATCTGGCTCTTAAGTGTCACTATCACAATCCTACTATCTCCTCACATTACCAGAACCTAATGATCACACAAACATCCTTCAACAAGTTAATAGTTTACACTAATATATACAACATCTATTGAATTTTGGCATACCTGTCTGAAACACTCTGAAGGAGCGCTTGAAGATCCAGTCTGTGCCAAGTATTTGTCCCAGTGGAAATCATCTGGGGAAAAAAATGTACAAAATCAGGATTTTTTTAGTACATTCAATATGTATACTAACTTTCAGGAATAAAATGAGTTTTATTTCCATATCTTAAAAAAAATACATCCTAAAGAGCAGATCAATATTTTATGACTTGCATAGAAATTAAAAAAAAAAGGTAACTTTCTGATAATAATGGCTCTGATATACATTACACTGCAAATTCGCTCAATGTAATGAGGATAGCAGCACTGTGATTCTAAAAATATCAACTCTAGAAACAACTAAAAGACTTTTTATAGAGTAATAGCAAGTTCTACTCATCTGTCTCTAATATAAATTTACTCAATATGTGTTTTCCCCATTTTTATCCCAATATGAAGGCGTGTATCTTTGTTGTTCATGGGAAGCTAAAAGTACATACTCTTAACAGAATTTTACCCTGAAGTGCTTTATGAAAAGGAAAAATCTGAGAACCAAATTTGTTTCTCAATGGACTATCAGAGTTCCATCCAGGATGTCAAGAATATGGTGGCAGAACAAAGCAAGAAACCACTCATCAGTACAGTCACTGATATGGATTACTTTAATAATCTAAATTTCCTATCAACTCTTGCTGTCCTTTCTGTCACTCAGTCTTCATGATATATTATAATGATAGAGGAGAAGGTCAGAAAGCAGTGTACTTTGTCTGGCTTAAACAATTCACTGTGCCAATCAGACTGCCAAGACACAGAAAAACTTGATAGCAGTATTAAAGGTACTATTAATTCATACAAAGTTTAATTCTCATGAATCATGAAGTTTTTTCTATACTCTTAATTTCCTCACTATAAAAATACTGGGTTTGGCAGTTCCCTATTCCTGGGCAAATCTGCATTACCAGCCTCTTATATATCCTTCAAAGGATATAATATACATACATACACACAAAAATGGAGTGTTGATAAATGCTTAATAAGCAGCTTTCCAGAAAATATAAACAAAAAGCCTAACTGGTAATGTTTGCAGATTTCTGTGATGTAAATACTACCAGCAAGATGCCAAAGTGAAGTAATCAACAACAAAGTTGGGAAGACATGTGCACAACTGACTCTCCCAAGCTGTCATGAGCCAGCTTCGGCATACCACAGTTAATTGTGTGCATTCACTTATAGGTTTATGTACACATATTATGTATGGTATTAAGCATGTCACACCTAACATTGTACACCCTGCGTTTTTTTTTAAACAATATATCTAAGAGACTGTTCTGTCTCTTAAAAAAAAAAATACTGGATCAAATTCCACTTCCAGATGATGTGAGGCAAGCACTACCACAGTGCTGAAAGGCATGCAGCAGAATGTCAAGAATATGGGCTTCCGAGTTGAACCTGCTTCCCCCAAGCTGGCTCTGCCTCTTACTATCTGTGTGACCCGGAGCAAGTCATTTTACTTTCTCAGCCTCAGTTTTCCTGCATCTATAAAACGGGGAAAAATAACACATATGGTACAAGGTATTTTGAGAATTAAGTGAAGTAGCATACATGTGAGTCACTCAATAAATGGTATGTTTATTATTACAAAATTAAATGTCATAGTTGTGCCTAAATTTACATATACTGGTTATTTTTGTCAAAAGTGTTAACTAAGATCAATGGCTCCAAAATTAAACTAACCAGAATATTTCAGTGACCTCCTAAGCAGTAACCCAACAATCAGAAGACCCAAGGTTCTAACAGAAGCTCTACCACCATATAGTCTTAGCATTTAAAAAAAAACAAAAAACAAAATAAAACCTGAATGGAAGGAAAAATCTGACTAGGATGTCATTAAGGAGCTGGCATCCAAGGAAGAAAGGAGTGTTAAGTTGAAGATGACTGAAAACTAAAACCACTTCACAATTATGCCTCAAAGAACTATGACTCTTCCATAAAGCAGTTACATTTGTAAAATTTCTCAGTGACATTAGAAAATACTTAATCCACCTCTAACACAATTTTTAAAAATATTCTATCACTACTTGCATCTGAATGGACTATAATTTGAGCTAGCAAATACTTTATACTGGTGTTCTATAATATGGTCATTTTTTATCACATTGTTACCTAATGTACATATGTAGCATTTAACCAATGGAGCCTTAATTTTTTTCCTTATTCATAAAGCAGAGCTTTTAGTCTGCAGAACTGTTCAGCTTGGCTGCCCATGTGCTGAGACCCTACCAGTAACATAGGGGAAATACATATAGGAACAGGCTTTACTAGTTTAGATTTGACATGTCTACAACAATACCACAGCTGGAATTCCTGACCAGGAGCCAAAATGGTCAGAAAGTCCCAGTCTGTCTCTGCATCTTATCCTCATTGACAGACGGGGGGCGGTTATTTTCTCTCAGAAAAGAGGACTGGGAACAGATAGGTTTGCCCACAAGACACGTATACATACAGAACCTTGTAATCTAATTGTTGTTCACACATGCCCATGGGTCCTTATTTGACTTGTACTCTATTCCAGTTCAGGCATTAGACCAAACACCTTTTGGCAAACTGGACATGATCTATATAAGCTCCCCTGGTCTTCTCCAGAGTAAATCAGAATCATGTCCTCCACCAGTGCTTGGACTGGGTTCAGAAATCATGTAACGAAGATAGCCAAAATACCTAGAGCCAGCAGCTTCCCAGCTCAATGATCAGCACCCACTACTTCATAGCATTTTGAATTTTGAAGTTACTAGCTTCAACCTTTAAGATACTATTTTTTTAATTTTATGAAATTTACAGAAAGGCAAATCTACAGAGACAAAAAGTAGGTAACTGGTTTCCCAGAGGTAGGGGAGGGGAAAGGCATTGTGGGCAACAAGGAATGACTGCTAACTGGGTACAGTATTTCTTTTTAGGGTGATAAAAATGTTCTAAAATGATCGTGGTGATGGTCATACAATTCTGTAAATATAATGAGAACCACTGTATTGTATACTTCAAGTAGGTGAATTGTATGGTATGTGAATTGGATCTCAAACTGTTATCTTTTAAAAAAAACAGATGGAGAATAAAACTAGAAATAAATTTCAGAAAGAAATCAAAAAGGCTCACAAATACATGGAGACTTAACAACATTCTCCTAATGAATCAATGGGTTAACGACCAAATCAAAACAGAAATCAAAGAATATATGGAGACTAATGACAACAACAACACAAAGCCACAACTTCTGTGGGACGCAGCGAAGGCAGTCTTAAGAGGAAAGTACATTGCAATCAAGGCCCATTTAAAGAAGGAAGAACATTCCCAAATGAACAGTCTAAAGACACAATTACTGAAATTGGAAAAAGAAGAACAAATGAGGCCCAAAGTCACCAGAAGGAGAGACATAATAAAGATCAGAGAAGAAATAAATAAAATTGAGAAGAATAAAACAATAGAAAAAAATCAATGAAACCAAAAGCTGGTTCTTTGAAAAAATAAACAAAATAGATAAACCCCTAGCCAGACTCATTAAGAGAAAAAGAGAATCTACACACATAAACAGAATCACAAATGAGAAAGGAAAAATAACGACGGACCCCACAGAAATACAAAGAATTATAAGAGAATATTACGAGCACCTATATGCCAACAAGCTGCAAAACCTAGAAGAAATGGACAACTTCTTAGAAAAATACAGCCTTCCAAGACTCACCAAGCAGGAAACAGAAAAACTAAACAGACCAATCACCAGCAACGAAATTGAATCGGTAATCAAAAAACTACCCAAGAACAAAAGCCCTGGACCTGATGGATTCACCTCTGAATTCTACCAGACATATAGAGAAGAAATAACACCCATTCTCCTTAAAGTTTTCCAAAAAATAGAAGAG
>JAQQAC010016209.1:12804544-12836199 GCA_029783875.1 Phataginus tricuspis
ATTCAGATGGCCAACAGGCACATGAAAAAATGCTCCACATCGCTAATCATCAGAGAAATGCAGATTAAAACCACAATGAGATATCACCTCACACCAGTGAGGATGGCCAACATCCAAAACACAAACAACAACAAATGTTGGCGAGGATGTGGAGAGAGGGGAACCCTCCTACATTGCTGGTGGGAATGCAAATTAGTTCAACCATTGTGGAAAGCAGTATGGAGGTTCCTCAAAAAACTCAAAATAGAAATACCATATGACCCAGGAATCCCACTCCTAGGAATTTACCCCAAGAATGCAGCAGCCCAGTTTGAGAAAGACACATGCACCCCTATGTTTATTGCAGCACTATTTACAATAGCCAAGAAATGGAAGCAACCTAAGTGCCCATCAGTAGATGAATGGATTAAGAAGATGTGGTACATATACACAATGGAATATTACGCAGCCATAAGAAAAAAACAAATCCTACCATTTGCAACAACATGGTTGGAGCTAGAGGGTATTATGCTCAGTGAAGTAAGCCAGGCCAAAAAAGACAAGTACCAAATGATATCACTCATATGTGGAGTAGAACAACAAAGAAAAAAAAAAAAACTGAAGGAACAAAACAGCAGTAGACTCACAGAACCCAAGAACTGACTAACAGTTACCAAAGGGAAACGGACTGGGGAAGAAGGGTGGGAAGGGAGGGATAAGAGGGTAAATGGGGCATTACGATTGGCAGGCATAGGGTGGGGGGGTACGGGGGGGGACTGTACAGCTCAGAGAAGACAAGTAGTGATTCTCATCTCACTACGCTGATGGACAGTGACTGTAATAGGGTTGGTGGGGGGGACCTGATGAAGGGGGTAGTTTAATCATCACAATATTGCTCATGTAATTGTAGGTTAATGATACTAAAATAAAATAAATTGTAAAAAAAAAAAAAACAGATGGAGAGGACTCTGTAGAGATGAGGAAGAACATATGGCTTCCATTTCCTTGGAGGGTTTTTGGAGTTGGAGGAAAGAGCTGAAGAACAAATAAGGCCAATGGAAAAGAAAACTAAGGAAGCACCGAGGGGGGTGCTCAGCTACAGTGAGAATGATCCCATGGGGACTTCCTCTACAGGCAATCTTCCTGTAGGAACAGAAAGTGGGACTGGCAGGACAGGTACAACAGAAAGACAAAGAGCAGATTTGCCTGGAAATCGCTCTTAAGTATACTAGCTTTACAAACAGTATTTTTTTACTCAACCTTCTGTATCCATGATTCATTTTCTCATTTTTCTTAAGAGCAGGTGCAATTCTTATCATATTCTATCTCCTGAGTTTCTGATGCAGTGCTATACATATGCTATTCATAATAAGGCACTTAAAACATGAACTCAGGGTTAATAAAGTTAACATTCACTGAATATTTTCCATATCGGTGCTTTACATTCTCTTTTTTTATTTAATTCCAATATTCCCATGAGGTTAGTAGCATTAACCCTATGCTACAGAGAAGAACTTTGAGTAATTTGCCCAAGGTCACAAGGCCCATAGAGAAAGAGGCCAAGACCCTAGAACACGTCTTCTCAGACCTCCCAATGCCTTAACTTTTATCTACCAAACTGCCTTCGGACCATCAAAAAAGGCCTTTCACATTGACTTTAATGCTATAATAATGATTTTTATTAATAATCAAATTATTTTAAACTGTTAATATATGGTAACTAATAACTAAGTTTTTCTTTTTTTTTCTTTTTTTTTATTAAGGTATTATTGCTATACACTCTTATGAAGGTTTCACATGAAAAAACAATGTGATTACTACATTTACCCATATTATCAAGTCCCTACTCATATCCCAATTCAGTCACTGCCCATCAGTGTAGTAAGATGACACAGATTAAGTATTTTAATTGGGCAAAATTCTCAGTGAAATACATGGTTATCCTTTTATTTAATCCCATACCAATTTATCTCTAAGTAAAACCAAAGTAAAATTTTCAAAATAAAATACTCTTTTTTGACCATTTCTACTGTTTAGGTTTTATATTTACAGGAGTTTACTGTACATAGACTAAACCAAAAGCAAAAAGAGTTCACATTAACACTGAGTAGAGAAGAAAAATACAGCGTGCTGAACTACTTTGAATCCTGGCACTTCACACAGAAGATGCATCTGAGTGAGGAGCTTTCTTTAAAAAAAGGAAGAAAAAAAAAGAAAGACAATAGTGAGCAATACCAGAAGCCCATAGCAATAGTCTGAAAGAGCACTTAGAAAAACTATAAACTGAAACTATTTTCTAATGGGAGCCAGTTTTAATTTTATAATTTGATAATTAATACCCTCAATAATTCTCTGCATAGAACTTCATTTTCTAATATACTATATGCCTTACAATTTGCTTATTTATTTTGTTTATTGTATGTCTTACTGCACTCAAATAGAAGTTACAAAAAAGCAGGGATTTATTTATTTTCTCTGTTTTGGTCACTGCTGTATCCTCCGTACCTGGAATAGGACCTGGCATACACAACATCCTCAAACATTTGTTACATGAATGAATGAACTAACCAAAAAAAGCTGAGCTGATCCTTGCAATGATTAAATCAGTTTGCCCTAGAAATAAAGTAGATGTTTCTGAGAGTTTAAAACATAACAGGGAAGCTAGAATACAATGTAATTCAAAGGACGAGGCAGAGTTTTTTCTCTGTGCCTAGCTGATGTGTACTTCTCACAGGAGGCTCCTAGTATCTAGTTCTCTCTTCTTTTTGTGATATAAGCAGCCACAGATGGCTATTGTCTAGACCCATTAGCTCATCATTGCCAAATGGAGGTATTCTAATTTTGTCATCTTGTCTTTTATTAGCCAGAAAACTTCTACAGATACAACCCTCCCCTCTTCAACCATTGAGTTACCCTGAGGTATCGATAACATGGGGACGTCATGATCAATGCTTTCTTTTCCTTTATTTCCTAGTTTTGAAAATAATGAACTAGATCCCTAGCATTCTTCACACATGACCAATAAATTGTTTTATTTTTTAGTATCACTATGAACTCATGGATTTAACCATACTTGATCTGTTTCCATCTATTGCTGTTTTACCCTAATTGACGCTCAAATTGTCAAATGACAAGCTTCTTAAAGAAAGACCTATGAAAGATCTAAACACCTAACATCCGAATCTAAGCACCTATTATCTCCTATAACTTTATTTTTTCTACATGAAGGAGGTTTATTGGGGAGTGCTCTCAGGATCAATACCTGGGGGAGGAGAAGGAAGCAGAATTGAGCAGAGGGAAATCGAACGGCAGTTCAATTACAACAAAGGCCTGAAGCTAATTCTCTAGTGATTGATTCTGAATCTCAGATCTTCATACCCAATCATTAACCAGTGTTTAGCTGGGGGCCGTCCCAGGGAAAGGCAGATGACTTTCCTTTTTCTTTTTAATTTTTTTATATTGAGGCATATACAATCACATGTACAAATCTTAGTGCACAGCTTAATTTTGACACATACACTCATGTAACCATTACCCAGATCAAGGTATCAAACACTCTAATTTTATTCCCCCTTCACCTATTTTAACCACTCTCCACACCACCCTTCCCTATGGCAACCACCAGTCTGTTCTCTGGGTTTGAGTCTATTTCAGTTTTGTTTGTTCACTTGTTTTTTAGATTCCACATATAAGTGAAATCATAATGGTATTTCTCATTCTCTGACTTATTTCACTTAGCATAATAACCTCTAGGTCCATCCATGTTGTCACAAATGGCAAGATTTCCTTCTTTTTCATGGCTAACATTCCACTGTATATACCTAACACATCTTTTTTATCCACTCATCTACTGATAGACACTTAGGTTGTTTCCATATTTTAGCTATTGTAAATAACACTGCATATATCTTTTTGGATTAGGGATTTTTTCTTTGTGTAAAATCCCAAAAGTTGTCTCCTCTAACTTTATTTTTAAAAAGGCTTTTTTCAAACTTCAGTCTACCAGAAGATACTCATTCCAAATGAACAACTAAAAATACTATCATCTTTAGACAAGTAAACTTTACCTTCATTTACTGTTCGCCTCATAGTATCTCCTTCTGGTGTTCTCTCCTACAAGGAAAAAAGTCAATTAATGCCTCTCTTTAGCATAATACATTTCTGAAGGGTACTAGAGAAATCAGTTATAGAGTTAGATCATTTTAATCCCTTTCCCTTGAATAAAAATGATAGGTTGAATAGATTAGTAGTTGTCAGGGGTAGGAGAAGAGGAACTGCTAATAGGTACGGGTATGGGTAAGGAGTTTCTTTTTTGGGGTGATGAAAATGTTCTGGAATTACACAGTGGTTGGTGATGGTTGTACAACCTGGTGAACACATTAAAAATCACTGAATATACATTTTAAAAGGGCTAATTTTATGATTAAATGAACGAAAAAGAGCAGATGGTATGTTCTTAAGAGAGGGGATTCAAAGCGAGGCCTATACCGAAAGCCCACATAAGCCCATGTTACTGAGAGGTAGAAGAATCATAACTGTGTTGGTGAAACTTGTAAGAACTGCAAGAGTCAAGCACTCTAACAAGAGTTATGTGTTAGAAGGCCTGTGTATTTTGAGCCACTAATTACTTAATTAAAACATTTTCCTACGTCTTCAATACGCCAAGGCACTATGTTCAGTGAGAAATAGGCATGTGAACAAAACACAGTAAGAGTGCCGTAAAAGAGATATGTACACAGAAATACTCAATATGTCAAAAGGCTATCTACTTCCCATTACTCTCTGCCCATAGTCAGAACACAATGATGTATATAATGAAAGGTAATTTTTCATTTAAAAGAAGCCTATGAGGAATACATTCATTAAGCCATCCAGAACACCTTCTATACCTATGACCCAACAGAGTTACACTCAAGCATCACCTCCCCAAAACTTGCTCCTTCTGACATTTTTGTTTATCTTACAAACACTACTGATTTCCCGGCTACTTCGACTTAAAACCCAAGGTAGGACTGATGTGTGAGGTTTTCTTCTTTCACTCATATATTCAATCAGTGGCCAACACGTGCTCTCATATTCCCCCCCTTTCCCTGCCACTACTGGTATTATACCCTCACTGGATCCTGCCTGGTGTAATACCACGGCCACCTAACTCATCTCACCACAAAGGTCTTTCCGAACTCTAACCTACCCAACACATAATGTTAGATATGCTCTGAGCTGCTTTCTGCCTAAGTCACACTCCTGCTTTAATAATTTCATTGACTACTGAATTTGGACAAAAAACCTCCTGTGGGGCGTATTTAATTACCCCCTCACAATTTCAAAAGCCACCTGACATCTACCACCTACAGCTATCCTGTGGCCTAGTCCAAGACTCATCACGTTTTTCTATCTACATGCGATACCCTTTCCTCCTCTTCTGCTTCTTGGAATCCTATCTATCCTTTAAGGCCTAACATAAATGCAACCTCCTTCTTGAAGGCTTCTTGTTCCTTTCTACATTACCACCATCTATTCCCAGGTGTGATCTAGTCATTTATTTAATAAATATTTACAGAATTCTTGTTTTGTGCTTGGTGCTACGTGGACAGAAGATACACAATCTACTACAAAGAGCTGCAAATCTAGTGGGAAAGACATATTAACAAATAATTGTCACACAAAAAAGAATAAAATACAGGCTTTATTAAGGAAGGTAAAAGTGATGCTATGTGGTTAGACAGAAGGCACAATTAACTGGGAATATAAAAGAAGGCTTCTCTCTGTGAGAATCTATACGCTAACAAGCTGGAAAACCTAGAAGAAATGGACAACTTCTTAGAAAAAATACAACCTTCCAAGACTGACCAAGAAACAGAAAATCTAAACAGACCAATCACCAGCAACGAAATTGAATCTGTAATCAAAAAACTACCCAAGAACAAAACCCCCAGGCCAGATGGATTCACCTCTGAATTCTACCAGGCATATAGAGAAGAAATAATACCCGTTCTCCTTAAAGTTTTCCTAAAAATAGAAGAGGAGGGAATACTTCCAAACTCATTCTATGAAGCCAGCATCACTCTAATACTAAAACCTGGCAAAGACCTCACCAAAAAAGAAAATTACACACCAATAACCCTGATGAACATAGATCCAAAAATACTCAACAAAATATTAGCAAACCGAATTCAAAAATACATCAAGAGGATCATACACCATGATCAAGTGGGATTCATCTCAGGGATGCAAGGATGGGACAACACTCGAAAATCCATCAACATCATCCACCACATCAACAAAAAGAACAACAAAAACCACATGATCATCTCCATAGATGCTGAAAAAGCATTTGACAAAATTCAACATCCATTCATGATAAAAACTCTCAACAAGATGGGTATAGAGGGTAAGTACCTCAACATCATAAAGGCCATATATGACAAACCCACAGCTAACATCATACTTACAAGTGAGAAGCTAAAAGCTTTTCATCTAAGATCGGGAACAAGACAGGGGTGCCCACTCTCTCCTCTGTTATTTAACATAGTACTCGAGATCCTAGCCACGGCAAGCAGACAAAACAAAGAAATACAAGGCATCCAGATTGGTAAAGAAGTCAAATTGTCACTATTTGCAGATGACATGATATTGTACATAAAAAACCCTAGACTCCACTCCAAAACTACTAGAACTAATATCTGAATGCAGCAAAGTTGCAGGATACAAACTTAACACACAGAAATCTGTTGCTTTCCTATACACTAATGATGAACTAACCGAAAGAGAAATCAGAAAAACAATTCCATTCACAATTGCATCAAAAAGAATAAAATACCTAGGAATAAACCTAACGAAGGAAGTGAAAGACCTGTACTCTGAAAACTACAAGACACTCCTAGGAGAAATTAAAGAGGACATTAACAAATGGAAATTCATCCCTTGCTCTTGGCTAGGAAGAATAAATATTGTCAAAATGGCTATAATACCTAAAGCAATCTACAGATTCAACGCAATCCCTATCAAAATACCAACAGCATTCTTCAATGAACTGGAACAAATAGTTCTAAAATTCATATGGAACCACAAAAGACCCCGAATAGCCAAAGCAATCCTGAGAAGGAAGAATAAAACAGGGAGAATTATGCTCCCAGACTTCAAGCTCTACTAAAAAGCTTCCGTAATCAAGACAATTTGGTATTGGCACAAGAACAGACCCACAGACCAGTGGAACAGAATAGAAAATCCAAACATTAACCCAAACATATATAATCAATTAATATATGATAAAGGAGCCTTGGATATACAATGGGGAGATGACAGCCTCTTCAGCAGCTGGTGTTGGCAAAACTGGACAGCTATATGTAAGAGAATGAAACTGGACTACTGTCTAGCCCAATACTCAAAAGTAAACTCAAAATGGATCAAAGACCTGAATGTAAGTCATGAAACCATAAAATTCTTAGAAAAAAACATAGGCAAAAATCTCTTGGACTTCTTCATGAACATATCTCCCCGGGCAAGGGAAACAAAAGCAAAAATGAACAAGTGGGACTATATCAAGCTGAAAAGCTTCTGTACAGCAAAGGACACCATCAGTAGAACAAAAAGACATCCTACAGTATGGAAGAATATATTCATAAATGACAAATCCGATAAGGGGTTGACATCCAAAGTATATAAAGAACTCATGCACCTCAACAAACAAAAAGCAAATAATCCAATTAAGAAATGGGCAGAGGATACGAATGGATACCTCTCCAAAGAAGAAATTCAGATGGCCAACAGGCACATGAAAAGATGCTCCACATTGCTAATCATCAGAGAAATGCAAATTAAAACCACAGTGAGATATCACCTCACACCAGTGAGGATGGCTAACATCCAAAACACAAACAACAACAAATGTTGGCGAGGAGGCGGAGAAAAGGGAACCCTCCTACACTGCTGGTGGGAATGCAAATTAGTTCAACCATTATGCAAAGCAGTATGGAGGTTCTTCAAAAAACTCAAAATAGAAATACCATTTGACCCGGGAATCCCATTCCTAGGAATTTACCCTAAGAATGCAGCAGCCCAATTCCAAAAAGACAGATGCACCCCTATGTTTATCGCAGCACTATTTACAATAGCCAAGAAATGGAAGCAACCTAAGTGTCCATCAGTAGATGAATGGATAAAGAAGATGTGGTACATATACACAATGGAATATTATTCAGCCATAAGAAGAAAACAAATCCTACCATTTGCAACAACATGGATGGAGCTAGAGGGTATTATGCTCAGTGAAATAAGCCAAGCGGGAAAAGACAAGTATCAAATCATTTCACTCACATGTGGAGTATAAGAACAAAGAAAAAAACTGAAGGAACAAAAGAGCAGCAAACTTACAAAACTCAAGAACGGACTAATAGTTACCAAAGGGAAAGGAACTCAGGAGGATGGGTGGGAAGGGAGGGTCAAGGGGGGAAAAGGAGCATTATGATTAGCAGACGTAATGTTGGGGGGGTGCGCGGGGAAGGCTGTACAACTCAGAGAAGACAAGTAGTGATTCTATAGCATCTCACTATGCTGATGGACAGTGACTGTAATGGGGTTGGTGGGGGGGACCTGATGAAGGGGGTAGTTTAATAACCATAATATTGCACATGTAATTGTAGATTAATGATATCAAAATAATTTATAAATAAAAAAAATAATGGAAATGATAAGAACAATCCCTGCTATACAACAGGCTGCAGAAAACTATGCAATAAACCACAATCTGAAGTGACCAGAAAACTGAACATCCCTGACAACACTTCAAACATGAGGCAGGTGTCAGCAAGCTACCCATTTAAATATTTCAAGAACCTCTCAAAATCTCTACACAAAAAAATCTCAGAGTTCCTAACCTAAAACCAAGCAATACACTTACAACAATATACTGTACAATAATGTACTTATCATTATTGAGTATTTTAATTCTTTTAATAATCAAAGACAATGTTTTTTATTTGAACGGATTCATGAAACTACCAAGTTAATAAAAAATAGATAATTTTTATCTATTAATAAAAAATAGTTAATAGTTAATAAAATAGTTAACAAAAAAATAAAAAAAAAGATAATAAAAAAATAAGATAATAAAAAAATAGATCATAACTATTACTTTTGAAATAACTTTAAAGTATACTGAAAAATATTCCAAATAATACTTTAAATTTTTCAAAAGAAATAAAAGGTAACGGTTTCACAGCAAAGGGCACATTTTACACTGTATTCAGAGAGGCAAGAGAACTGAAGAGAAAACACATTGGTTTCACTCACTGCTTAATTTAAAACTAAATATATGATCAAAATCTTAAACCAGCTAAAAATAATGAAAGATTGAAAGTGACCAAATGTTAAAATAAGAACTTTGTCAATACATGTGCTTAAAAGACTGTATCAAAGCTACAAGGTACATACCAAGCAAATGGAGCTGTTTATGTCTGGAATTCAGCACTGGTTAATCGTTATGAGAAACAGTCAAAAATAAATAAATATGTATTCTAAAGACAAGAAGCAAAGAGAGTCCCACCAACTTTCCCCTGAGAAAAAAAGAAAGCATCCTCAAGTTATGTCCTAGATTTGTAATATATCTCTCCCTTCTGAAGTTTACAACTGCACATTACCACAAAAGGTGGGCACTCTCTTTCCGCTCTTACAACAATTTGCTCCTATAAACTTAGGAAGGGGCAGAGCCACAGCCATAAACACAGATTACAAGTAATAGGTAGTCAAATGCTCTCTAGCTTCAAATGTTTCCCAGGTCTTCACTCATACAAAGCATACTCTTTTTCTTTTAACTCCCTGGTTAAATAAGGAATAGCCTAGTCAGAAGAGTATGAAATTAAGTTGAACAGCACCATCATATAAACTGCTTATAGGAGTCTCAAATCTTTCACTTTTCACACAGTAAGACAGCTTCATTTTTTTACATTAAAATCTTTCTACCACATGCCCAAAACATGAAAGTAGGAGAAATGTTTAAGGATATGTGTTTAGTAGGAATCACTCAGCATAAAAATCACTAGTATTACTATTTCCAAGGTGGCCAAAGTTTACTTATATTAGACAACACAAAGGCAAAATAAGCAAAAATGCCTTATTGAAGAAAACCAAAAAATATACACACATTTCAAACCTTAGATGATTTCTGAAATTTCCTCAAGTTATCCCACTTTAAGAACCACTACCTCTGCTATCTTTTAAAAAGGAAGATATTATCGCCACAGTAAAGGCATTTCTACGCTTAGAGTAACCAAAACACAAACCCAAACTAGTTAAGAGCCTGGAAAACTTACCACTAAATTATACCAACCCATTCTAATCTAAGAAAAACAGCAGTGGTTTCTTTCATCTATTTCCCCAAGACAAAAGGATCACAAACACTAACTAGTAAGACCCCGAGCCAGGGAAGGGTAAACTTTTCCTTTCAAAATCACCATCAGCCATTTTCAAAATTTCCAGGTTTCTGGTTCCTGAAATTAACAATCACTTCAAATTCTAAGATATCATGTAGTAATTTTTAAACATCAACAATGTTCCTAAAATTCTTAGGGGTGCTTGACTTGCTCACTCCAAACAACAGAGCATCTCCTGGCAACGCCACACCAGTAACTGCACCATAGCCTCCTGGCTCTAACGCTGACGGCTGGCAGAGCTCACTCTGTTCACATCTTGCATCTCCTAAAAACCAGGAATATGACTATGAAGAGACAATGAGACTCCCAAGGAGGTGAGCTGACAGAGATGATCTCAGACTTACACTTACAACCAGAATGAGAATAGAGCTGGCATAAGGGGGGGAAAAAGGCAGCAGACAAGTAACCTAGCAAAAAATTTTTAAAAATGGACTAGAGGTGACTAATAACTCAAATAACAGAGGATCCCTTGCACCCTCCAGTGTTCCAGTCACTAAAGTTAAAACTGTCACTTCTATTATACCAAAGAGGGGGCAATAAAATACTCAAGTGAAAATTTTCTGCTCCCTCCCTCTCTTCCCCACCCTCCAAGAGCTCAAACTAAAATTGGGATTTGGATCCTCCTTAAATGGAACTGAGGGACTATGTCATTTTCATTCAAAACACTTGATGTTTACTCAGCCTTTTCAAGGCGCTTTACTATCTTCAATTATTTCTCACTGAGGTACACTGCAGGATTACCCTGACCATTTCACTGATGTGGAAACAAACACCAACAGCAAAGGGAACAGGCGGAAGGGAGAGGGGCAATAGGAAGCATCTGGGAGGAACAGGCAGGCAGCTAAAAAGGAACAAACCCAAAAGAAAATGAGAGTCATATCTGGCTTATAGTGACTATCACAACTCAGAGATTTCTGAAACATTCTGAAGAAAGAAAGTGCTCTAAATCATCATTTAGCCGAAACTACACAGTCATAGAAGTGAAGTTATTTAGCATTAAAAAGTACCCGATCTCCAGGGCACATCCTGGTTTCAATTTACACCGGTAATTCATTTTTCCCCTCCAAGCTAACCAGTATGTTATCTGTTTGATCCACAAAATAATCTCTCATAAAAATGTAAAACTTTATATAATCATAAAAAAGAGCCACAAAATCAGTTAGTATCACACAAGTCAGAAATAATTCAGTTACACCCAGAACTTTGTTTACAGAATTATGACCAAAATATTGACTCCCTGAATTTGCCCTGGATAAAAGGACTACTTGTTCTATGTACACAGAGATTTTCTGAGCTCTAACCTTGAAGTTTTCAAGAAGAAATTACTGATGGGAAGCCTTAAACGCCCAGAAACTAGCATGCGCAGCAGCTTCTCAATAAATGTACCTTGAACTGAACTCTATCCTACAGACAGCACAGGCACTTAATAAAGATGTGTTCACTGAAACATAAAAGAGGACTGACCAACTGCCTGAGAAAAACTGATTAGCACCTCTTTAAAACTGACTCCCATGTTTCTGTACCAAATATGCAGCATTACATTTAAAGCTTCCTCACACATACTGTTTTTCAGTTACATTAATCTTTTTTGTTCTAACTACCAATTTCAAAATACATCAGGTTCTCTGGGGAAAACAAGCAGACACCCTTAAGAAATTAAGGAGGTTGCACAATATATAGGAAATGTATCCAAAAATGTTAAAGCCATTTTAAATGGTGTTTGACTAAGTTTTTGAAAAAATTCTAACAAACTGTTTTGAAGACTATGGATAAAGCTATAGCCAACAAACACAAGACATCAGGTGAGTTCCCATAAATGCATTTCTTTCTCAAAATCCCAACTGCACTCATTTCCAAAACTTATTTCACAGTCTTCCCATTAAATACACAAAACCACAAACACACCGAAAGAACATTCTTCCCTGGAAATATGTTATTTAATGAGTAATTTAAAAAAACAATGGCAAGAAAGGCAAAACTGTCATTACTGAAGTACATTCCCCCGCACTGTTACTGAAATAGGCATCTATGAAATATTGTTATAATACAATTACTTGTCATAGGAAGTTGTACTCAGTAAATGTTATACATCTTGTAATACTCTTACCCAAAAAAACATAAATATCAATAGCCCTGGGAACATTAAAAATGAACCACCAGCATCTGCAGTTATTTTATCTCCAGTAATTTTGTAAATCATGTAAGAAAGTACTCGTTCCCTGCCTCAGTTTCTCCCTAACGGATCCATTCACTTTCTAGACACGTCTAAAGTCACCCTGCAAGTAAGTCATAGATGTTCATCTCATTCTTCAAAGTAGAAGCTAATTTCAAATTGTAATCACTCTCTAGTAAATGACAAGTGTTTTACAACCTTTTTTAAAACACAATAGCCTTAAATAGGAACTAGTAACTAAGTACCTGAGCTTGACCAAACATTTCGGCGGAGAGGAGACCAAATTACAGTTCCGACCTAAAAGCTACGTATAACCGCACAGCGCAAAATCTATCAAACTCGCCCACTCGCCCTCCCTCCGACGATTCACACTAGGATATAGCACAACCACTACTCAGCTGGAAAATGCGAGAACGCCGTCTCTTAATGAAGGCAGCAATGGTCCCTAGACGCAGTCGTGCTGCGAGGGCACTGCGGCCACCTCGCTGCTCCTCCGGAGCATTGGAGCCCAGCGCTCCCCTCCCCCGTCCACAGCGGACCGCGCCCCCACCCCGCCCCATTCTCCCCCAAGGCAAGCCCCCGGCGCCACCTGCCACCTCCAACTGGCCGGAGCCCCCGGGCGCGAGTCCGCAGAGCACCTGGCGCTGGGACGGCAGCTCCGCCACAAGCGCATCCTCCCGGGCGAACGTTTCCCTCCCAAACTCCGAAAGTTACTTAACAAGTCCCCGGAAGGCAAGCGGGAGGGTTTCAGCCCCAAGCACTCAAAGTCATCCCTGCACCCCAAGCCCGCAGCCCACCCGCACCGCCCCGGAGCCCCAGCCCGCCCCCACGCACATAGGGAGGATACCCGGGAGGGTGCTGTCCGCTTTTCGGGACAGCGGACATCGGAGTGCGGCCCGGCACCCGACCGCCGCGGGCGGGATGGGCCCGCGCCCGGCGACGGGGCCCTGGGGGAGTGGTAAGGCGAGGCGCGAGACCTACTGGGAGGTGTCGCGAAGGGCGCTCCAGCGGGCGGAGGAGCCCTCGCCTCGGGAGTGAGGCCGCCGAGGGCCGGCGGAGCCGACTTCAGGCAGAACCCCGCGGGGGCAGCGAGGGGGCGTTTCTCGCGCCGCACGACCGCGGAGGGTTCCCGGCCGCCCGCCTGTCCGCGGACAACGACCAGAGCCCGGACGCCACCTCTCAGTCTCTCTGGTGCTCACGGGGCCCGAAGTCGCCACGCACATCGGGTCTCGTCGGCCAAAGCAGGGAAATTCTGTCCAGTGGGCCCGCGACCCGGCACCGGTCTTCACACCGCGGCCGCCATTTTTGAGAAGCCGCGCTCGGAGCCGCGCATGCCCCGCCCCCGCCCCCGCCGCCCCGCCCCGCCAGCCCGCATGCCCTGCTTTGGTCACACACACTGTGACCCCCACCGCGTGCGCGGCCCGAGCCGGGGCCCCAGGCGGGGCCCCAGCCGGAAGCTCGTGCGGACGGTGGCTGGCGATGAGACACTGAGAGCCCGGGAAAACCCTTAGCAGTTTTCCTTCATATTCCCCCCACCATCTGCCCTCCCGCCAAAGAAAAAAGCCAGTCGCAACCCTAACACCCAAGACTGGTGGACTCCCCAACTGGGACCCGGGTTCCGCGTCAAGTTCCATCCCGTGAACTTACTCCCATTGGCCATCGCCTTCGACTCTCGGCCATCACCCACCCTAGCCACGCAATGAAAAGGCAGCCGCTTCCCTAGAGCTCACGATGAAGCCCGATGAGCAAGGAAAATGCGGCTCTTCAGAGCAACTCGGGCAAAGCCCCTCCTTCGCGAGTTGCAGCATTTTCCTTGAAACAGCTTTTTTCTTTTCCATGGGTTTTTGCCACGCATTCCCCTCCAGCTCCACATAGTTGTTCCTCTAAACCCAGGCTTGAGCTAACGGGAACTAGATTAACCCGGAGGGGAAAAGAATTCGCTCACTGGCTTTAGGGTGCTCGGAAGTGTCCCCGAGAGTGCGCTTTGAAGGGTGTCTCCGCTGCTCGATCCTCCTCGTCCCGGGCGGAGCTTTTGCGCAGGTGGAAGTCGCCCCGAGGGGAAAGGGGCGGGAGGAAAATGGCCCACGGATCTCTGTGCACAGTATAGCAAACAGAAAACCGGAGAAAAACATCCCATCCCTCCATGCGAGGTTGGGTATGAACAGATCTAAAACTTTTATTTGAAAAACAATACAGTGTGCTGTGTTAGCAAAATAAACCATTGGCAGGCCTCTCTACACCTCTTTCAAAAGCGGTATGTAGCTTTTGCATCCGTGATCGCCTTAACTTAGTATATATGGAGCATTATGTATTTTTTTAAATCATAATTAGGAAATCGGAGCCTAAACTTAAAAAAAAACGGCATTACATATCCATTGTCTACAATGTAGAGTAAAACAATTTTCATACACAGCTTTTGCACTATTAAACAAGGGCCAAATTAAAGGGTTTTTATTATATCGAAACATCGACCAGTGCCATAAAATCAAATTGCTCTTATCTTGAATCCTTTAAAAATGAATAAATACATGTTCATGCAAAACTCAAGAAAACTTTATGGTGGAAAATAGAAAAACTAGACCATTCATATGCAAATATTAAAGAGATTTGGTCATATCAATTGTATAATATATATCACATGTGAAGAAGGGAATGGTGACATGGTCTAAGATGAGGGTTCAAAAATGTCTTTTAAAGCCAGAAAGTTATCTTTAACAGAAAGAAATTAAAACAGGTTTAATCTAAGCAAACCCTTAGTAAAGCAAAACCCTTTAACGGAAGCAAACCCTAGCTACAGCAGGGTGGGGATGGGGTCCGCACTTAATTCTTAATTACTGACCATTCTCTTTCTAATCCTGATGCACTGGAAATATTTGAAATTCACCTCTACACTCTATGTAGGAAAGATCTGGGTTGTCATGTATGCCTTTTTATCAAGCTGTAGAAATACTATACTAATTGTTATATGTATATATACTCTCTCACCACCTCATCTACTTCCCCTATTTCTCTTTTTAACATGAAATTACTGAAGCCTTTACTTGAAAAATATAATTCACATTATCTATATTAGAACATCTTCTCAATGACTGTGTTCACAGCATTTATGGAAGTGTGACTGTTACATTGAATGTGAGTTAATGATAACAGCTACCATCTACCTACCATGTCCTGAGAATCATGCTAGCTTCTTCAGATATATAATGTTCTTTCACAAAGTTCTTATGAGGTAGGTACCTTTATTCCCATTTTACACATGAGGAAATTGAATGCTACATAGTTCGTAAGTGGCAGAACCAACTTCTGAACATATACTTGAACATTTCCTATCCCACCCTTGTGGAATCATATGCTTTCATCATAGGCTATGTATATAAACGAACATTCAATAATTCTTTTACTTACTCATACTCTGCTTTTCCTCTTCCCCCTTTGCCAAAATAAACTTGAGACAGCTTTTTAATGATGTTAGCATAGGTCAGAACATCACTGTTTCTTTCACATTATGTGGGAGTACCCCACACACAGTAGGAATCTGGTAAATATTTGTTGAACTAGTGAATGGATCAATGGATGAATGAATACCTAGTATATGATGTTCAATTAATTTTTCTTAGAAAATATGAAACTAAGGATAAGCAAAAAAATAAAACATAAAAACAATTCAGTTCTATTTGAATTGAGAGAATAGACTAAGGCTGGTAAAATCCAAATTTTCATGATCATTTTTCAAGCCTCAGATTTGCTTCTGTCAACTTGCTCCTATGGTTCTGATTCAGCCTGTGATAACTTTAAAGATTTGTTGTCCCCATTAAGCCCAAATCCAATCCAAAATAGCCCTGTATCTCAAGTGTGCTTGATTACTTCTTTTTGTACCTTTCTTTACAATTTATTAGTCCACCTGAATGAAAAGATGATCTTCTTTCCTAGATAAGTAAGTTTAATCTAGATTTCCATCAGGACACATGCTTCTACTGAAACAATATTATCTTCATAAGTAAACATTTTAGGATGATTAGTGAAGACTCCCTAGTTTTCCCACTTCATGGGCTCCTTTCTCCCTAAAACACAGAAGCCTAACCAATAACTAAGATAAGCCTGGCAGAGACTAGAGATCCAAGGGATTCCTGGTAAACTCACCATTCATATTTTCACCTTATGGAAAAAAATCCATATAATAGGTATTAAATAACTAATAAATTAATTAAAATAGTAAATGAGTTTACAAACATCCTCAGATCCTTGTTTCTAACAAATTACCCCTTTTTTCCCCACTAAACCAAGAACACATTATCATTAAGATATAAATTGTATTTGGTATTGAATTGATGGTTACAATAAAGCTCTTTTCCTATCTTCAAAATAGGAACTTCGTTAGAAAAATATCAAAAGGTGAAATCTGTGATATGAAGGAGACTCTAGTCTAACAGGAAGAGTATGTCTTGTCAAAGGACACGGTGGTATTAGAAGGTCTGAGCTCTTATCTTGAATCCTGAGTCTATCATCCACTAACAAGATTTCTTTAGAACCTTTCCATGCCTCGGCTTTTTTCATTTTAAAAACAGGGATAATAACATCTACCACAATTACTTCACAGATGAGAAAATGCTACCCAGATCTATCAGAAAACCACATGGTTTTTCCTTAATGGATCCCCACATTTTTTAAGAAAAACATAAATTAGTCTTTTAACAACGAAACACATGCGATCTAAGCTGACCTTAGCGAAGTCAAGCATTATATATGCTATGAAAACCGGCATAACCTCAATGAGCATCATATACTACACTTGGCCATTATTACATTCACTCAGTCCTTCATTCAAACACCAAACATTGACTGAATGCTTATTTTATGCGGCTCTGCTAGAGATGCAGAAACAAAGATGAGTAAGACAGACTGAACACTCCAGTTTACACTCAGTCCAAAGAAGGGAGAGAGGACAAGCAAGAAGATGTAGGGGTTTTAAGATCTTCAAAAGAACCAGGATCTCTTACCAAATGTATCATCATATCAAACATTTTTAGATGCATCCAGTTCCCTGAATGAACTTGCAGCTGATCAGCTGATGTGTCCTTTGGACATACAATGAAAACATTTATTAATTTTGATTGTACACTTTTTGTGCTGGCTATCGTCCATTTGAGCCATCCCTGACCCCACACAGTGTCACCCTTCTGTGTGCCCTGGGCACTTACCTTCAGTAAGTAGTGCATCCCTCTGGCTCTTTTGTCACTGCGCTTGGCCAATGGCAGGTCCCATCAGGAGTGACTGAAACAGGGTGTGGGGGTGGGAGGATGGACCCATTTCTTCCCCACTCCCTCCCTGCCCAGGACCTCAGTCTGGCATTGGCAGGGGCTCCACAATGACAACTCCTGGCAGGGGCTCCCCTTTCAGGAGCTGGTTCTCACTAGGTCTCAGGAAGGACGAGGAGCAGGTACAGCTTCCAGCTTCCACTTTTTCCTAATCCTGGGGCAACCTCAGCATCCCTTGTTAATTTCCTTAAACTGACTCACACCTCTGTAAATAATTCATGCAATTCCTTTCGAAAGCACATATGACTGTACCTTCTGCTCCTGCTGGGCCAGTACTGAAATGATTTCCTTTTCTTATTTTGAGCCAACCAATTAAGAGGATGAGACAAGGGGTTCAAATCTTTCAGTAAGGCCTTTGAGAACTTATAGACCCGAGGCACTGGGTACAGCACATAAAGGTCTCACAGCCTGTTAGGTGTAAACGAGTCACTATAATGCTGTGAGCTAAGAGTAGAAAAAAATCAACTTGGAGATACTATATTAGACTGAAAGTTAAGATAATGCGTGAAAGGCACCAAAAACGCTGTTTATTGATACTAAACACTCCAAAATTATTAGTTCCCCATGTGCCTACTTCTTTTCTTTTTTTTTTTTTTTAATAATTTATTTTATTTTAGTATCATTAACCTACAATTACATGAGCAATACCGTGATGATTGAACTCCCCCCTTCACCAGGTCCCCCCCACCAACCCCACCACAGTCACTGTCCATCAGCGTAGTGAGATGAGAATCACTACTTGTCTTCTCTGAGCTGTACAGTCCCCCCCGTGCCCCCCCACCCTATGTCTGCCAATCGTAATGCCCCTTTTACCCTCTTATCCCTCCCTTCCCACCCATCTCCCCAGTCCCTTTCCCTTTGGTAACTGTTAGTCCATTCGTGGGTTCTGTGAGTCTGCTGCTGTTTTGTTCCTTCATTTATTTATTTATTTATTTATTTATTTTTTATTTTTCTTTGTTCTTATACTCCACATATGAGTGAGATCATTTGGTACTTGTCTTTTTCTGCCTGGCTTATTTCACTGAGCATAATACCCTCTAGCTCCATCCATGTTGTTGCAAATGGTAGGATTTGTTTCTTTCTTATTGCTGCGTAATATTCCATTGTGTATATGTACCACATCTTCTTAATCCATTCATCTACTGATGGGCACTTAGGTTTCTTCCATTTCTTGGCTATTGTAAATAGTGCTCCATGTGCCTACTTCTTAAGAGAGTAAAAGAGGTGACATTTGAACTGAGCAGGGAAGAATGCAGTTTGCCAACAGACATGGAAGCTCATAGGCAACAGCATGTGGGCAAAGTAATGAAAAGTCACTTTCGGTCTTTGAACAGTAAAAGGTTCATTGTGCCAAACAAAATAAGAAAGGGTCAATTTAGAGATGACTTTGAGTGCCATGTTAAGGTACTGGAAACTTATTCAGGGGATGAGAGGAGCCACTGAAAGTTATTTAGCAGAGAAGCTGTAGAGAGTTGCAGATCCCTGAAACTCTTCTGGCTGCTGCTACAGCAGCAAGGGCTGTGCTCACCTCATCTAATGGAAGCCTGACCTCTGTGAGAGCAGCCTTTGTTAATTCCCTTAAACTGATGGGGCAAGTGCTGGCAGGAGGCCAGTGGTTGTCCAGCAGCAGCCCTGAGAGTGTGAGCTGGAATGGGCGGCAACTGGGACCAGTCAGAGCAGTGGGGGGTTGATGGTCACAGGGAGGGGATAAGGACCAGAACAGGCAGTGGGCCAGCCAGACTGACAACCTCAAAAGGCCACTTCAACATATGTGGTCTCATCCTTGCTTCTTTATTTTCCAACGGAGCTTTAACCTACACTTCATACAGTATACAAATCACAAATGTACAGCTCATTAAGTTTTACATGTATTTGCACCTATGTCCTCATAGTGACACCAAGATACAGACATTTTCAGCACCCCAGGAAATCTTATGACTCCTCCCAGTCAAGAACAGCCCCCTACTAAGTAACCATTGTTCTAACTCACCACTATAGGTTAGTTTTGCCAGTTCCTGGAAGCCTTATCAATGGACTTACACAGTACATCCTCTTTCGTGTCTCACTTCTTTCACTTAATGTTGTCCCCAAGATTCATACCTGTTGTTGAAGCACATCCCTCATTGTTAGCAACCATCACAGACAACTTCGCTGTCCCCCTTTCCTACAAGCTGTTCTTTTTGATTAAGACCTCTGTAATTTGTCTCCCAGTTATTTTTCTCCTTCTTCTTATGATAAATTATCTTTCATTAAGTCAGTAGTTTGGCCTCCAATTGCATTAAACCTTAGTTATCTTGAAAATGAAAGCCTTGCTCTATTCAAAGTCAAGGACAGGTTTCATTTCCTACTTCTGTGGGCTACTGTGTAGGTAAACTATTGACCCTTCCTCCCCTTTGGGTCCTCTAAATACAGACTTGCAAACCAACATGGTGGTGGGGAATACAACCAGTGAGAGGCCCTTTGCATTCCATGTATTCCATAGATTTGGGAAGTTGGATTTTGTTTGTCATTTGCCTCCGCTTTGTCAAAAACAAACAAGCAAAAAGTAAACTGAACAACCAAGAGAAATTGGTTGGAAAGGTAAAAAGGCAAACTAACACAGGCAATAATGGAAATAGCAGGTAACAGTATCTGACAAAAGGGAGTATAATTAGGGGAATGTGGGTTGAAGACAACTGGGAAAATGGTGGATAGAAGTGGCCAGCTGCCTACCTTTGAAGGCCAATGATGACTGAGAACCTAAGAAATAATACACAGACTTTTTTGCCCTGTGAAGCATGAAGTGTTCTTTGCTCCCTGACTGGTTCAATTCACTGTCTTTCTGCTCCTTTGTACTACCAATCAATGTCTTTGCTGGTTCACCTGTTCTAGTTCCCCAGCGCCTCACACCCATTCATTTCCCTTCCAGCCCGTCTTTTCTGGAGTGGTGTCCTTAGGTCTTCTGGGTCCCCACACCAGCTGGATGAATGTCCCATCTCACTTCCAGTACTGATGATACTTTCAGTCTGGCTGTGTTACCACCCTTAGGTCAGTGCAGCTCGGATTTCACCAACCTGGGTCTTTGGAAATCTTTTAGGTCATAACACTTCGACTTAACTATTTTTTCATTCTGTATGTGTATGTCTTTAATATTTAAAATAGAATAGTATAATGGACCCTGTGCACCCACCACTCAGCCTCCACAATTATAGACAGTCCTGCCTCATTCGCACTGCCTTCAATCTCCCCCACCCCCTAGTATTTTGAAACAAATTCTATACATCATTATCACTTATTTCATAAATATTAAGGATCTCTAAAAGACAACTCTTCATAACAGAACTGTATTAGTGTTCTATTGCTGCTATAATGAATTACCACAAACCTAGCAGCTTAAAAACAACAGAAGTTTAACATCTTACAGTTCTGTAGTTCAGAAGTCCAAAATGGGTAAGCAGGGTTATGTTTCTTTTGGAGTCTCTAGAGAAGAATCAATTTCCTTGCCTTTTCCAGCTTCTAGGTGTCACCTGCATTCTTTGGCTTGTGGCCACTTCCTCCATCTTCAAAGTCAGCATCTTCAAATCTCTCTCTCTCTCACTCTGACCTTTGCTTCCATCATCACATCTTCTCTGACTCTGACTCTCCTGCCCCCCTCTTTCCTTCATAAGGACCCTGTGATTACATTGAGCACACCCAGAAAATCCAAAATAATGTCCCCCATACAATATCATTAACTTAATCACATCTGCAAGGCCCCTTTTGCTACATTTTCACAGGTTCCCAGGATTAGGATATGCACACATTTGTGGAAAGGCATTGCACTGTCTACCACAATAATATAACCATAATACCACCTAACTAATTAGAAATAATTCCTTAATCTCATCAAATATACCTTTCAGTATTCAGATTTACAGTTGTCCTATAAAATATCAGATATTTCTTTACATCTTTGGGGAAAAAAGATGCAAATAAGGCCCACAAATTGCAAATGGATGATATGCCTTGGAAGTCTCTTTAAGCTATAAGTTCCTCCTCCATCTCTCTTTTCTTTTCCCTTGCAATTTGTTATATGAAGAATCCTGGTTTCCTATGGTCTTCTGCTAATTGCATCCCCATAGTTTAATATGTTATTCTGTATTACATATATAATATAGATATAATATGTATAATATTATAAATATAATATATTCCTATATTTCCTATAAATTGGCAATTCAGAGCTTGGTAAGATTCAAGTTCTATTTTATTTTCTGCAAGATGACCTCCTGGGTAGTCAGTAGTATGCTCTTCCATTGGGAGGCACATAATACCTAGCTGTCACTCATTTTATGATGTCAGCAACTGTTGATATGCAATGCCTAAATCCATCAGGTCAGCAGGCCTCGAGGTGTGTTGTTGGGCCAGCAGCATCTGCTCACCTGACAACTTGTCAGAAATGCAAAGTCTCGTTGTGGTCAACAAATATACACATCTAATAAGACTGTATGCAATTAAATACACACACGCACATACACAAATGAGTACATGTAAAATGGGTGAATCATGATCAAGGCCATTGTGTATGAATGTCAGTTCCCTGCTTGTGATATGGTACCGTAAGATGTCATCATTGGGAAAGGGGTATAAATATTATTTTCTACAACTGCAGATGAATGTATAATTATTGCAAGATAAACTATTTTAAAAATTAAATTATATAAATCATAAGTCAATAAATTATATTTTAAAAGATAAGCACTAAAAAAAAAAAAAAAAGAAATGCAAAGTCTCAGGCCTCACCCTAGACCCACTGGACCAAAAACGCTGAGGTGGGGTCCCAGCAATCTGAGTTTTAACAAGTCCTCTAGGGGTTTCAGAGGCAGGTTAAGGTTTGAGAAGCCGCACTGTTAGATCATCAAAGGTAGCTCAATGCTGATATTTAAGACTAACATTAACTCAAAAGGTATGGGGAAAAATCAAGTAAGAAAAACCTCCAGAATAAAGTAAGATCATGCTCAAAAGAGGCAGCTGGAGGAGCAAACACATTTTTAAGTGAAGAATTGGAAACGTGGAAATACGGAATCAACACCACTTCATTGAAAAACCAAACTCATAAATACATGCACGTTCCTAGAGAACTGACTGGTGGTTACCAGAGGTGGGGGGTAGGGGGTGGGAGAAATGGATGAAGGGGGTCAAAAGGCACAAACTTCCAGTTACTAGATAAGTAAGTCCTGGGATGTAATGTGCAGCATGGTGGCTATACCTAATAATATTGTGTTGTATATTTTAAAGTTGCTAAGAGAGTAGATCTTAAAAGTTCTCACCACAAGAAAAAAATCTGTCACTATGCATGGTGATGGAGGTTCACTGGACTTACTGTGGTGATCATTTTGCAATGCATACAAATATAGAATCATTATGTTGTACACTTGAAACTAATATGATGTTGTATGTCAAGTATACCTGAATGAACAAAAAGATAGAAGAAAAAAGACTGAGAAACACTGGTCTAAACCCACTAAAAAAAGCAAAACAAAACACACACCAGAGAAACTCAGAAACAAAAGCTTATTAACCTTTTAAAATATCTTAAATTACTTCTTTGAAGTAACAGGGTGAATTAAGAATGCTTTAGAATCCACACAATCTCACATCAACATTTAGGAAGGATTCAAAAACTGGAGAACAGTAATAGCAACAGTTGAGCTTATGAGCAAGTGGATGGAAAGAGTAAAATGCACTGCTTGGGGCACTTTGGCGTTCGCAGGCTTGAATTCAGAAAGATATAACCACAATGTAAACATGCTGCACAAGGTTTATAGCAGTACCTCTATTTCCAATGCACATGGCTTTCGAACAAGGTCTATCATGAGAGAAATAGACAAAGCATGGGGAGTTGGGGACCTGGGTTATATTTGGCTCTGTTCCTTTCTGCGACTGGGACTGATTTAAAGTGCACAGGACTCTACAGCAAGTGGAAAACAACCCCACCAGCCAGCCATAAGCCCCTCTCGGGCTGGTCCAGACAAGCTGTCTAAAGCCAGCATCCGGCATTGTAATGCATCTCATGATACCTTCTGCACACTCATTCCTCATTCAGGCAGAAAATCTTTACTGAGCCTCTTACATGCCTTCTGCACTAGGCACATCCAGCCTGCAGACAAATAAACAAGCCATCTTAATGGTAAGGGCTATTGATGCAGTTAACACATTGATTATAGGCACCACACATATTCGTTTGTTGAGCAGACGGACTCTTACATGTTTATATAAATGAATAAAAATAACCGTCATGCAAAATCCTGTACACTCTGAATACAAAACACAGTCAAATTAGACAAGCTAACATAAAATTCACTCACAGAACATTTTCCTCCTTTTCTTAAAGAAGTTCTTTAGCTCCTGGCTTTTGGAAATTTCCACCCAACTCTCCTTTCCACATTCCCAGCAAGTTGTCTTTTCAAGCCTTGCTGCTAGGCATCTAGGAGGGAGCCAGTCAACCACATGGTATAAAGTCCAGGGGCCAGCCAGCCTTGAGTAGCATAGTGCTTTCAGTGGCCTCTCTTCTCCTCTGTAGTGCTGGGGACCTCAACCCAGGTGCCTGAGAAAAGAAGATGGAAAGCTATGTTTTTATGGGATGCTTTGTGTAAGCCCACAGTGTGCAAACCTTTTTTATTATGTAGCATCGGCTAGGAAAGGGGAAAAAATATATGCATGCCTAAGTTGCAAACTTCCAAAGCACAACATAACACGTGAAAGGTGTAGTGTCATGAACAATCAGGTCCTTGTCTCTTACTCATTTGCTAGCAGTTTCCACAAATAACAGGCAAGCTCTAAATTTTCATGAAATGCTTTGGCAGTGCGGGATGGGCCAACTTTCTGGAGGCCTAAGGAAATGACTGCAAATGTTTTTTGGTGTGAACAGCTTTAAGTATTTTAAATCCTTGGTAAATAGAGTTGCCAACAGTTCCAAATACATTTTACTAGTTCTGAATTGGACATTCAGGATTATTTTCAGGAGAGTTTTCATAACAACAAATATTTCAATAAATGACTTCTCTTAATTCCCTTTCTTAAATGTTGATGACTTTGGAAAACTTTGTAAATGAGAAAAAAACTTTAGGAGCCAAATTGTGGAGGTTGAGATAAATAAAAATTTCCTAGAATGCATACTATAAAGACAACATGACTCTATAGAGGCTTCCAGGAGTAATATACACACACAGTTTTTATTGTAAGAGAACGTGGATTTCCAAATCAAAGATTTGAGAAGCCAGCACGACTTCCTAACCTGAAATGATTCTAGAGTTCTTTCAGAAAGTTAGCCTGCAGGATGTTTGTTCTAAATCTGGCTTCCAATATGAGAGCCACTAGCCACATGTAGCTATTTGAATTTACATTTAAACTGACTAATATGACATAAAATTAAAAACTCAGGTGCGCATTCATACTCGTACCATTTCAAGTGCTGTGTAACTCCATTTGGCTAGTGGCTCTCACGGTGGACAGTGCAGAAGATTTCCATCACGAGGGAAGTTCTATTGAACAGAATTCTTCTATATCCTTACTACTCAAAGGGTAGAACAGCAGTGTCAGCAGCATCTGAGAGCTTGTTAAAAAGACTGAATCTCATGTCCCACAACAAACCCAATGAATCAGAATCCTCATTTTAACAAGATGCCAGGCAATTTGTGTGCAAATTAAAGTTTGAGAAGTACCAGTCTAAATCAGTGTTTTCAGACTGACTTGACTGTAAGAATCACCTAGAATATTCATTAATCAATCAGAGTCCAGGGCCTTGCTCTAGACCTATTAAATCTGACTCTTCAGAGCAGGTGCTTGGGAATCTGTGTTTAACAAGCACTCTAGGTGATTCTTTTTGTCTGGAATTGGACATTGATTATTTTTTTAAACTCCCCAGGATTCTGATTGGCAGCCAAGGTTAAGAACCACTGCCTACAGATGATCTCAAAACTGCTTCTGGTCTTAAACTTGGGTATTGGATTTTTGAACATAGGTAAAATGAAATGGCATTAAAAGTAAATCTAACAGAGGACTCTGGGAAGATGGAGGCATGAGGAGGGTGGCGAAAATCTCCTCCCAAAACCACATATATTTGTGAAAATACAACAAATACAACTATTCCTAAAAGAGAGACCAGAAGACACAGTACAACAGCCAGGCTACAGCTATATCTGCAAGAACTCAGAGCCTAACAAAGTGGGTAAGATACAAAGCTGCGACCCTGGGGGACCCAAGCACTCCCCCACTGCAGCTCACTGGCAGAAGGAAAAGAATCAGAGTGGGGAGGGAGCAGAAGCACAGGACTGCTAAATAACCAGCCCTGATGATCTGCGCCAGGAGCACTGACACACATCACGTGGTGTGTTGGAGATTAGAGAAACAGAAGTGCAGGATCTGAGATGGAGACTGTGAGTGGGTCCCCACAGCCAGCTCCCCTGGGACAAAAGAAACCGGGCACATTTTTAAAAGTCTTAAAGAGACAAGGGCCCAATAGTGGAACAAAATCATCCCAACACTCAGCCCAGCAGGCTGGGAAGTTTGAGAAATGTCAGGCCCCCTAACTGGCTGCCAGGTAAAGCAACCCCACCGAAGCCCCTCACAGCAATAAGCAGCCTGCCATTCATTCCCCCTGGCCAGTGAGGCAAATGGTCTGGCGGATCCACCATAACTGCGGGTCAGCAGGAGAGCAGCCCCACCCACAGCAGCCACACAGAATCTCCTCTCGGTGGGCACGCAGCTAACCAGGAAGGGCCACAGAAGCCAGAGAAATGTCTGGAAGGCACCAAGGGGCAAAGAACGCACCTGGCATGCCTGAAAACCCCCACAGTGCTCTAGGCTAGCCTGAGGGTGGCCCCGCACACAACAGCTCATGGGATTATTCCAGAGACTGCCTCCAAGTGTGCAAGTAACCAGCACACACTACAGAGAAGGACAAGGAGAACAAGCAGGAAAGGACTTTGTTCTCCCAGCTGACACATGTGGCACCTGCCTGAGACCACTTCTATCACCATGAAAAGACAGAAGAATATGGTCCACTCAAGGATCACCCAGACAACCCCAGAGAGAGGGCCTGGTGGGATAGACTTAAACAATCTTTCTGAAAAAGAATTCAGAATAAAGTCATAACCATGCTGATGGACCTACAGAGAAATATGCAACAGCTAAGGGACGAAGTCAGGAGGGACATTACAGAAATGAAACACTCAATTGACGGACTCAAGAGCAGACTGGACGAGGTGCAAGAGACTGTTAATGGAATAGAAATAAGAAAAAAGGAGTACAGAGAAGCTGAGGCAGAGAGAGATAAAAGGATCTCTAGGAATTAAAGAATATTAAGAAAACTGTGTGACCAATCCAAACAGAACAATATTCGCATTATAGGAGTACCAGAAGAAGAAGAGAGAAAAGTGTCTTTGAAGACATAATTGAGGAAAACTTCCCCAACCTGGGAAAGGAAATAGTTTCTCAGACCATGGAAGCCCACAGATCTCCCAACACAAGGGACCCAAGGAAGACAACACCAAGGCATATAATAATTAAAATGGCAAAGATCGAAGACAAGGACAGAGTATTAAAGGCAGCCAGAGAGAGAAAAAAGATCACCTACAAAGGAAAACCCATCAGACTATCATCAGACTTCTCAACAGAAACCTTACAGGCCAGAAAAGAATGGCATGATATATTTAATGCAATGAAACAGAAGGGCCTTGAACCAAGAATACTGTATTCAGCGTGATTATCACTTAAATTTGAGAGAGGAATTAAACAATTCCCAGGCAAGTGAAAGTTCAGGGAATTTGCATCACACAAACGACCTCTACATGATATCTTAAAGGGACTACTTTAGATGGAAGCACTCCTAAGGCTAAAATGATGTCACTAGAGAAAATAACATCATAGCAAAGAAAGCACACCATCCAAATACTAACTAAAGGCAAAAAATAAAATCAACTTTCCACAAAAACAGTCAAAGGAAATGTAAAAGAGTACAGAATAAAACACCTAGCATATAGAGAATGGAGGAGGAAGAATAAGAAGGGAGAGAAATAAAGAATCATCAGGCTGTGTTTATAATAGCTTAATAAGAAAGTTAAGTTAGATTGTTAGATAGTAAAGAAGCTACGCTTGAACCTTTGGTAACCACGAATCTAAAGCCGGCAATGGCAATAAGTATATATCTATCAATAATCACCCTAAATGTAAATGGAGTGAATGCACCAATCAAAAGACACAGAGTAATACAATGGATAAAAAAGCAAGACCCATCTATATGCTGCTTACGAGAGACTCACCTCAAACCCAAAGATATACACAGACTAAAGGTGAAGGGATGGGAAAAGATATTTATCAGGGTGCCAGAGTATCAGCCCACTGATTACTTTCTGTTTATAAAGGACAAACATTTTTACAATGGATGAGTCAGACTGTCACCACCTGAACCCACTGGTCAGTCTAAAAGGGGGATGACAGACACTACATGACTCTTGATGTGATCAACATGAAGTACACAGAGTTGCCTATGAAGTATTGTATTCTCCAAACCATTGAAATGGAATCCAATCCAACCTTTAGCTTTAACTTCTACTTTAGAGGAAGTATGGTGGCTAAAGGAACAAGTAAAACATCCTAATGAGGAAGCAATTAGATTCATTCAGAAGGTGGATTATTCCACAGGACAACTAATCTGGTTTCTTCCAAAAGTCAATGGCATGAAACAAGGAGAGGGTGGGGTTGTAAAGTTAAAGAGATTTAACAGAGCTAATAAACACAATATGTGGATCTTGTTTAGATCCTAATTGAAACAAACCAACTGTTTAAAAATAAAGAGGCATTTTTTGAGACCACTGGGGAATTTGAATATAGAGTCGGTATTAGATGGTATTAAGGAATTATCGTTAATTAATTTGGATGTGATAATGGTATTGTGGTTAGGCAAGAAAGCATTCTTATTTATTAGATAGGCACACTGAAGTTTTTAGAGCTAAGATGTCATAACGTCTGGGATTTATTTTAAAACATTTCAATTTTAAGAAGAGAAAGACGAGAAAAAATGGGATAGATGAACAAGTATGGCAAATGTTAATAGCTGTTTAATTGGGGCGATGGCAGTTTGTTATATTTATTCTCTATGCTTTTGAACATGTTGCAATTTTTAAATTTAAACTATTTCCTTAAATATGCAAAAATACATGTGTGATTCTGTCGATTCCCTCCCTAGAATCCCTGCATGGCTTCCCATTGTTGTTCAGGTAAAGACAAAAGTACTTGCTGTGGTTTATAAGGTCCTCTATGAGCTGACCCCTTCCTTCTCCAAGGTCATCGTTCACCACAACCCCTGCTTTATAGAAATTAAAAATTCCATCAGAGAAACGGAGACATTTGGCACCACATATCGTTGTCATTTTGCAAGACTACCTTGTAGGAAGTGGTGACATTCTCTATGGCCCTGGGCCATTCATTTTAGCAGCTGCCACTGAGTGTGTGGTGGTGTCTGTTAATAGGTGTCCAGTGGTTAGGCCCCTCCAATGTGCACAGTGACAGGTGTATGAAAAGCCCACATTTCCACTTACACGGTAAAATTCCACTTTACAAAGTAAAATTCTTTTTTAGAAGAATGGATGTCTTGAAGATTCCTCTTTGAAAGGTGTTTTGAGTCCCTTCCATTGCCATCTGCAACTGCCCGAATCTAGGCCATCATCGTCTTGCCCCTGGCCCATGGCAGCAGCCTCCCAGCTGGTCTCTCAACCTCCGGTTTCCTCCCTGGTGAATCATTTTCCACATGGCAGCCAGAATGAATTTCTACCATGCGAATGCAATCATGTCGCTGCTCTTCTTCTGTGGCTTGCTGCTGCTCCTCAGAGAAATGCTGAAGTCCTTAGCAGGCTTGGAAAGCCCTTCGAGGCTTCGTTCTCTCTCTCCAACCTCATCTCTCCCCACTGTCCCCGTCCTCCCCACTGTCCAGCTCAGAGGCTCTAGACAAACGGAACTTCTGTCAGTTCCCCAGAGAAGCTCTTTCCCTCACTGCTAAGCCTCTGACCATGCTCTTCGCTCTACCTGGAGGGCTTTTCCCACCACTCTAGCAGGCTGACACCTGACTCAGCCTCCTGTTGTCATCTTGAATGTTGCTCCGCTGGTTGTCCTTGTGTTTTCAGAATATCCTCTATTTAGCGTTTACTGTGCTGGATTGTCATTTCTTGCTTAGTTACGGCAAACTCTGCAAAGGCAGGGTCAGTCTTGCTTTGGTTGTATCCTCAGCATCTGGTGCAAAGCCTGGGAAATGTTAACAACTTGATAAATAGCTGTTGAATGAATGCTCTTTGAAAATAGCCTCCTGCACAGCTTACTGATCCTGCCTTCTTCTCAATTCTTGCTAGACTTTCTTTCTAAAACACCACTGTTGTCACGCTAAAAACATTTAATTGCTCCATTTCCTACAGATCAAGTACAGAAATTTTCAAGGTCCTCCATATTTTTTTTCTATGCTGTATATCCAACTTTGTTTCGTGAGAAAGATGTATTTTTTCCCCAGAAATGATGTATAGTTTTTTGTCGTGTGTGTGTGTGTGTGTCTGTTGCAAGAAAGTAATTAAATCTCCCAGGGCTCCCCACCAGCTACCATTTGCAGGCCGTGCAAGGGACAGGACGGCCATAGAGCCGTGGGTCCTCTGGCTGTCCTAGAGTGGCCCAGAGTAGCTGAAGTGGGAAAGAGGAACACCTAGGGGCCAGTTTTGCCTGGGAGGCCAGACAGCATAGTGCAGTGAAGGAGAAAGCGAAGTGCAGGGACTGCTATTCTAATGACTGGACTCATGGCTGAAATATAGTTTCCATGGTTACAATGGCCTCTTGACACACACCAGGCTGACTAGACCCCAGATCTTGGGTGCAAAAGTCCCCTCATCTTCAGGATTGTGCTTGCCAGCAGTAACACTGAGGCAGCAGGAAGATGGCTCCCACCACCCTTCCACCTGGGGAATGTAAGTTTTAGCTCTTTAGCCCCTGTGGTACAGTGTACACTTGCCAAGGAGGGTGAAAGGCGCACCCAGTGCCAATCAGCCCTGCCAGTCGGAGCGCTGTGGGAGGAACAGAGAGCACAAGGGGGAGCTCACAAGTGGCGGGAGCCCAGCCAAAAGCTAGTGACTTTGATCCCTCTTTGGGCTCCCCAGAGAAAGTGCTCACGCCTCCGCCGGTGACCTGCTTGTCATAAGACGATGTAGGGTTCCTAGCCAATCATTCGGTAACGCCTTTCTATGTTACCGCACTAGAGGGGTTGAGGATTTAATAACATGGGTAACTCTTGAACCACTGGTTTGTACATTTGAAACCAATATAAGATTGCATATCGGGGTTGACATCCAAAATATACAAAGAACTCACGCACCTTAACAAACAAAAAGCAAATAACCCAATTAAGAAGTGGGCACGGGACATGAATAGACACTTCTCTAAAGAGGAAATTCAGATGGCCAACAGGCACATGAAAAAATGCTCCACATCGCTAATCATCAGAGAAATGCAGATTAAAACCACAATGAGATATCACCTCACACCAGTGAGGATGGCCAACATCCAAAACACAAACAACAACAAATGTTGGCGAGGATGTGGAGAGAGGGGAACCCTCCTACATTGCTGGTGGGAATGCAAATTAGTTCAACCATTGTGGAAAGCAGTATGGAGGTTCCTCAAAAAACTCAAAATAGAAATACCATTTGACCCAGGAATCCCACTCCTAGGAATTTACCCCAAGAATGCAGCAGCCCAGTTTGAGAA